>BSBK01002650.1:75000-675000 GCA_027943335.1 Chamaecyparis obtusa | reverse complement strand
CCATCATCCAACTCCTTGTCTACACCATCATCCCCCCAAGAAAGTTCACACTCTTCCACCCCACCTTCATGTGAGGAATATCCTAGCTCCCCATCTTCTATGCATTCCAATCCTTCACCTCAACCCCCATCATGAAAGTCTCCAAGGATTTTCAGAAGGAAGCCATCAAAAAATCCCACTCCTAAAGCTAAAGAGTCATGTCATCTCAATCCTTCACGTGAAGCCATATTTTATGAGCCCCATCAACCTCACCCATCTATTATTATTCTTCCATATATCCCACTCATTGACCTTCTTACATCTCCTAGCATCATTGAGTCCTTTGCATCTATTGACTTTATCCAATCCCCATCCACTTCTCCTCCTCCTAGCATTATCCAAGCCACATCCAATAAGCCTCATGAGTTCACCCTTCTTCATGCCATCACAATTGTAGAATTTGCCATCCTTTCATCCATACCATCTAAATAGTCAATCGATAAATTCGCCAACACTCTATCCACACCAATCCAATCTAGTGAAGATCTTGTCCAAAACCATGTTGAAGTATCCAATGACTTAAATAAAGATCCTATCCCTTCACTTTATCTATTACATTATCCATTACTTCCATAACCACCAATTCAAGATCCTATCATCCCAATTCCTCCAATCCAAGATCCTATTATCCCAATTACTCCAATCCAAGATCCTACCATCCTAATTTATCCATCTCAAGATATATCAACATCCTCCAATCCCAGTCAAGATCCTATCATCCTATCCTCTCCACTTGATGATCCTCCAATCCAAGCTATCCCACTTTCATCACTCTATCCCCTGGGTCCACTTATATTAGTCAAGGAAAGCCCACTCGAAGAAGAAGAAATTAGTTTCATATCTTCCACTACAACACCTAAAACTGGATGTTTATCTTATTCCCCAAGTAAAAAATATCCGTGTTTGGATAAAATGCTCAAGCAATGGAATTATCAAGGCAAAGGCCTAGGTGTCCATTAGCAAGTAAATTAGAACCCATACATGACAAGAAACATCTAAAATCATGTGGTATTGGTCATGCATATGAAGACACTTCCTTTTAGAAATGTTGGTACAACTAAAGCTAGATTCAAGCATTCTTCCAGAAACACCATCACATCTCCCCATCATCCCTTCAAAGAAAAAAATTCCATTCCTCTTCCTCCATCATTGCAAAATAAGATAACCTATCACATTCCTCCTTCATCCTCTAAATCCATTTTTGGTCCCTATGTCCCAAAATCTACCATTTCATCTCCTTCACATGCCAAATCCATTTTGGGGCATTACATCCCAAAATATTATCCCTCATCTTATCCTACTCAATCCTTCATCCAAAATCTATACACTCCTAGTTAGGATGAACAAAGGAACATTCCCACATCTCCTATATGCCAATATCCTTCCATCTTTCCATCCATATTTTCTCCATCCCACAAAGCTCCTCATATTCATTCCAATGCTCCTCACAATTTGGATGCCAACTCAAAAAATTCATAAAAGGAAATATCCACAAAGATTCAAAGATTGTCATCTCCACTCTAAAAGACATGCTCAAGAAAAGAAAAATCCAAATGGCCACAAAGGCCCAACAAAGAAAAAGCAAAATCCAATGAATCCCAATGGCCACAAAGGCCCATCAAAGAAGAAGCAAAATCTAATGCATCCTGATGGCCACAAAGGCCCATTAAAGCAAAAGAAAAATCTACTACTTCTCAATGGCCACAAAGGCCCACCAAATAAAAAGAAAAGACTATGTGGATCCCAAAGAAAAATGGTGCAATACATCTAAAAGAAATTTCCATAATGGTATGCAAAGTAGCTAATCCAACAACTACTCATTTCCCTTCTCCATCTCCTAAATCCATTTTGGGCCCTTATATCCCAAGATCTCCTAGTACAAATCCTCCATCCTATTTGCATGTATCTTCCAAATCCCATCCTCTTCATCCACCTTCCGTGCAACATGCACCAATGTTGTTTCTAACAATATCTCCCTATCATGATCACTTTCCCTTATTCCATCCAAATACTTTCTACCACCATATCTCCCATCTACCCCATCCCATTCATGCCTTTACATAATTCCTCCATCCTAACAAAGCTACACCAACAACCAGACAAATTAGAAGGTCATCAACAAGTCAGGAAGTCCGTAGAAGATATGAAAAAGGTTAGAAACAAATCAGAAGATCCATAAAAATTGGAAAAATTAAGAAAAATAACAAAAAAGAAAAGAAAAGAAAAGAGAAAAACATTCGATCAATGGTGAAAACTTGGAAATTCAAGTGCCTTGGACAAGTACCATGTTGAAAACCTAGAAAATAGGCATCATGTGTAATACCCCCAAGTTCCTTTCTGCAATTGGGGGAAACTCCCTTCTATCACATCTTATCCAGTATCTCCTCCATCCCATTTGTCTCTCGCTTCCTCCATCCTCATTTGGATCTTGATAACAAAACAAAGACCTCCAGATATACATGCTTTTGGGAACCTTTTAGTATCCACCTTCCTATCACATTTTTCAGCCACTTATCCTCTATCCATTCATTCTATCCAAGCTTCCATCTAGCTTCCTCATCCTCTTGTTGTCTTATCTTCCATCCAATCATACCCCCGCCAAATGCCTCTAAATGCATGAACTATCCTAAGCGGGGGCATCTTGTTCCTATGTGACATATTCCTTGGAAACATTCTTAAATCCAAATCTTTCTCCATCCAGATCCTTATCTTCCATCTTCCAATCCAAATCTTCCTCCATCCAAATCCTTAGCAAATGCTCTACTCAAATCTTAAGAATTCATCTGTCCAATCCTTTAGCATTCCTCTATCCAAATCCTCAACAATCACCTATCTTCCAATTCTTGAGCATTCCTCCATCCCAATCCCTTAGCAATTTCCTCTATCCACAACTCCCAACATTTCCTCTATCAACAATCCTCGACAATCCTCTATCGAAAGCATCTCCCAACATTTCACTATCCAAGTTCTCTATTAGCACTCCTAAGTAGTTCTTCCATCCCAATCCGCAACATTTCCTCCATCTTTCCATCACCTGGTATCTTCCCTTATCATTGGTATCTAGCTATAGGCTATCGCCATGTAATCCAATGCCATCCATCCATATCCTCTACATATCCAACATCTAACATCTAACATCCAATCAAACCATCTAATCTCATCCTTAGTCTTGTTCCTAATCTTGTAGCAAGCTTTAATCTCAAACTAATCATCATCATTGGGATGCATCCTTCCCAAATCCATGTCATTTTAGGACACATCATCCATCATCAAGACTATCCACCATTTGTCCGCCTTGGCTTTCCAACCCAACTGGGGCATCATCTAGCATATCTTTGCAGCATCAACTTCATCCCCAGATTCCTATATATCCTATCTTGAGTCTTGTACCCTAGAGTTAGTCATGTTTTCACCTAAGCTCATTTATACATATGTGTCTTTAGGTCCCATCGTCTACATCGATCAGCCCTTGAGTTGTCGTGACCTATCCAACTCAGTGCTTCAACAATCATCCCTTGGTCCTTTTGAGGTTCGAGTGTCTTAACTATCTCTTGTCATATGTTTCCTTATCCAGCTATCCACCATTTGCTTCATGTCATATCATTTTATTTTCTCAATTTATCCCAAATCAAAATCATCCTAGCACTACCCTTTGACTAAACATTGTCTAGGGAATCCTATACTTGTCTTTGTAGGCCTCATCATCTTGAGCAAGAGATTGGCATACACTAGCAAGAATACCATCATTCTGAAGACCAACAGTTTATCTTAGGTTGACAAATGTAATCCTATCCTATCTGATCCTACATAACGAAGCAATGACTCATCCCTGACACTTGGTAATCCTCCACCATCCTCCACCATCAATCCTCAACAAATCATTCATCCTCCATCATCCTACCTATGGAAAAATATGTGTGAGATACTTGTTATTTCACTTGTTCCTTTGAAATCTTTGCTTATGTTTTTGAGCTCTCTTGTACATATCCCTCCATCCTATTGTACATGTCCTCATCAGTCCTACAACAACATTTGATCAGACATCTTATCCTACCTAGTCTCGCACTTCAATAACATCTTTTGTCGACTATCCTTGATCATATTGACTATCTGTGAACCTCATCATTTGCCAATCAACAACACATTATTCTCCCCATGAACATGGGTCCACACAGATGTATCCTTATGTATTGTCCAACCTAAGAAATCAAACTAGGTCCATGATGATGTATCCTTCGCCATGTTTAGACCTAATCTCCCTACATCAATCAACCATCAATCTCTCTCCTTGGAAAAGGGTGTCTTTTGAAGTTATCATTTTGATCTTGCATTTTGTCCTTTGGATCTTGTTTATCTTTTAGCACAACCCCTTATTCTCCCATTTTTAGCCTAGGGCATCTTATTTTCTTATCTTTGATGCCATGCCACTTGTGGCATCGCATCAAAGAGGGGCAAAATGTAGACACCTAAAATGCCTTTGCCAAAATAAAAATATTTTATTTTGTAGAAACCCCTGATGACATCATCATTTGTTAATTAATTACTTATTTAACTAATTAATTAATTTTTATGCCATTATCCTCTCCTATTTTAATTAAAAACATTTAATTAAGATACCCCATCCCAAAAATATTTAAATCTAATTTAAATATTTAATCCCTATTTATTAAATAAATATTGTCACCAACTTTAAATAAATTTATTATTTATTTCAATCCCTAAATCTTAGATATCTTCTAGAAAACCCTAAAACCTCTGGACTTTTCTAGAAAACCCTAAACCCTTATCCAAACTTTGACCTTTGAGCCTAACTCAACCTTGGTCCATTCAACCCATGAAAGTCAATCCTTATCTCTTTGACTCAACCCCTAACCATACCCGAGACTCTACCCCAAACCCTGACTATGACCCTAACTCTCCTTCCTAACCCAAGGCCTTAAGAAAATCCTATAAATACTCCTCCTTCCAAGAGCAAAGCATTAGCTTAGTTCATATCATTCATACATTATTATCATGATCGTTTACTTCTATATCATCTTAGCATTTAGCATAATTGTTAGATTTCATTATCTTTTATTCTTTCTAACTCATCCTAGAATAGCTTAAATGGATTAGCCTTTTTCATTATCAATCTTTTCTAATCATTTCTGCATTACATCACACTTCATTTGGTTTAAAATCAATCTAGCATACGCATTTGTAGCTTAATCTGCATTTCAGCTTTGTTAGGCTCCTCGAGGCTCTAGGGAAAAATTGAGTGTTCTATAGCTGATTTTGCGCCACTATGGGGTTCTCATGGTCCTGATTTGATCTTAATCCTTCCTAATTTGCATTAGGGACATGATCCAAGTGTTTTGAGAGCACACCCACATCCCTAAATTGAGAGCAAATCAAACTATGATAGGGTTCTCTCGTTGAGCTCTATTTGAAGTGTCTTTGCAAATTGTTTTTACTATATGCTAGGAATATGATGTTAGGCTAATGTTTGAATATCTACGCTTGTTCTGAACATGTTAGGTTTTCTTTGATCACAATATGAAACTTTATATTTGATCCAATTTGTTAATTGTGTGTTCATTTATTCATTGTTAGTATGTAAATATGCTTGTGTATGTACTCATGTGTACAATTTATGCCTTAAGTATTGTATACACTTAAAAATGGCTTCATTAATTAAATATTTATTATTTAATTGATATTGACTTGATAAATTAATTAAATATTTATTATTTAATTAATAATTGTTTCCTCTATTTATTAAATAGATTATTCAATTTATTCAATAAATTCACTATAGTCTATTCCTCTATCCTAAGTCTTCTAATTAGTCTTATTAAAGTGATTTGATTAAATATACAATCACCTAAATATGACTAAGTCCCCTAGTCCACCTCACTTACCTAGTCACTTGACACATCACTTTGGCTAAAATAAATAATTATTATTAATTATTTATTGGCAATTATCCTCACCCACACATGTCCTATTCTTAAGGGCTATGTGGCCTCATAGGACTTGGTCTCATGATGACATGTCCTCTCTTACACCAAGTCAAGAGACATTCTCTATTCCTAAGGGGCTTCTCAAGCCACCTCTAAGGGTCAAAGGTGACTCATGGGACACTTGTACCAAGAGTCCTCATGAGGAAACCGTCCTTCCCTCTTCCTCTCTTTGGTCTTTGTGAGACACTTGACATGTGTCTTTCCCTTCCACCTTGTTCTCCTTCATGTCAATGTGAGAGGAACATCATCCCTATTCTCCCTCTCACATTCCAACTACATCCTCCTTTCTCTCAACTCCTTCAACCAAGTCAATCCTAGCCCTAGGATCTTCCACCTTTCATTCTCCACCATAGGATTGTGACACCTAGGCTTAGATCCTCCAAAAATCTATAAAAGGAGCCTCATTTCCCCTTTATGAGCTAATAGCTAATAGTGAATAGGCAATCAAGCATTCTAAGAACATTCCAAGAGCATTCTAGCATAATCAAGCCATTTTCATATCACTTGCATTTCATTCACCACATTTGCATTATTAAGCTTTAGTTTTGCATACATTCATCATCAATCTCCACACTTTGGTATCATCTCGGGCAAGAGGCTTCATTTGGAAATCTGATAGCTCAACATCCTCAAGAAATCAAGGCTAGGAGGGCAATGGAGATAGGATACATGGTAGGTGAAGGTAAAACCTTGTTTTAGCTTCATTTTCTGTGTATTCTTCATTGTTGTTTGCTAATTAGTTTGATTTGTTAATCTTAGAATAGTTAATTTATCATTTAGAGTAGTTAGACATCTAATTTGCATACATTTTTGGTACCCAATGTGGGGCCTCCCCATGTTTTTAACATTTTATTTGTAGTTTTCTGTGTGCAAAAATTTCCAGATTCTTCCTATGCATATATCCATGATTTCTGTGCATTCATCACACTATGTTGCGCATTCATTTCTGTTAAACTATCATCTTTCACTTTTTGTTCTTTCAGCTCCCTGGCACAAAACTGCACCTTTACCTTACTATTCTACACTTTCATTCCTTCTTGTTGCACATTCATACTTTCAGCACATTAGTTCCATTGCACTACATATATATTTCATTCCAGTATGCATTTGTACATTCTACGCATATATCTAGTCTTGTTGCGCATTCACCTCACTATTCTATACATTTGTTACTTACTTTAGTAAAATTTAGTTTTTTGTTAGTTTTGATTTTAGCTCACCTTTGACAAGTTTATGTTCGTTCTAGTAGTCTCTAGGCTATTTTTTTGTAGGACATTATTTTGAAGACCCCATTGCTAAATTTCTAACAAGTTTATTTGTAGGATTCTTAAGGGGTTTTGCAAAATAAATTATAACCTTGTTCGGGCTTTAAAATACGACATGTTTTTGATTTGTGTGTCTTCTTTAGCATAGATTAAGTGTCTATTGTGTCTTGCTTAATAGCTATCTGTAATCACAAAATTATAACAATGTATCCTCTCCCCTTGCCATTCGTGGACCTTGGGTGTAAGAGAAATTGTTATAATTTTTAGAGGGCGGTCTTTGGTGGGAAAAGAGGTACTCACCCCAAGAAACGACCCAACTGGTAACAAGCTAAAGCCAAGCCCTTCCAAATCAGTATATAAAAATGCTATTGTGATTAGTCTCACATTAGAAAGGTGTGAATTCATTGTGGCAACCAAAATCTCCTCCAGTACCCCAGTGGTGCATTAAAGTCCTACTTAGTAGAGGTGAAAGCCTTGCTTTGAAAGGATTGGGAGAGCCCCCTTAATTGGGAAAATGACTTGATCACAACCACTTGAATGAATGTCCTTACTAAAATTTTTTGTATAGTGACCAAAAACCTTCTATTTACTGGCTCAAGGGGTCACCCAAGCCCGTGAAGACACCCCACATTACTCACGATTCATAGTAGAGATAGCAGTTCTTTGGGAAGTAATGACCCATTGAATTTAGAACTTGGTGTGCCTGAGAAGTGAGTGCATTGTAAGGAGGAGCTTGTGCCTCCAAGTTCCTAGGCTGTCCACTGTGGATTTGTGTGGCTGGATTTTATTATCCTAGTGGGGATTCAACAGATACTATCCTTGCCAACCTTAGGATTGTAAGTGTGTTTGTGCATTCATACTAGAACAATTAGATTAAAATCATTTCTATCTTACGTGTGTGTGTTTATGCATTTTTCCTTTGCCAAAAAAACCAAAACATCAGAAAATCAAAATACTCCAAATCTTGAAGTTGCAATCAATCAAAGACACAAACTTGCACATTTATCCATTGTTGCTGCACATTCATACAATTTTCCTACGCATCTGTTACACTGTTCTGTGCATCTGTTACTGTTACCACGCATCGGTTCATAATTACTGTGCATTTGATTCATTTGGCTACGCATTCATCAAACTATCCTGCGCATTTGTCGCTATGCATATACAACAATGAGCATTTCCACAACCTTTGAAAATTTGACAATCACTTTTTCAGATACCCATTTTCATCCTTAGTAAGATTCTGGAAAAACATTTGAGTTACACAGGGCTCTAATTTTTAATTTGACCATTTCCATCAATTTTCATCATCCTTCCTTCACCAAAGGTCATCAAATCATTTCTTCCAACCTTTTTAAAATTCCAAATTTAGTGTTGAAACATCACCTTATCTATCATATTTTGATCTTTGTGAGTTTATCTTATTAGGATCTATCATCCTTAATCAAACTTACTTAGGTTATTATCTCTTGATTTTTCTTTTTTATATCATGGTGAGATCTATACCTCCTATTGACTTAGATTTTATCAAGTTGGCTCATCACTTTTCAACACTTTTCAATATCTTTTCTATCAAACACTCTTTCCCTATCTTTTCATAAAAATGTTTCATTCCACACATCAATTTTCACATTTTTATGGTTCAAACTCGATCTCAAAAACTTAAACAAACTATTGATTCAAAATCCCTAGACATGATGGAAGGAAACAAAAGAAATGAAGAAAATCCTTGGTCTGGAATTCCTAAAAAAACTTCACTTTTTATATTAGAAGAGGAATCCACAAATCAAGAACTTAGGGATACTACACAAGATCCTAGATTTTATCATGTCATGGAAAGACTTCTAGACCTAGATAGAGAGATGTATTTCCTCATGCTTTCTCAACAAGGAGCTAAACTACCAAGTGATTTTGATATTTCCCATCTTAGAGAACCAACTATTGTAAACAATCAAGAAATTCCTAGTAGTTCTCAAGATACTCATGGAGAAAAGGAAATCAATTAGCAATCCAATGCTTCTCAAAACAATGCTTCCCAAAATAATAAGAAATCCAATGCTTCTCAGGATACTCAACAACAAAATATTTCCCAAAACACTCAAGGAAACACGTTATCTTTGGATCCCATTCTACAAAAAATCCAGATGCTTCAACAACAAATCCATGACATTCAAACTAGATCATCAACTAAGAAGTATTCCTTGGATAATATATGTCCTTATTCTTTTGATGAGAATTTAGCAATGATTCCATTCCCTCCTCATTTTGAGGTACCAAAATTTTACAAATACAAAGGGAATTTAGATCCACAAGATCACATTAGTGAGTTTTGTGCTACTTGTATTGAAGTCGCTCACAATGACACTTATCTTATGTGACTATTTCCTTGAAGTTTAGGAGGACAAGCCATGGAATGGTTCTCCAAACTACCCCTAGGTGTCAGATCTTTTAATGAGCTTCTTGACAAATTTGTGACTCATTATTCATATAACATCAAACATGAAGTGACTATGCTTGATCTTTGCAATGCACATCAAAAGAATGGAGAACCCTTCCTTACTTTTTTGCAAAGATGGCATCAATTGTTTGCCAAATATCCATGAATGATTCCTAAACAAGAAAAGATGGATATTTTTATGCATAGCCTTACACAAGAAATGAGTTATAGGTTACAATTGCAATTTCCACCAAAATTCAATAAGCTCATTGAAAATGGTATCAAGATTGAGGAAGCCATGGTCAGAAAAGGTGAGATAAAACTTTATTCCAAGGACAATGCTGGGTCCTCAAATTCTAATCCCAACAACTATAACAATGACAAATCTAAATTTTGGAATAAAAACAAAAACATTGTCAATGATGGGATTGTTGATAATCGTAATGTCAAACCAACACAACCCCTTCTAAATCTCACAAGTAAGGCCAATGCTACTCAAGCTACCTACAACAATCAATCAAAAAATCCAAACACCAACAAAGATTCATCTAAACCAAGATTGCCTTTTATGTCACCTCAAAGAAATTTTACTCCTTTAGGGGAAACTCTCGAATCAGCATTACAGAAGTTAATCACAAAGAAACTCATTACACTTCCTGAAATGAAAGATTTTGAACCTAGAGTGAAACCTTCCTGGTGGAATGGGAATGATTACTGTGAATTTCACAAAGGAAAAGGACATAAAACCAATGATTGCCAAAGGCTCAAAAATGCAATTCAAGACTTAATTGAAACTGGTGAAATTAGTGTTGATGGACATACCTCAATTGAATCACATACAACTTTCAAAGATCCACTTCTTGAGCATGAAAAAGGAGGTTATTCCAACACTAAGGGTGACAATCAAGCCAATTATAATTCTACGCCTTATATATATGTTGGTAACATTTCTGAATGTCATCCTTCTAAGTACTATGCCAATGTCATTACCATAAGGGAAAATTCAGAGAGTCAACCAGTCCATGTTACTGCTCATGCCCAATCCAAAGTTACTCTCCAAGGAGTCCCATCTAAACCAAGCACCTCTCAAAACAAGTCTGTTTATGTCCCAAAGTCTACACAAAATATTTCTCTTAGAGACCCAGGTCCCCACAAATCTAGAGCATGATCAATTTCAAGCTATGGTAGGACATTTAACAACCCCACATTACCTATCCTTCATTGAAAATGATGATTTATCTATTACCCAACCTCATAATGCTCCCCTACATATCAAAGTCCTTGTACAGAGTCACAAAATCAAGAGAGTACTAATAGATGGAGGAGCTGGCTTGAATATATGCACATTGAAATTAGTCCTTGCATTGGGATTTTCTGAAAATGCTGTAGATCCAAAGAAGAAAATTGCAATAAAAGCTTATGATGAAGAAGAGAGGTCATCCAAGGGATTTATTGTTCTTCTTGTCTGAGTAGGTCCTATAATCAAAGATGTACCTTGCCAAGTTCTTGACATGTATCTTGCTTATAATATTCTCTTGGGAAGACCATGGATTCCTTCCATGCAAGCTGTGCCATCAACTTATCATCAATGTTTAAAATTCCCTCATAATGGCCAGGAGATCACTATCAAAGGAGATACTAATCCTTTCTAGTATTGTAGCTCTGTGAAGACGTCTAATTCTTTGATACCTTATAATCATATTGGATCTTCTACGACTACACCCATTGATCCTAGTAATATAGCATCAACTTCTAAATCAAATGGGATCAAGATAGACATAAAGGAAAGAAGTATGGGGGAGTACCCTCTAGGTCAAGCTCTTTGTATCACAGAGTTACCTTTATCTCCTAGATCATATGGTAGAGCTTTGATCACTAAACAACAATTAGAACCTCCTTCAACACTTGTTTATGACACATTTATAAGTGGGGGCACAATATCCAAAGAGGCAGCTGAGCGTAATGCTAATTGTAATCACCTAAAAATGGATAAAGACAATTTAATGATAATTCAAAGTAAATCAAATGAAATCAAGGAAAATCAAGGACAAAATTGAATCATAATGCACAATTAGCCAATCAAAATGAAAATCAAGTCTTAATTCAAGATCAATCAAAATTGAGAGCATTTTAATCAAGTGCAATCAAATCAAAATACAATTAATTCAATTAATTTTATAGTCTTGGTTTAAATTAAATTCAACCCATTGAAGAGGTACATGGCTAAAATAAATCAATTAAATCAATTAATAAAAATCAATTACTCTCAACAAACCGAAAGGAGAGGAAAATCAATCAACCAATGAGATTTTAGGAAAGGCATTCACATGGATCAAGCCAAATTGAATCTCATTCACTCAAAGTGAAAAGGAATCTCAACCATCCATCTTGTCTACTTGTTCCAAGCTTTGAGGAAACAAACTTTGCTTTGTCTTCAAAGGGTGGAACCAAAGACTTAACCCCAACTCAATCATGATTAAACACAACTACACCCCCTACCATTGGAAAATCTATAAAAGGAAGGCTAAAATCCTTCATTATGATCAACCACATATTTGAGAATTGCATCAAACCTCTTGCAATTTGAGTTTAGAAAAGCATTTAAGAGAAATTTTAGCATTTATCTTGATAATTGTTATCTTTAGTATTGTTTATCTCTATCATTCTCATTCTAGGACTATCATTAATGAGAGCTTGCTGAGAGCTCACTCATTAACATCTTAGTTAGAGAGCCATAGGATGCTCAATTAGTCATTGATTTTGTTAAATAGTTGCTCAATTTTGGTTGTATTTAGTTATTATTTCACTTATTATTGATGATTAACTCTAATTCTATGAAGATACATTTACTTGTATACACTAATCATTTTCTTAAGTCACAGAAGACTAAAGAGGATATCAAACATGAATATATATCACCTGATGTTTATGGTAAAGGGTATACTTTGCTACAAAAGATGGGATACCAAGGTGCTGGACCTATAGGGTTACAAAGAGAGGGTGTTATAAAGCCAATTTTGCAAAATCCAAACTATCAAAGAGACACTACAGGATTAGGATACAAAGGAGAAGGACCAAAAGAACCAAAAGGAAAAGAAAAGATCACACCTTTTCATGAGATATCTAAAGCTCCTGCCTTACAGTTCTGAAAACATGGTATGTATGTAGATCTAGAGAAAAAAAGGATAAAACAAAGAATTATTGATAGACTTGGGGATAATGATGATTCTGACTCAAATGATTATGAATGAGATTCATTATCTAATTGTACTGAAGAGATAGGAGTTGATGTTGTCCATCACTATAGTAATGATTACCATGAGGGAGAGAGTTCAAGGACTGACTCACTTGGATTAGTCCCATGTCTACTTTTGTCAATTGTGAGGAAAGTGACCTTTATCTTGTGATAGATGAATCAGATGAGAGTATGGAAATAGACCTTGCTGATACCATCATAAACCTTGACAACTTTTCCATCAATACCATCTCTGCATTTGAAACTGACCCGAATGATCCAATGCCCCTTGTACATCCCGAGCTTATCTATTGGGATTCTCTCGATAATCTAGAACTTGATATCTTCCATAATGATGATGCAATCATTGACCTTCTCAGAATCAGGGATCATTTACCACCAAGGGATCATAAGTCAGGATTTATGATAGAACTCAATGACATGGCCTACTTTGGAGAGAGTGCCAATTCTTTCAGTCATAAAAATATAAAAATAATCAACAGATCTAATGGTGAAAACCACTCAGTGGTAGTATTAGATCCAAAAATAGTAGAAAGAAAAGATGCATCTGATGGTGAAAATGAGGTACCTAACAATGGAAGGATTGACACTCTTCCCAATTATCTATATTGAGAGAAATCTACTATCCTTATTGAACCAACAGTACCTCTTAACATTGGAATAGAGGAGTCTCTGTGCATCCTCAAAGTAGTAGCATCCTTGAGAGAATCAAAGAAAGAAGCTTTTGCAAATTTTTTTAAAGAATGACAAGTCAAATTTTCTTGGTCCTATGCTGATATGCCTAGGCTGGACCCTAATTTCATTATGCATCATTTATCTATTACACCAGGTGTAAATCCAGTTAAGCAGAAGCTTCGCAAGATGCACCTGCACATTGCACTAATGGTTAAAGCAGAATTGAAGAAGCTCTTAGATGTTGGATTCATTCATGCTATTGATTATGCTGAGTGGATTTCAGATATTGTCCCTGTCTCAAAACCAGACAAGTCTATCTGGATTTGTATCAATTTTTGAGATCTTAATAAAGCTTGTCCAAAAGATGACTATCCTCTACCAAATATTGACATTATTATTGATCTGACAGCTAGGCATGAGATGTTATCATTAATGGATGGTTTTTTTGGCTATAACTAGATCAAGATTGCACTAGATTACCAAGAAAATACTACTTTTACTTGTCCATGGGGTACATACTGCTGGAATGTGATGCCATTTGGCCTCAAAAATGCTAGAGCAACTTACCAAAGAGCTATGACCACAATCTTTCATGACATGATGCATACTATTATGGAAGATTATGTTGATGACATCTTAGAAAAATCCAAAGACAAAGTTGGGCATTTGAGAGTGTTGGATAGAATATTCACCCAGCTAGAAAAGTATCAGATTCGACTCAATCCAAATAAATGTGCATTTGGGGTCATATCCAGTAAACTATTAGGGTACATTGTCTCAGCCAAAGGCATCAAAGTAGATCCAAAAAAAGTTAAAGCAATAATGGAGATGGCTTCCCCTACTAACATCAGTTAGTTAAGATCTTTGTAGGGACGTCTCCAATCCATCTATAGATTTGTTTCTCAACTAGCAGATTGAAGTCATCCCTTTCAACATTTGTTACACAAAAATATCTTATTCCAATGGGATGACAAGTGTGAAGAAGCTTTCAATAAAATCAAGCAATATTTGGTGAATCCTCCAACTCTGATGTCACCAATTTTGGGCAAGCCACTCTTGGTCTACATTTTAGCTACAACAGTCTCACTAGGTGCTCTTCTGGCTCAACAAGGTCATGAAGGGAAAGAAAAAGCCATATATTATATTAGTCACACCCTAGTGGGATATGAGATAAACTATTCTCCAATAGAAAGAGCATGTATAGCCATTGTTTTTGCTTCACAAAAGTGGTGACATTACATGTTGTCACATTCAATCAAGCTCATTGCAAAGATTGATCCTTTAAAGTATCTATTAAGCAAGACAACATTGACAGGCAGATTGGCTAAGTGGGTCATGCTACTTAGTGAATTTGATATTGAATATGTGGATAGGAAGGCTATCAAAGGCCAAGTGATAGCAGATCAGCTAGTTGATGCTCCATTAGCAGATGACCAACCTATACACACAGAGTTTCTTGATGCACACATCTTGGCCTTATCTACACAAACATGGAAACTAGATCATGTACTCAGTAGGGTTCAGGAGCTAGTATTCTCTTTGTCATGCCGCAAGGATACACAATTCCAAAATCTTACAAGATGCTCTTTCCTTGCACCAATAATGTAGCAGAATATGAAGCTTTGCTGATTGGGCTAAAGATGGCTTTACAATGGAAAGTAGCTCAAATGAATGTCTACGGGGATTCTCAGTTGATTATAAACCAAGTTAATGATGATTATCAGACTAAAGATGATAAGTTATATTACCATATAAATGTATGGTAGATGACTTCAAACAATATTTCTTAGTCATCACTTTTGAGCAGATTCCTTGGCATCATAACAAGGCTGCCAATGCAATGGCTATGATTACTTCTTTATTTGATATAGAGGATACCAAGGCCCATTTTAAGTTCTTGGTGGAATCCCTGACTTGTCCTACGTATGATGATCTCGATATGAGTATTATATGTCATCTTATTGGACATGACTCCCTAATTAATGGAAAAATCTATTCTTATCTAAAAAATGACATCCTACCCCCTGACCTATCCCAAAATAAAAAATGAACTTTTCTCCCCCAAGCCTCCCGCTATGTCCTAATATCCGACACCCTTTATCGATGAGGTCTTGAAGGTGCTCTCCTATGATGTTTCAAGCATGATGAAGCTCAAACTACCTTACAAGATGTACACGAGGGTATTTGTGGGACACATTCAAGTGGTCCCTCTTTGGCTAAGAAACTCATGCGTATGGGTTATTATTGGCCTACCATGGAAATAGATTCCTTTCATTTTGATAGGGCATGCAAGAAATGTTAGATACATGGAAACCTTATTCATGCTCCAACACAAGAATTACATCATTTTACAACTACTTTTCCATTTAGTCGGTGGGGACTCAACCTTGTGGGCGCTATCAACCCTCCATCTTCCAATGGTCACAAATGGATTATTACTGCCACAGATTATTTTACTAAATGGATTGAGGCCATTCCATTGATTACCGCCACAGGGAAACAAATATCCATGTTTATCCTAAATTATATCATTTGCAGATATGGTATACTTATGTATCTCATTACTGATCATGGGAAATAGTTTAAAAATTAGGACATGGATGAATTGTGTGCAAATTCCATATCAACCATAACTATTCCTCCATATACTATCCCCAAGGCAAGGACCAAGCTGAGGCATCAAGCAAAACAATTGTTAAAATCCTACAAAAGACTGTCAATGATGCTGGCCATGACTGGCATATCCAACTAAATCCAACCTTATGGGCTTACCACACCTCCATCCATACTCCCATTGGAGCCACCCCATATTCCCTTGTCTATGGATCCAAAGTAGTCTTGCCCCTCGAGGTCGAGTTACCTTCACTTCATGTCACTCTCAAAGATTTGATTCCTAATGAAGAGTATAGAGTTGCACGACTGACTGAACTAGAACTGCTAGATGAACGACGTCAGAGAGATTATGATCATTTAAAAGTCTATCACAGTGTATGTCTCATTAATATAACAACAAGGTGAAAATAAGAGACTTTCAGCTGGGTGATTTAGTCCTTCGAGAAAATCCAAAGAATCAACAACATTGTGAGAAGAAGGGCAAGTTCAAACCCAATTGGTTAGGTCCTTTTGTAATTACAACAGTTTATGGTTCTGGCACTTATCAATTGTCCACACCTGAGGGAGATCCTTTGGATGAACCTCTTAATAGCATACACCTCAAGAAGTTCTATCCTTGAAATCCCAAAGCAAGGGCTATGTATATATTCTGTAAATAAAAAATTAAAAAATACAAAAAAAAATCAAAAGAAAATTGCAATAAAAGCATGTGGTGAAAACCTAGCAACAGGTGCCATGTGTATCAAGTTAGCTCCTCTATCTATGAGGATTCTTCTAGTATGTCTGTTCATTGTATATATCCACAATAAAATGGCTAGTCAGTCCTTGTTTCTGCCATGTATATATCATAATAAAATGGCCAGTTCATACACCATCCATTGTATCTACCCATAATAAACTCCCATTATAGCTTGATCTTTTGTCATGGTCTTCATCCTAGTCTTGTTGCATCCTTCTTCATCCATAATAAGTCAGTCCATCACCTAGTTGGGGGCATCTCCTTGACCTAGTTTGGGAAGTGGATCTATGATAGTCATGTCTTAGAGGATAGAATAGAGTATTTTTACCAGACAAGCAAACATAATCAAACATTCTTCCACAATGGTATCTTCATGATGAATTGCAATTTGTGATCTTTCTTTTGAAACATGGCCGCTTATCTATCATTCTTGACTATACATCATCAATTGAACTAATCACTGTACCTTACACTATCTTTTGGCAAGAGAAATGTATATTCATGGTAGGCATGTTAGATTGATTTGTTGTAGATTATGTATTCATATCTAGATTTTATTATTATCATGTTTCCTATGCTATTTTGGGATATCTTTGACATGAGTTTGAAACTCCCATATGTCATTGATTAGAATAGTCAGGATGGGGCATGGTATTTTCTTTGATTGCTATTTGTGGGGTATTTTATGATGAAATCAAAGGAATAAATAATTGGGGTGTCTATGTGTAAGTGCCTTCATTAGTTTAATAGTATTGACAACATACAAATCATGTTGTTCTACAAATGTTATTAATGGTGATACACCAACACATACCTCAACTCCAAATATTTGTTCCCCGATGGAGGGGGGATATTCCTTGTCTATTATGCAAACAAAACTTAGGTCATCTCGGTTCAATTATACTGATGCTTGTCAAGTTTTCAATATTAAACTCCATGCAAGAAGTGCTCAGGTCATCCTGGTTTAATTATATCATGATGCTTGCATTTTCTTGCAACATAACGAGCTCAATGATGAAAATCAAATTCTAGTTATTATGAAGTTCTACGATGTTACATGAAGTTGTGGAGATATACTCATTTCATATTTCATTTTGCATTACATTTAAATAGTTCATGACTTGCATATTAGTGCTCCTTTTATAGGGATTTGTAGGTCATCTTTCTTATTAGGTCATTTGTTCTCCTAGTCTATTCTTCTTGTGTCAGATACATTGTTATTTAAGTTGAGGACATTTGGACAACAAAAACATTAAGTTTTCACCTTGCATCTTACAACATTTAATCAATTCATTTAGGCCATGCATTATCTTCATTAGGTATTTTCATTTGTATATTACCCATCTATGTTGACATGCATATTTCACGTGTTGTTTTGTTATAGTTATCATAAAATCTCATTATCTTTTTATTATGGTGTAAGATATTATATTTAGTCATCTTAAGAACATTTTCATTCCTTACATATCATCTGCATTATATCATCATTTATTATATATTATATGCATTTTACACCATCACTTATTATCTATTACATGAATTTATTATCATTCATTTATATCATTCATTTATTATCCATTCATTATCCATTATCTACATTGTTATTTACATCATTGCGTTAGTAACCACATAGCATTGCATAGAGTAAAATCATTTAGGACATGCATTTATATCAACATCATATGTTAGATCATTAACCATTATGCATCAAATAGAAAATAAATCATTTTGCATTCTAGGACATACATTCTATGCATATTAAAGTAAATCATCACATCCTGCATAAGTCAGTATGCACATTATATAAAATAATCAAAGAAAATCATGATAGAACTGCATCATCATATATAGTCCATCATATAAATGTCCATAAAACACAACAAAATGTCCAAATGTCTAATGATATATCAAATATAACAATGTGTCCAAAGTAATGTCTATCAAGTCAATAATATAATGATACAATGATACAATGATGCACTAATATAAGAAGAGTATATACAATGATATCCAACATCTATGATCCACTACCTCCAAATTTTGTTTGTCACTACTTGTGAGATGCAATGAGACCTCATGCTACTGAACCACTTGATCTTGAGGCTTCGACCTGATCCCCTGAACCTGTGGGTGCTCTCGGAGGGTGTGATGATACACCTCCACTACCAGTTGGTCCCCCTCTATCATATACCACAGTCCTGATGGCAATTGAGCTTTCTCTGAAGCTCCCAATCTACTGATCTCTAGGAACTACTTGTCTATAGGCCTCTTGCTAGTAGGATATCTCCTTCCTAGTCTGTATCATAGCTCTCAGAATGTCTCCATGAGGACCCAAATCCTCTGTCCACTGCAGCTCATCCAGTAACATCTTTGACTCTCTGAGTCTCTCTATCGCAACATCTTTCTCATGCCTAAGCTCTCCTATCTGGCTCTCTAGTCTCTCTACCGGCCTCTCCAGTCCAAGGACATGGTCTGCCTATACCTATATCATTGCTAGTCAAACTAGAAATGAATCAATATCTGGATCCTCCTCCCCTATGACATCTCTCTATAAATAAGGATCCTATCCCCCGATATCCATCCCCGCTAGCTCCTCCTGAGCATTCACATCCTACATCTGTGCATCCTGCCATGCTATATCGAGCATCTTCTCATCCTATATATCATTGTGGATCTATCCACCCTGTACCACTCTGACCTGGGCTAAAAGAATATCTACCTCATCCTGTCCCTATCTTGCCTATATTGACACCTGTACCTATACTGGGGCAGTTGGTATTTGTACTTGTACTACTGGTACTTTTGGTAGAGCTCCTACTACTGGCTATACTAGAGGCTATCTCCATACCTATCTAGTTGGAGGTGGCATCAAACCCCTCTGTCTCACACCACCACCTCTCATTTGAGGTCCAGCTCTATCTCCTCTCCCTCCATTTCCTCCATCTCCTCCATCACCATCTTTGCCATCACCTCCACCTCCTCTCCCTTGATGTCTCCTATCTCAACCTTAGCATCTATCACTGCGTCTCTCTATTGGATCTCTCTTTGGTGGCCTCACTGCTAGATCAGTCAAGTGAGGTACTGGATAATCTCTAAGGTATTGCTTTGGATCAGCCATCATCCCTGGGTCTAGGATCCCCTATCTCATCATCCATGCCTGAAATGGCATGTCCAGAAACTCCTATCTAGCTATCTCAAATGAGACCATGGGCCCGCAATCACATCTCTCTTGATGTGTATGTGCAAAATCCGTGACTCCTTGTGGCATGCCCTGGATCCTGCCAAACTGTCGCAGAACCCGGCTGACTAGCTATCTCTCAATAATGTAGGGTGTCTGCCCTATCAACCATCATGACTCAAAACAAAAACTAAGCTATCTCTCATCATCCTAGGGCTCACACCCTAGGTAAGGTCTCCATGTGACTGTATCAAGAGTGTCAAAAGTGTACCACCAGAACTCTAAGTGTCCCAGCTTTTCCTGAGACAAAAATGATGAATACAAATGAATGTACAGCTATCCTGCACCACAAAATTTGATCACCATTGGTCATGTAACTACTATATGCTCCCATGTCCATACATGGAGCAATGTGATGCCTGTTGATAATGAAGCACCCCTATGGTACACCACTTGATGTAGATCATGGTATAAATGGGCTAACAGATAGACACCCCAAGCAAATTGGGTCTTGTCATCCATCATCCGCTGCAATGTGCAGCCCCAACCAATTGCAAACCTATGTGACCTACGATCAGGGCATATGAATCCCCCAATCACTCCTGCTAAAACCATTGGTAGAGGCTCATAATAGTTAACCATATCCTCCCAGCTAATCTCTCCCTCATCAATATCATCATCACCAAAAACTACTCTACACTTTGTCACTCCATCATGCCGATCATAGTGCACCATCTCACCTATGATAGGAAGTTAGAGGATGTGATATACATCCTTGAGTGTCACTGTCATCTCTCCTTTTGGGAGATGAAAGGTACTCATATCTAAGTGCCATCGCTCTACTAATGTAATCATCATGCTCAAATTCACCTAAATCTCAGGCATGTAGATAACATGATATAGTCTAGTCACTCTAATCAAAAGTCTGTCAGTCTCTGACAGTGCTAGTCTCAAGTTCTGTGTGATGGTATATCTCTCCCATGACATTAGACCATTGATAATATCCTCCTATTAAAGTCAACAAAATCAAGCTATCAGATTTCAATTAACTGGTCTATCAATCTATCTATCCTATCATATCAATTACAAACATGTTTATCATGTGTTTCAATAGATGATTCTATCAATTATCTAATCCCAAGACTGGTTAACTAGTGATCATGCTACGACATTGCCTATCTTGATAAAATTGATCCAAATTAACATTCGATAGATTAAATCAGACTATCGACATCAAGTTTGACCTAAATGACTTGCTAATTTGACCAAATCCTATGAACTAACATAAATGTGCAGCACTGAAAAATGCATGTGCAGTTTCCCTAAATGATTGCACAATTTTTCATATATGCGCAGTTTTAATCAACATTTGCACAGAAATACTTGACAAAAGTGCATAAACTATATATGCCCACATTTATTGCACATTTGCATAGCCTAGCATAAATTTCTACACACATGCGCAGTTCTATGACATGTATGCATAGAAACACAAGTTTTTAGCGCAAATGCCGTGAATTGCTGCGCATTCATGCGCCGCAACTATGCATATGTTTTCCAACCAAGAAAAAGAAAATTTTCAAAAAATCCTATGATTCAATCTAGCCTAAAACATGCTACAAATCCTAATCTAACATGCTAGAAATCATGAATTCACAAAGAGGATCGAGTCACCTACTGGCTCTCCTGAATCGAGTGGTTTCTAGAAGTATCTGGCCCTCTCGAAGTGATGATCTGACAGCGGGAATGACATCTTGGTGGCTATGCTCTTCTCTCTCTCAAGCTCTGATCTCCAACTGACAAGTGTACACAATGAGCCTATTATGGACCCCTTTTCCCTACTTATAGCTTGTGGACCCGATGTGCTTGGTGTGTGGACCCTAACTCCCATTTTTCTTCCGTTTCACCCCATTTTCATCCATCTTTTCTACCGTTCCTTTCATGAGATTGATTATCCAACTCGACAAAAACTACATAAACAAAAAAAAACAAAACAATAATCAATTAAAATAATCTTTTTTGTCAATCAATCTCTCGAGGGGGCATGCATAGGTCATCTAGACATTGTTTGGAGCAGGGGAAAAAATGCATGAAATTTTCTTTGAAACAATGTGACACACACATTATTTCAAAGAGGGGCAAAAATGTATACACTTAAAAATGGCTTCATTAATTAATTAAATATTTATTATTTAATTAATAATTATTTCCTCTATTTATTAAATAGATTATTCAATTTATTCAGTAAATTCACTATAGTCAATTCCTCTATCCTAAGTCTTCTAATTAGTCTTATTAAAGTGATTTAATTAAATATACAATCACCTAAATATGACTAAGTCCCCTAGTCCACCTCACTTACCTAGTCACCTGACACATCACTTTGGCTAAAATAAATAATTATTATTAATTATTTATTAGCAATTATCCTCACCCACACATGTCCTATTCTTAAGGGCTATGTGGCCTTATAGGACTTGGTCTCATGACCACATGTTTTCTCTTAAACCAAGTCAAGAGACATTCCCTATTCCTAAGGGGCTTCTCAAGCCACCTCTAAGGGTCAAAGGTGACTCATGGGACACTTGTACCAAGAGTCCTCATGAGGAAAAAGTCCTTCCCTCTTCCTCTCTTTGGCCTTTGTGAGACACTTGACATGTGTCTTTCCCTTCCACCTTGTTCTCCTTCATGTCAATGTGAGAGGAACATCATCCCTATTCTCCCTCTCACATTCCAACTACATCCTCCTTTCTCTCAATTCCTTCAACCAAGTCAATCCTAGCCCTAGGATCTTCCACCTTTCATTCTCCACCATAGGATTGTGACACCTAGGCTTAGATCCTCCAAAACTCTATAAAAGGATCCTCATTTCCCCTTTGTGAGCTAATAGCTAATAGTGAATAGGGAATAAAGAAAATAAGTAGTCAAGCATTCTAAGAACATTCCAAGAGCAGTCAAGCATAATCAAACCATTTTCATATCACTTGCATTTCATTCACCACATTTGCATAATTAAGCTTTAGTTTTGCATACATTCATCATCAATCTCCACACTTTGGTATCATCTTGGGCAAGAGGCTTCATTTGGAAATCTGAGAGCTCAACATCCTCAAGAAATCAAGGCTAGGAGGGCAATGAAGACAAGCTTCATGGTAGGTGAAGGTAAAACCTTGTTTTAGGTTCATTTTCTGTGTATTCTTCATTGTTGTTTGCTAATTAGTTTGATTTGTTAATCTTAGAATAGTTAATTTATCATTTAGAGTAGTTAGACATATAATTTTCATACAAGTATATTCATGTATATTCAAGTACATTATTCATAACCTAAATTCATGTGTATGGGCTACGTGCATGACTTAAGTGGATTCATGTGTATACTTTATAATCTATGTGCTACATGTATGCTTCATGACTTAAGAAAATTTATGTATACACTTTATGTGCTACGTGTGTTCACATGTGTAATTCATCATTTAAGTGAAATAAAAATTTATGTGTTACATTGTATTCATGTGTATTTGATGCAACCAAGAAAATCCTTGAAAGATCACTTCACAAATCTAGTGATCACCTTGTCAAATCAACTCTTAGGCAATGTATCAAGTTAGAACTCTATTATACATGTCAAAGACACATCATTCCATGAGAATTAGTAAGAAAATTCATGAAATGATGCTTATAAATTAATATTTTGTCAAATTTTTATTAAAAAAATAATGACCTATCATTCTAGGTACCAAACCCTCCTTTCTAGGGTATGTAGGTCAGGGCATGTTCAAAAAGACTTGCAAATCTCTCTAGATCCCCCTAATGGATCTAACACATCCCAATAGACCCCAATAGTATAGATCCATCAAAAAATATACCATTCCATTGGATTATATGCTCACAATAATGACTAGTGCTGCTTCATGCACCTTCAATCATCATTTACCACCATTTGTGGTCTTTCCACCACCATATATCTTGCATATCCTTGAAACCAAACACTATTGTACTAGAAGACACTAATTAATTCCTTGCCTAAAAATTCAAATGAAATTATGCAATATGGACATGGAAGTGATAACAAGAAAATAGACAATCAATTTACTCCATTTCAAATCACAGACACATTCCACAATGCATTCAAATGACGATCCTTGGTCTCTTTACATTTGCCAATGACCCTTTATGGTCATGTCTCCATCTCCCTTAGAGTAGAAAAATTTATCCATTGTGGGTACAAACTGATGCTTCCATCACATCTGGTTGGGTAGGTTTACCCTAGGAATGATCCCACTTTGCCTCTTGACACATCAGAACACTCACCAATATACACAATGGTGCTTAGTGGACCTTGGGAACACTTTAGTCTGACATATTCATGAATGTTCTACTAAATTCATGTTTTGAATGAGGTTGTCACTAGAATTTAACCACCCAACAAGAGCTAATGGCGCAAACCATTTGGTGCCAGGATGAATGGTTTGGAAGAAACCCAGTGGCGCAATTTCAATTGACCCTCATGACAAGTTTTGGTATCAAGAGAGACTAGCGTTCCAAATTCAAAAAAAATTGAATATCCCAGAATGGAGAGAGGTTATTTTATGCCTCAGAAACATGGTCTTGTAGTATCTCATGGATCACTAATACCTCTCAAGGGGTCTGAGATATGAGCCTCGAAAGATCACTGCCCAATCATGCTTAGTGCATCTTTTGGGCACTTTGGTCCAGTATGGTCACAAACGTTCTACTGACACAATGGTCAAATGGGGTTGTCACTAGTGTTTAACTACCCAACCAAAGCTAATGACATAGACCATTCGGTGCTGGGACAAATGGTTTGGAAGAAACCCAGTGGTGCAACTTTCAACTGATCCTCACTGCAAGTTTTGGCATCAAGAGAGACTAGGGTGCCAAATTAAAAAAAAATCAAATCTCCCAAAATAGAGAGAGGTTATTGTAGGCCTCAAAAACATAGTCCTATAGAATGTCACAGTTTGTCGATACCTCTCATGGGGTCCAAGATATGAGCCTCGAAAGATCACTGCCTAATCATGCTTAGTGCACCTTGGGGACACTTTGGTTCGGAATGGTCATGAACGTTCTAGTGACTTAGTGGTTGAAATGGGGTTGTCACTAGCATTTACCCATCCAATCAGAGCTAATGACATAGACCATTTGGTGTTGGGATGAATGGTTATGAAGAAACCTAGTGGTGAAACTTTCAATTGACCCTCACTGTAAGTTTTGGCATCAAGCGAGATTGGCATGCCAAATTCAAAAAAATTCAAATCTCCCAAAATGGAGAGGTTATTGTAGGCATTAGAAACATGCTCCTATAGAATCTCATGATTTATTGATATCTCTCACAAGGTATGAGATACAAGCCTTGAAAGATCGCTGCCCAATCGTGCTTAGTGCACCTTGCAAACACTTTGGTCTAGCATGTTCGTGAACGTTCTAGTGACTCAGTGGTCAAAACGGGGTTTTCACTAGCATTTACCCACCCAAATGGAGCTAATGGAGTAGGATATTTAGTGTTGGGATGAATGGTTTGGAAGAAGCCCATTGGTGCAACTTTCAATTGACCCTCACTACAAGTTTTGACATCAAGCGATATTGGCGTGCCAAATTAAAAAAAAATTGAATCTCCCAAAATGGAGAGAGGTTATTGTAGGCCTTAGAAATATGGTCTTATAGCATCTCACATTTTGATGATACCTCTCATGAGGTCTGAGATACGAGCCTCGAAAGATCATTTCCTAATCATGCTTAGTGCACCTTGGGGACACTTTGGTCTGGCATGGTCACAAATGTTCTAGTGACTCAGTGGTCAAAACAGGGTTGTCACTAGCATTTACCCACCCAACTGGAACCAATGACATAGACCATTTGATGCTAGGACAAATGGTTTGGAAGAAATCTAGTGGTTCAACTTTCAACTCACCCTCACTACAAGTTTTGGCATCAAGTGAGATTGGTGTGCCAAATTCAAAAAATTAGAATCTCCTAGAATGGAGAGAGGTTATTGTAGGCCTCAGAAACATAGTCCTTTAACATCTCACAGTTTGTTGATACCTATCACAGGGTCCAAGATATGATCCTCAAAATATCACTAGCCAATCATGCTTAGTGCACCTTGGGGACACTTTGGTCTGGTATGTTCATGAACATTCTAGTGACTCAGTGGTTGAAATGGGGTTGTCACTAGTGTTTAACTACCCAACTAGAGCTAATGGTGTAGTACATTTGGTGCCAAGATGAATGGTTTGGAAGAAACCTAGTGGTGCAACTTTCAACTGACCCTCACTGCAAGTTTTGGCATCAAGTGAGACTGACGTGCCAAATTAAAATAAATTCAAATCTCCTATAGAATCTCACGGTTCACTGATATCTCTCATAGGGTCCGAGATATGAGCCTCGAAAGATAATTGCCCAATCATGCTTAGTGCACCTTGGGGACACTTTGGTCCGGCATGTTCCTGAATGTTCTAGTGACTCAGTGGTGGAAATGAGGTTGTCACTAGTGTTTAACCACCCAACTAGAGCTAATGGAATAGTCCATTTGGTGCTAGGATGAACAGTTTGGAAGAAACCCAGTGGTGCAACTTTCAACTGACCCTCACTACAAGTTTTGGCACCAAGCGAGATTGGCATGCCAAATTCAAAAAAATTTTGAATCTCCTAGAATAGAGAGAGGTTATTGTATGCCTAAAAAACATGGTCCTATAGCATCTCACAATTTTTTGATACCTCTCACGAGGTCTGAGATATGATCCTTGAAAGATTGCTGCCCAATCTTGCTTAGTGCACCTTGGGGAAACTTTGGTCCAGCATGTTCACGAACGTTCTAGTGACTCAGTGGTCAAAATGGGGTTGTCACTAGTATTTACCCTCCCAATTGGAGCTAATGGTGTAGTCCATTTGGTTCTAAGATGCAATCCTTCAACACTATCCCTTCACCCCAGGGAATCACTTTTTTACTTTGGACACATTTGACCAATTTTGACTCAATGACTCCAACTATTTCATCATTTGATGATACAAATGTACATGGAATTGAGACAATAAAAATGTAAGGATACAAAATTAAGATGATAAAAATATAAGTATACAACATTCATTGTAAGGAAACATAATTTTTGCACCTTACATGGTATTAAGACGATACAAATGTGGGCTCTTAAGATTTGCAAATCAACCCCATGGGCTCTTTTATATTTCAAATTTTGCATCTAATTTTGCATCAAATTTTTTATATACAAAATTTGGCATCTAAATATGAACATTACATTCGATTGTTGTTTTTATATATACAAAATTTTACATCTAAATATACACATTACAGTTGATTTTTGTTTTTATATACAAAATTGGCATCTAAATATGCACATTGCATTCAATTGTTTTTTTATATATAAAATCTTAGATACACAACTATATATAAAAAATAAGTGTCCTTCCCACTTCTAAAGTGTATAAGTTTAACACAGGGTACTCGATGACATCTACATTCTAATCCCTGAATTCATAAGGTAGAAGAAAAGTTAATAGAGAATATAAGAAGTTTATATAGGTTGAAAAAAAGATTATGAATGTATAAGTAGCTAAATGAACTAAAGAACATGACTAGCTAATGCATAGTGAAGTTTACTGTCATAAAAGATGGGCTAATCAAATGCACACCTTGATCTTCTATATATATCATATATGTATCCAACCACATTTACAATCCACATACAAAACCAAGTTTATATGCAACTCATTTTGGGGCTGCAATGTATAGTTCTACGCAAAGTCAACAGCCAATATAATAGTGCCAATCAGGAAAGTGTCCTTACACATCCTAAATTATTGATCCAACCACTGAGACCTGTGACTATGCCTTGCATTCTTGTAAAAAGATTCTTCCTGAAATCTAAAATAAAATCATCTACATTGCATTCTTTTGTAACCAACTCACATCTAGAGCCTTCACCTTCACTTTTGAATGTATATATAACAGTTTCATATACCTTTTTGTGCACACTTATCTTTCAAAAATCATGTTCACAGCTCTCATGAAAACATTCAAAAAACTTCACTAGCCCACCACACTCTGAGCACTTATCATTTAAGAAATATTTTCTATAAAAGAAACATCCATCATCTCTAGGACATAAAAAATGATCTAGAAAGTCTCTTGATGATTTTGGAAGAGCACTTGCACCACACTCCTCCAACATTTCACTAGTATGCAAAGTAAAATGAAGGGAACGTAACAGTTCATGATGCATTGAAAACTCCACATGATATTTGCAACAAGTATTTCGAATCATAAGAGGCACACAAAAAAAGGCTTAAGGGCTTCAAAAGCTCTTTGTGATATTTGCAAAGTTCGATGTGTCTCACAAACATTTTTGAACAACATTGTTTGACTTACCTCCAAATAATGTTTGGGATGTGGGGTGTGGTCTCGAATGCCAATTCTCAACTTCAAGACATCCTTCACATTTGTTGACACTCTTGAGTTAGATTTCCAAAATAATTTAATTTGATCCTTCACACCATCGATAAGCTTCTTATCACAACGTTAAAGTCTCCCACCATAAGCCCATGTATCATGTTGAAGAGGATCATCAAGTCTTTCTCTTCTTGCAAGTGCTCTATCCAAAGTTTTATGATTTAGGTTCAAGTCAACACAAGTTTTTCTTATCAAACGATCCTTTCTCAAATGATGACTTACTAAGGAGATTGTAATAACCCTCCTACCAAATCTCTTATCTTTTTCCTTGGTAGTCTTTCCAATGGAATTGAGAGCACTAAAAATATTTCTCATAATAATAGCATTCATCTCCTTTTTCTTGTTCACACTAATATTTAATTTGACTAGTATATGTCTCATCTTCTACATCTTTAACAATTGCACAAACATTTGACATTGCTCAACCAACATCTTCTGGCTAAAAAATTGATCAAAAAGTTTTGAAACCCACAACCGAATGGTTCTTTTTGATCTCTTGCCATCGAAATTGCTCATTATGTTCTCATCAATTTCAAGTAATCATTTAGTTGTTCTTGAAGGTCTCAATTTTGAAGTTTGTCTTTCTTCCTCTCAAGGGACTTCATTTCTCATGTAATTTGGAGATGTGTTATGTTGATTTGGTTCTTGTGTACAATTATCGTTGTTGATTTCTTCATATTAAATTGGTGGATTGTCATTGTCAATGTGCACACTTCCATTTTCCACATCTACATGTTCATTTTTAAAACCTAAATTTTCATCTTCAATCCCTACATTATCATTTTAGATATTACTATCATAAATCATTTTAAATTCATGTTCTTATTCACTTGAAACCACATTTAAGGGTGGGCCTATGCCCACATCTTCATTAATGTTTAACATACCTTGTCTCTTGTTCTAATGGGCAACCCTATCCATTTCTCTATACACTTCAATATCTTCATTTGTGAGTTTCCTCTGCTGTTTATGCTTTCGACGACTACTACTCCCCATAGTGAGACCAAAAAGGTGATGCAAAAACCTTTGGTAATAGAGAAATTCCAACCAAGAAGGGGGAAACAGTAGATTTTTGTCTTCTACAACTGCAATCCCATGATTCTTTGTAGAAAAATGTGGTTCTTGGGCTGAGGGACCTAGGGAATAAAATTTTTACTTTTCAATGCTAGTAAAAAGAATTGGATATTTGAAAATATCAAATATTCAAAATTATCGGATATTTGAAATCTCCTAGGAAAATTTTGTCGAAATCTCTCTCTCTCTCTCTCTCTCAGGTACTCTATGTGTGTGTATGTGTGTGTGTGTGTGTGTCTCTCTCTCTCTCTCTATGTCTATCTCTCTCTCTCTCTCTCTCTCTCTCTCTCTCTATCTCAAAGACTTCCCACACTATTCATTCCATTAAAATTCACACTCTTATGAAGTATATGCTGAAAAGAATGACATTTGTTTGCTAGTTATGCAATAAATCTACGGATCGACTATAGTATTACTTGAAGACTTCTTAGTTATTTTAAAGTATTTGGAGGAGGCATATCTAATATTGCATTTAATTTCTCAAGATCCACTTCAATGCCTCTATAGGAAATAATATAACCTAGGAGCTTCCTTGGAACAACTCCAAGAACACGTTTCTTTGGATTGAGCTAGATCTTGTAATTTTTCATTCTTTCAAAGATTTTACCAAGAATGCTCAAGTGTTCTTTCCTTCTGGGTGATTTACACCATAGATCATATACATATTTTTCTATCAATATGTATAAGAAATCATGGAATATGGTCATCATTTCTCTTTGATAAGTATCTTTGACATTTTTGAGGTTGAAGGGCATCTCATTCCAACAATATGTTCCCTAAGAACATGTAAAAGTTGTTTTAGTCTAATCTTCAGGTGAAATTATAATTTGGTTGTAACTTGAGAAGCCATCCATCAATGATAACATCTCATATCTAGCTATCATGTCTACTATGATATCAATGTTTGGCAATGGGAAAAAAACCTTAGGGCATGCCTTGTTAAGGTAATGAAAATTTGTACATATTATGATGCCCCCACTATGATTTCTTACAAGGAATAAACTAGAAATCAAATAATTTATAGTCAATTGGTATTAAGAAGCCAACATACAATAATGTTTTTAATTCTGCTTTCACTAAAAAGATCTAAGGGTGCATTTTTCTTAATTTTTGCTTCATTGGCTTGAGACCTAGTTTCAATGGAAAATGATGAAGGACCAATTTAGGATCTAGACCTAACATATCTACATATGACCAAGTGAAATTGATATTACTTTCCAGAAAGAATCTTATAAAATCATCTTTTTCTTTCTTTGATAGTGAGGTTACAAAATGTATGCTTTTTGGATTATTTGGTGTTCCTAGATTGATCTCTTTTGTCATTTCAATTAACAGTGCTAATTTTCCTATCTATGGGAGTATGTCCAATATTCCATACTTGGGAACCTAAGAGATGTTTTCACCCTTGGATATGTCTTTTATTTTTACTTTTTGATGGTCTAATGGCACCTTTTGGTTTTCACCAGAAGACATATTTTTTTCATTTTCATTTTATTTTTATTTTTGTGACTAGAAGATGGAGTTGAATCCCCCAAATATGTTGTGGCATAAATATCAATTGAAAATACCACTTTGTGATCATCATGTGGCACATCTTCTTTAAGCTCAAATAATTTTTCTATTGTTTCATAATTTTGAAGCGATCTAAGCTCGATGGTCCATGTTGATCCCAATATATCAATTCAGGGTACACTAAGGGCATGTTATCACCAATATTGTATATTTTTTGGGTTCTAGGTGTGAATGAAACAATATAAAGATCAATCATGTTAGAATCATTGGCACTATCCTCATAAGTAGTTCTAGGATCCCATAAAGTTTTGATCTAGACTTGAGGACAAGTTTTGACAAGAGGGGGATATCATCCACATGTTTGTCTTCGATGGGTAAATCATTGGGGTTAGTAAAATATGGTCAAGTTCATAACAGATAGGGGAATATGAATCCCATTCCCATGGGTCACAATCAATAGTTTCAGGATGGGAATCCTTAGATATCTTGTCATCATTTAAAGCATTTTTGTTTTCACACGAGACTAACTTAGTACTCGAAGAGACAATTTGCAATGGTTTAAATCCAAGTCCTCTAGGTGGTTTCCCTTATGTAGAAATAGTCTTTATAATTCCTTGTTTCTATATGCCAAGATAACTACATCCATCATAGCCTTTTTTCTGCATGATTTTTAGTCTTATTTCATATTTTTCCACATGCAATTGTGCAGGTTCTTTTCTTTCTCATATTTGTATATCCATGTAGATAAAATTTTTAGAATAATAATGTTCCAATCAACTGGGGGGGGGGGTGAAACAGTTGATGCCAAACTTATTCATCTTAATTCCAATTATAACCTTATGCTCAATTGAATGCAAGAGAACCATAACATGTAATAAAACAATAACACTAGTATTTATTTTTGAGGAAAACCTTGTTAAGAGAAAAACCCCAGTGGGAATGATGCCCACAAATCACTACTATGAATATAGTAACCTGGTTAAGAGTTCTAGCCCTGTTAGGAATTGATTATTACAATAGTTCAATCCTTGTTAAAGGATAGGCACTTTTAGGAGTCAAAACCATGTTAAAGGTATTACAACTGGTCACTGAATAAAATACAAGAGAAGGTTACATCCACCTTCAGGACTCAATATTCTAAATCTGAAGAAATATCATCATGAATACCTAAACTGGCTTCCAGTATAGTCATAGCCAAGACAATTCCAACCTTGTGCCTTAATGCACAATTCTCTACTCTACATTAGTAGTCCTAACAACCCAAAATCTCGCACAATAATCCACATACTTCACATCATAACAACTAAAAGGAAATAATTCCTTATATACAAGTTACAAACATAATTCATGGGTCAGCCATTATAGAACCTCTCCTATAAACAAAATATTACATAGACCCATGTACGACATTACAAAAATCACAAATCATGAAATAGTTAGACACAACATTACTCCATGCTTCATTATTCAAGAACACACTACCACTCTTAGGTTAGCATCCAAATAAATCTTCGCTAGAGTACATGCCATAGATGATGTAACCAGTCACACTAGTACTCTAAAATCACATAATAGAATCTCCCATGTGCTCTTTGACATTCCCCAAGCTTGCAAGGTTTAATCCATTTTTGCATTGAAGATATACTTCAAATACTGAGACCAACTCTGTGAGTTTCCCAGTCACTGGACTTGTAACCAGTCTTCACCAATTCATCCATAACTTGATCAAATGATCATATAAACATATGCAAACATAACCATGAATACTAAAAATGTTATTCTACACAAATCTCATCTCTTAGGAGCTAAGTTATCGTACATTATTTGTACAATTATTTGTAACCTATCTATCTAGTTTGTCTACAACTTTTGGATTACCTAATTAAAACACATGTTGACATAAATGAAAAAACAATGAATGCCAACATCATAGACTATAATAATTCCAACAATCTCCCCCTTTGGCATTGATGGAAACATATGTGAAAAACCATCAATCCAAAAGTATCCTTTCACAACAACCTTTTCAATATCCTTTTCAAATCTCCCCCTAAATCAATAAGGGTTTTTCACCAATATCTCTCCCCCTTTGACATCAATGGAATAGGGTTCCATTACAAACATCCTTGTCTACCTACTTTTCTAGGTGTAAAATTTTTCATATCTTCCAAACCTTCAACTACTAGGTGCAAGATCACCTTGATTTGATCAGATATGCTCAAACCATTACTCGCTTAAGGAGTAGATCTCTGCATGAAGTCCAAAAATGATATAGCTCTAATTTATAATGGATTTGTGTACTACTACATCTTCTTAATTAGCTTTAGGTGGGGTTCTGACCTCAAGCCTACTTCTGAGATATTCAAAGGTATCTTTTTTCAGTGGTTTGGTGAAGATGTCTGCAATCTGCTCCTTTGTGCTTACATATTATGGATTCACCTCTTTATCTTTCACTTTATCCTTTAGAAAATGATACTTGATTGAGACATTTTTAGTTTTTGAGTGCATCACCAGGTTCTTTGACATATTCACTATACTTGTGATATCAGAATGCATGATATCTAGTTCCCCAAGGTTCACACCAATGTCCTTCAATATCTATTTCATACAAAAAATCTATGTGCAATTAATTACATCAATGAAACACTTTGATTCATTTGTTGACTAAGATATACAATTCTACTTCTTGTTTAACCAAGAAACTACCTCTTCCCAAGGAAAAAAGGCTCCTCCACTTGTGCTCTTCATGTCATCTACACTACTTGCCCAATATGTATCACTGTATGCTTCTAATGAAAAGTCTTTTGACCTATCATTCCACAGGCCAAAATCAATTCTTCCCTTTAGGTATCTAAATATCCTCTTGATTTCAACAAAATGTGTTTCCTTTAGATCTATCTGGAATCTAGAAATAATTCCAACTACACTTTCAATATCAGGTCTAGTATGTGTAAGATACTGAAGACCTCCTATCATAGATCTATATTTTTATCTGAGGTACACTTTTTGTCTCATCTGAAGTAGGTAAATTATTCTAGGTGATAGATCTCCTTTAGTACCCTTGTGGTGTGTAAAACCTTGGTTCTCATGGCTAGGAGATCTCTTGAGAGAGTTTATCACACACCCATTAAAATGGATGTCCCATAGTAAACACATTATTCTAGTTTTCTAAAAACCTTATATTCACTAATGCAAGGGGTCACCCATGCCCGTGAAGACATCTCACACTTTTGCAACTCATAGTAGAGATTACAATTCCTTGGGAAGTGATGGCCCTTGGAATTTGAAGCTTGGTGTGCCTGAGAAGTGAGTGCGTTGTAAGGGGGAGCTCATGCCTCCAAGCTTCTAGGTGTGCCTAAGAAGTGAGTGCGTTGTAAGGGGGAGCTCATGCCTCCAAGCTTCTAGGCTATCCGATATGAGTAGGTGCGACTGAACTTTGTTCAAGTGGGAATTCAATGGATATTGTCCTTCTAACCTAGGTTGTGGTGTGTTTGTTTAACATTTTACAACAACCATTCTACTAGATATGTCTTGTGTAAGCACTCAAACATTTCAAACATTTAAACAAACTTCAAAACACTCGTAAAACCTTGCAAAACATTCAAAACCTTATCAAAAAAATTGTAAAATATTTTCAAAACCTTTCAAATTTTCCTCAATATTTATTTGGTCACAAACATATTGATTCAAAGCCTTGTCATAGAATTTTCCAAGCATGACATTTCAAAACAATTTCCTTGGAGCCTTGTTGAAAACCTAGGGTAACTTTTTACATGATTAATCCTCATTTTGTATCTTCATATCATAGTCAACTTGAAACCTTTGCATACATTTCATTATCTTCCCTTGCTTTTCATTTCCAATTTCTAGTCATTGCATTAAGTTGTCCTCATTGTATTCCTATTGCATTTTGCATTTAGAACCTTTAAAGCTTTTGTAAAACCCAACAAAATCCAAATTTTAGAGTCTCTCATTATGTTATTGAAAAAAAAGATCTTCATTTGGCCCATGTAATCTATTTTATCAAAATTATCCTTTTTTCCTTTTGCCAAACTCCATCTTTATCATGTTGGATTTGACCCAATCCTTTTTATCAAATTATCCTTTGTCCTTTTGATCCTTTCAAGTAAATATCCCTATTCAATTTCCAAAGGTTATACCCTTAGATTTGTATTTTCTAAAGATTTTGTCAAAGTCCAAAATCCCAAAAACATAGTTTTCATAATTTGTATTTTTCAAAGTCCAAAGTCCAAAGTCCAAATCCTAAGTTGCATAACCCAATCTTTCAAAAATTCCAAAAACATAGTTGCATTTTGCACAATCATTCACAATCCCCAAAATCCAAAAGCTTTTTGCATTTGCATATATTCCAAAGTTTCACATCATTTCAAAAGTCTTTTCATACTTTAGGTTGCATTCTCATTTTTAAAGTCTCCTAAAAATCCAAAAAAAGTTTTACATTTTCATATCTCCTAAGTTGCATTTGCATATAGTCATCATGTCAATTGTGACAAGGCAATAAGGTTCCTATAAACCCATGAACATTTCAAGTGGCAAAACACAAATACCCTTTGATCCTAGACAAAGTATACCTTTTCAAACACAAGATTGTGACCCAAACATCATGTATCCTCCAAGAAAAGGGATCCAAACACTTCCTAATTCAAGACAAATGACATTAACAAAATCCAATGATCAATCACATCAGTCTCACACATACCTGATCCAAAAGTTGCAAGCAAAATTGGATAAAGAAAAGAAAATCTTGGATGAAAAGGTTAATAAGATGATAGATAATGAAAATTTTGGTGAAACATACCCACTATCTCTCATTGAAAAATCAAATATGTTCAAACTTATTTCATAGCTAGATGAAGAAAAAGCTAAGTTCAACCAAGCAAAATCCAATTACATTCAAGACAAAAATTTGGTCAACCAAGTCCCAAGACAATCATTCAAACAAGTTCCAAATCAAACCTTTGAACCAAAGCATGGAATAATCCAATTAGGACCACCACCAAATTATGAACTAATATTTATTCCAATACGATCCAATGTCCCTCAAATAATTTCATAACTTTTTATGCCAAGTTTTTATCAAATAAGCACAAGTTCAAGCACGCCATGTTTTGGAAATCAATCAAGGATAATTAATGGGAAACCTCTTATGGATCACGATCTATCAAAACACAGTTCACAACTTGTAAATATTGAAGTGATATCACCAATAAGATTAACCAAGCAGTGAAAATTCAAACCTAAAAATTCAAAGAGTCTGTTTTAAAAATTAGATTGTATATATAAAGAGGATGAAATAAATAATTCACCCATGTCTAGCAATGGCCCATCCCAAAATAATGACATGGATATATACCCATTTCCCATCAAGAAATTGACTTGCAAGAAATATCCATGTCACCTTCCATCCCTTTATCTCCTAAAGTTTCACAAGATCCATTTCCTCCATCACCTTCAAGTCACACTTCCAATGATGCAACCTTCCAAGGGCTATCCATATAAGAAATTCAAGCTAGTCCCATTAAGGATGCAAATCCCTCTCATACATCCCAAATGATAGATCCAATTATACCATGTCCTCCATTCTTAATAAATCCTTTTCCAAAGAGTCCCATGAAAATTCCATCTCCTCCATGCCAAAATATTTAATCCTTTTGAAATACCCCATGCATATACCAATTCATACCCCATGTCAAGAGGATGAACTAAAACATGAAGAAATGAGTCCTGAAATAAATCAAGATCAAGATCTTGATAATGACCAATCCAATCCAATTTTTTGACCAAGATCCCATTTCCCTTGAACTTCATGGTGATCCTATTATCCCCAACCCTCTTATCCAAGATGAGCCCCTTCCATGTCAAGAAAAAAATGTCCTTCCAAGTCCCATTAACCTTCCCCTTCCTAAGAAAGATCATGTTCTCCCATACATTCCTTTTAATGATTCCATCCAAAACCAAGAGCATAATACCCTTATAATGGAATCCCATGATCCTATTCCAAGTGAAGATCAAAGTATTCCCTTGCCTTCAAACCCTCCACATTATCCAATAATACCTACATATTCTCCACAAGTAACCATAATCCCTATGAATCCTTTACAAGATAATATTATACCTTTGGATCCTCCTCAAGATCCCTCCATGCCTTCATGTCCTTTCCCTTATCTTCCATATCCTTTGCAAGATTCTATCCTTCTAGATGATCCTATAATTATTCCATCATAAGAAACCCATATTCCTCCTAATCTCCCCAATGATGAAAAGACATTTGTGAAAGATGTTCATGAACCACTTACACTTCAAATGGGTTCCCCTAGTTCCATCAAGTCTAGTCCACTTAATGATCCTATCAGTCCTTCCAGACCATGCATATATCAAAATAAACTCATGTCTTGTAGAAAATATCCTATTGTTCAAAATAAATATCAAGTCAAAGGGTTAAACATTCAAGAGAAAAGTATATTAAAACCATTTCAAGTAAAAAAGAAGTCTAAAGGTCATGACCTCAGTTTTAAAGCTAACTCTTAAGGAGTTGGTATCCCTTCAAAACCTATATCCAAGCGTATACCTCCTCCTTCACCCCTTCCATCCATCTTAGGTCTATATATTCCTCCATCCACTAGTTGACAATTCACTTACCCTTTTCCATATGTAAGTCAACAAAGGAACACATCTTCAAGAACCTTCCACCCATCCAAAAAGAATTCATACAATTCCTATCCTTCCATGAATCCCCTTTATTTTCCAAGAATTTTGAATGCCAAGCATAAAGTCCATAATTCAAGCAATCCACATGTAGTCAAGGATCAACATGTCTAGTCTAATCAACATGTGAAATAAAAGAAAAATATGATGAAAAAAGAAAAAGAAAAAGAATTATAAAAAAGGCCACAAAGGCCTATTAAGAAAAAAGAAAAATCAAAAGCAATATGGGTTCCTAGAAATCTCTTTTGCAAACAATGCAATCAAAGGACCCACAAAAAAATGAAAAATCAAAATGGATGGGGATTCTCAAGAAGCTTCTTGAAGCACAAAATCCTAAAGAAAAATCTAATTTGGCATCCAAAGTTTCTATCCCTCCATCTAAAATCCTTCCATCTTCCAAATCCATTTTGGGTCCTTATGTCTCAAAATCTATATCCATTCCTCCACCAAATCCAAAATATCCTTTTCCTCCATCACTCCATCACCCCTCAAGGTGTGTGTCAATATTTTTCTTTCATCCATTTACATCCACTCAAAATAAAGCCTTCTTCCACTCCCTCCATTTTCCAACCCCTCTTTTGCAACCTTCTATCCAAACTATCCAGTCCTATCCATAATCCTATCCTATCCAATCATCTATTTCATATCTCTTTGTCATCACCCTACCAACATCTTTAGGCATACTATCATAGTCATGGCCCATTATTACATGTCCTTTCAAGAACACCATACAAAGAATGAGGCATTTGATTTGTTCATCCTTGTCATGTCATGCATCCATTGTCTTCTGAAAAATGTCAAACAATCCAAAAGAGTCAAAAAGTTTAAAAAAAAAGAGAAATAATTTTGTCCAATAGTGAAAACCTTAACTTCTCTTGCATGTTCACACACTTCAACTATCTTAGAGCTTTCTTGTATTCCCAAAGGTGTAGGGCTTGGTAACCTTGGGAGGTGAGGTCTTCTCAGACATGTTGGTCATAATAATTTGGTCCAATGCCTTTTGTGTGTCTTCACTAACATCATCATACTTTCTTGCCATAATTTTCACCAGTCTAGCCTCATTCCTCAAAAAATGTTTCAATTCTTTGATGATTCTCTCCCTTTCTTGTATTGAGGCAATAGCTAACATATCTTCAATGGCCTTGTTCCTTATGTTCTCATCCTCAGACTATGCTAACTATTTTCTTATTTCTAACTTACTATACAAGTTCTTGGGGATACTTCTATCTCTAACAAATTCTTCTTGAAAGTTAATAAGTACTTAATTATTGTGTCCTCAATTATTGCTTGATTCTCAAGGTCATACCTTTCATAGTATCTATTTATGGTCTTTAAGTTCCCATCTCTTATCACTCTCTTTTGTAACATTTGAATGTTTGGCTTCCACAAATCTTGTGGTCTCTTCTGTACTGCTTTTTCTTCTTCCTTCTTCGTCACTTTGTCCTCTTCCTTCTTTATTTCCACTTCCACCTCTTATTTCTTAGAGCTACTTAGCTTGCTAGATCTTGTAGATCTCCTAGGTGTTCTCGTAGGTACAATTTCTTGTGTAGTCTTCTCATGTGTAGATGATAGATCAATAATATCAAGAGTAGGACTTACTATCTTTTCAGCTTTAGAAGGGGGAGGTGGATCAATTTCCATGCTAGAAGATGCTTCTGTAATCTTTGTCCTTAGTTTCTTTAGCTTCTCCCTAGTGATTCCTACCTTCACAGTAATGTCTTCAAATATTTTGTCAATCTTTCTCTTCGTAGTCCCTTTATCCTGTTCTTCTCTAACTCTTTCTAAATTTTTCCAATATGTTCCCCATCTTTCTTCAGAAGTGTCTATCTCTGCTGCTAATACATGCTAAACTTGCATAGTTAGAACCTCAGAAATGACTTCATACCCCATAGGGTAACACCATTTCTTCCTTGTTTCAATTACCTCAAAGCATACATAATCAGTTTCAGCCATGAAATGGATAGTGTCCTTATATTTCTCAACTATATCTTCAGGTATCCTATATCTTTTCTTCATCTTCCTTTGTAGGATTTTGGTCATAGAAAATAGTTCTCCATCTACCCAATTATTGTCCTATCTTTGGTAGCTCTTAGAGATTTGAATACCAGTAGGCACATCATTCTTCCATGCTCTAGGGTGCATTCTAGGAAAATTGTGTATAGTGTGGATGTACATATGAACCAGAAGTGAACCAAACCTGATTGCCTTTGACTTATCTTTCTTTATAACCTTCACATTTTCCAAAAACTTACGTGCTAGAACTTCACATAGGTTATATTTCTTATTTTTCTTGACCATTCTGTATGCCATCATAACTACTCTAGCTAATATAGAGTTAGGTCTGATGCTATAGAACATCTTGTAACCTAATATCATTGCCACCAATCTCACATCTTGCTGATAGATGTCATTTACTATCATTGCTCTCTTATCCCACTTAGAATGGGTTAGGGTTTCCACCTATTTTCTGATAATTTTTATCAGCTACTAGGAGGGCTCCAGTATTATCCAATCCATTTATCTCATGAATCATTTGTCCACATATCTTAACTAGTTGGTCTCCAATCCATATAAACTAGTCATGGATTCTGCTTAGGATTATCTTGAACCACTCAGTTTCATGGAACTCATTCAGTAGGGTTAACTTGATAATGGAATGGTCTTCCAAATTTCTACCATCTTTCCATCTACTTCTATTATCCCATATAATTCATTATAGATATCAACATCTCCTATAATCTCATACTTGCAATGTATGTAAGCCCTGATGTCCTCAACATGTAACACACCGTAAGGGGTTTGTGAAAATGCTCCTTCCAGATCATCCTCACAAGACTTAAATGGATGTTTCTTAAACTTGTAACTCGGTCTATCAATAACATCAAAAATCATGGGTGCATCAATGTCTTTTGAAATAATCGAAAGTCTATATACCTTTAATATGCTAAATTCTGGAACTTTTGCTTGAATCGATCATGCAATATATCTGCTAGATGGCTGAAATTATTCTTCACTCTTCTCTCCTTGGTTGCTGATAATCAAATGGTGAAGAAATGATATACTTCAAGCTCTTTTATCCTTCATTGGTTGAGTAAGTGCATTAATAACAGGTAGCTCAACTTCACACACTATCTAGTCAAATAAAAACTCGCGAACATAAGATATGAATCTCCAAGTGCTGCAATCACAAAAATAGACTCCATAGTGTCTGTACACACCATATCTAAGCTCACATGAGCTCATTCCACATAATTAGGGGTTGGATATAATCTATTATCTACATCCAATGCTCCTCCTAAGGCCATGCGGCCTTCTAGGTCGATGTCTCAATGAAATCATCATGCGAAGACATGGTAGCATCTACTGTCCCTCCTTGAAGAAATGCCTTATTGAAATATTTTATCTTCCATACTTTCTCATCCTCTTCATTTGAAGATTTCTTGAAATGGTTCTCAAACTCATCCATTTACTCATTAAGACTTTTTCCACTATCACCAACATTCTTCTTTATAACCAAAAGAGATGGTCCTCTTGGTCCTCTTCTATTATTCTCTCCATTGTATCTACAAAACTTGACTATGTGTCCTAGGTTGTTGCATTTGTAACATATAGGTGGTCTCCTTCTATCCCAATTTACCTATAGCTTACAATACCTTGCAGTATGCCCAAAGTTATTGAATTTGAGGCATGTGATCTTGGCTACTGAATCTTCTATGATGTAGTCTTGTTTATATCTAGAATGATTAGGTTTTCTATATTTCTCTTTCTTATGTCCATAATCATAATAGTTATAACATAACTAGAAAAAGGTTTGAAAGCATTGTTACCTCTGCAATCTATTTTCATGTGTCAAAGTTTGTTATATCCAAAGCATCTACCTTTGAAAGGTCTAGTCTGATCTCTAGGTCTCTCAAGATTATGTCTTTCTTCAGTCTTTTCTTCATGTGTTTCTTCATTAGTTTTAGAAAATTTTACTTCATTGAATCCAACTCCAGTCATGTCTCCTTTAGGTTTCTGTCTTTCTCTTTGTTCATCAATCTTATCACTGATCATGTGCAACTTCTCAATATGAAATTTGGATTGAGTGAGTTCTCCTTTTATGATCTGATTATACTTCTCCAATTCCTAAAACTTATCCATGTAGTGATCAAGTTCAGTCTTCATTTGTCCTATCTACTCATTTCCTTCTTTTAGTGATTCTTCAACTTTGTATCTTGCATCCTTTTCATGTTGAATTTATTTAATCATCAGAAGATTAATTTGTTCATTTTCCCCCTCTAGCTTCTTTACTTAGTCTGATGTATCATTGTCTGAATCCTCTTTGATGTTATCCATAAGGTTGTTTCTAACTTCTTGAAATTTGAAGTTGTTCCTTTAGTTTCTTGATGAAACCTTCTGCTCTTCTCAATTTGAATTTCAGTTCACCATTCTTAGCCTTTTCTTTGTCCAGGTCATCAAGTGCTACTTCAAAGTTCTCTTGCAAACTTTCTAAATCCATTTTGATCTCCCTTAAGCTATTAGGCTTTCTCTCCAAGGGCTAATAGCTTTGATACCAATTGTTAGGATCAGGTAATACTAAGAGGGGGGGTGAATCAATATTACAATACTTTAATTTAAACTTCAACCAATTGTAAATAAACCATAATAATGCTAAAATGAAAAGAACCTAAATGCACAACACATAAATCATAACACCGTGATTTTTTTTTGAGGAAACCCTAGCCAAGGGAAAACTCCAGTGGGGATGGTACCCACAACTATGTACTAAAATATAGTATCCCTGTTAGGAGATCTATCCCTGTTAGGAGATGATTATTACATAGTACATTTCCTTGTTAGAGGAATACAAAATCTTGTTAGGGGTATACAAAATCCCTATTAAAGGTGGTGAGATTAAAACTCTTACAATCATAATACTATCATAAAGTGTTCTTCAAAAGTGAACAATACAAGCATTTGCTATTATTAGATAGTTCTAGTTATAGCTCTATCAAACACTGATCTCACATCTACTCTCTTCTCTCAAATTCACATCCATTACATCATCATCAAAATCACTATTATCACTTCCTCAAAGCACTCTATACTTATACTAATTATGCCATGCAACTAGCTCCCAAAATACATTACAAAACATAATAATTACTTATGCAAATGATAAACATAGAGTCAACAATCTTATATTATCAAAGTTTTAGCAATATACAACATCCATATGACTTAGCACATTTCCATACTAACTAATCTTGCCTTAATCATCGTGACTACTCATATGCTCTATTTGACTAATTCTCTATCTTTGCATACCTTCATATCACTGAATCTTACTGCTCTCATCACCAAAACATGTGCAACCATAATTGAAGATTACAAATATCCCAAAATGTCTTCTACTAACTTTTCAAGCCATAATACATCATACATTATAATGGAGTGAGAGTAAATAGAGCATAGACATGTGCAAGATCCCATACATGCAATAGAATGACACTTTATCTCAGTGCGTGTGCATAAAAGAATGCTACAAAAGTGAAGTATACACTGCTCAAAGAAAAGAAAAGGTTGTTGAAACCAAAGAATAGCCAAAGACAAGCCTTTCCACAAAAGGAAAAGATCGTAGGACCTGAAACATCCAAGATATCCACCAGATTTAAAAAATGCAAGAAATTGAATAAATTATACCTGGAGAAGAATCTAGAAAAATAGCTCACAACATTGGAAATGTCTCAAAAAAATCTTTCCAACGATATATCATTTTGTCAAAATGGAGTTCAAATGCACAAGATAGAGCTCCCAGAGTGCAAAACTCAACATCTGGCTTTGATAGTAAAAACCACCATCAAAAAAGAAAAATAAAAAATTCAAACCTCTAGATCTAGATAGAGCTCAGAACTAGCTTTCTGACAATATCTTGTTTGCATGATTTTGACACTGTATGCTCAAGCTATGAGAAAAAAACCATAAGTATGTTGAAGGGCCCAAAAAATGGTGTAGAAGAGTGCTGATGCATGCTGACGTCAACAAATGACAGGCTTAAAATTGATGACCATATGGTTGTCATGGCCAAAATCCACCTGAGGGCTAAACAAATTGGGCCCTTGGTCACCATACAACCAAGGGCTAAGGTTGCATCTATTACAGGGTTAAATTTGATAGCCAAATGGATGTCACTGCATTAAAAAAAATTACTCTTTTCAAAATCATTGTATCACCTCGGGATGCATGCTAGGGGCTGGTAGGCAAATTTTTTTTGCCTTAGAATGGAACGTCACCCAAATTGGATGTGCCTTATATGGAAATGGGGGCTCTTGGCCATTGAAAGCTCAATGGTGGGGTCCGTTTGAGCAAAAAATGCTCCAAAATACTAGTGATCACCTCAAGATCCGTGTCAGGGCTGGTTGCAAATTTGTTTTGTCATAGATTCCAACTTTTTCCAAATTGGACAAATTTTATATGGATCTAGGGGTTCTTGGATGCTGTGAATGCAACCGTGAGGTCCGTTTGAATCCAAGATGACTAGAAAGAGAGGTCCCCTAGATCCAACATAAAGCCCTCTAAAAACTAAATCAGACAAACATGGACAAATATTTCAAGAAGAGGATTGGGGAAAATAGATCTGAAGCTTTGATACCATATTGGAGTTGATGAGTAAACAACCCACAACTCCCAAGAACACCTACATGCAAACACTTGATACAAAAAGAGAGAGAAGCAATAAGCTAGAGAGGCCTGACCACATGGATCCATGAAGAGGAGACATTCTTGATGTGCAAAAAAAGTTGCAAATCAATAAAATGAATGTTTCTCAATTAAATTACAAGGGAGATCAATCCTTATAAAAGGAGATCAAAAACCTAAAAAGGTAAAACCTAGGTTGCACAATAATAATTAATAAAGAAATTAATTATTATATGCCTAAAGTTTAGCTTAAGTAGAAAGAGGTAATAAGTGACTTAATAATTAAATCAAATATGATTTAATTAATAAGAAAACACTTTATTACTCTAACAAAATATGTTATCCCATTTTGTGGATAGTCCTTGGCAACCCAAACAAAGCTTCAGTGACATACTCAGCAACCCCTTGGCCTTCATCCATCTACCAACCTATCCATCAATCCATAATGTCCCTACCTTGTTAGACACCAGGGGAAATTCGTGCCTGTAAATATCCTTAATGATCTTGAAAAATCCTAAAAATTCAAATATGAAGCTGAAAAAATCCTAAAAATTCAAATATGAACCTAAAAAAAATCCTAAAATTTCAAATATGAACTTGAAAATAATACTAAAAATTCAAATATGAATCTGAAAAAACCAAACAAAAATCCTAAGTGTCCTGAACAAATCCCTAAAAATCATATAATGTCCTAAAAAAATCAGTAAAAAATACATAATGTCCTTAAAAAAATCAGTAAAAACCATAAAATGACTTGAAAAATTTCTAAAAATCATAAAAAGTCCAGAAAAAATCCTAAAAATTGTAAAATGTCTTGAAAAAAGAACAAAAAAATTAAAAAATTGAATTCTTCAAAAATCTGCAATAAATTTGTACATAATAATTTTTCTTGTTTTCAATAAATTGTCCCTTGCGACAAGATAAACATCAGAGCATAAACAATCTAAAGACCTTTTAAACATTGTGCTTAATGAAATCATGCTTCAATAGATAAACTATCCAATTTAATCAACAATTAATCTAATCAACCTTGTCCTATCAATCAACAACATCAATTTGTCCTTTTATCAAACTTGTCACTTGTCTTATACAGGGTGTTGTATACTCAAAACTAGACAGTATATGTCTTAGATGGGGTACTTCATTCCTGAAACTAGATACTATCATTATCTAAACACAAAAAATATCAATTTTGACAACTAGATCAGAATGGGTGTTGGCTTGCTTGGTTTAGTGAGTCTTATCTTTTATTGATTTATCTCTTTTAATTTTGTCTTCTGCTTGTTGGATGATCTCATGAGATTCTGGGGCATTTTGTTCATATGCGTAAGGAAAGACAAGATCATTCTCTATCTTCAATGCATTTATTTTACACAAATGGATTGCATTATTATCCTGGCTTTTAGTGCCATGTTGTGACACATACAATTTTTCCATATTAAATAAAGGTCTTATGATATAAAATGAACTTATGAAAGAAAGGTTTGATCATTATTAACTTTTCTTCATTGAATTTTAGTATTTTACTAACATTCCTTGAATCAGTCCTTGTAACCATTCTCTTTTTGAAAAATTGTCCTCGAATCAATTTCCGCACAATTTTTTGAGGGGGCATCCTACCTCCCTTTTGTTGATCCACTGGGGCATGATATGGAGATGAATGGATATGAATAAGTCAATTTATGAAGAAGGAGATGTTTACTGAAAGATGGAGAATAGTAATTGAGTAAATATTATCATAAGGGAGATGAATAAGAGAATGTTGTTGATGGAATCAGAATGGAAAGTGTTACTGAGAGAAAGAGATAGAAAGAGAAAGACTAAAAATGAAAGATAAAAAAAGAACTTACTACTCAGAGGGAGTACAGTATATGACTGACAGTCAAGGATACCATCATCAATTAAACACCAAATTTTTTAGTGTTGCCATCAATGCCAAAGAGGGAGATTGTTACCATAACTGATAATAATATTAAATATTGACTATCTGATGGAGCTGATGATGTATACCAAACAAGATAAGAGGAATACATGATGATAGTAGAAAGTTTAGATCAATTAGTGCCTTGTCATTGATGTCAAGTAATTGATTTCTAATTTATATTATGTTTCCATATCATTCAGTAATGATATAATATGAATGAGTTAAGGAGAAGAAGAAATGAGAAGTTGTGAAGTTTTAAAACTTAAATGGGAAACTGATACTATGTGCTATAAATGTGTTACACTTCTATGGATCATTATATGCAAAGAAACTCAAGAATGAGCCCTCACAAATCAATCCATAGCTCCCTAGGCATGGAGTGCAAGGGTTTTTAAGAATGCTCTCAGCTAGAGCTATTTAGCCTATAACCTTGCTAGTAAACCATGCAATGGGAGATTCAAATGAAGACAAGGGAAAGAATGCCAATATCCTCAAGAATCAAATGAAATGCAATGCAATGCTATGCTAGAAATGGAAATGCAAGCTAAGCTATGAAAATGAAAGATGCAAGTATTACAAAGCCTCCTAGTTAAGCTAGATGAATTAATCTATAGCATAAAGGAAACTAAGCTAAGCATGATGCTATGAAAATGAAGCTACTATGCAAGGAATGAAACTATGATAACATGTAGATGCAAAAGCCAAGAATGCTCCAAATCTCCAAAAGCTCCAAAGTGACCTAGAAAATCTGCAGCATAACATTAGCATAAAAAGTTGAGGATCTAGAATGAAGAAGAGAGCTCTCTTTTTATAAGAAATGAAAAGGAATGGACCATGGAGATTAAGAGGCAAAAGATTTAATCAACGGTGGAGCTTAAAAAAGGAGCAATCCATGTGCACAAATATCCTCCAATGGGAAAATAAGAGTTGACTTTTGTGTCCATATGAGACAAAAAATACTTTTTCCCTTTTTATAAAATAAGAATAATGCTTTATTTGTGCAACTTAGGATAAGAGGAAAAGTGGGGGCTTTTTATTTATTAAAAGAGGAGGGAATATTCCTTTTAAGAAAATAAAGACTTAGGATAAAATGGTTAGCCCATAGAAAAGAATCGAATAAATGATAGAACTAGGATTTGATCAAGAGCAAGCAATTGATGATTTAGCAAAAGGGGCTAATAGTCTAGTTGGCCATTTTTAGGTGTATACATTTGCCCCTCTTTGACTAATACGTGATCGATCTGGGAACACATGTAGTCAAAGAATGAAGTTGAAATGTGAGATCAATTTGGGATCACAAAGCAACTCAGATCAGCCAAGAAAGCAAGCAGATAGCCAAGAAGGCAAGCAGATAGTCAAGAAGGCAAGCAATAGTGTTCTGACTCCAAAGAATGAAGTGTAGAAAAATAGAAAATCCAACATGGTCAGCCTGGCAGTGACAGTACTGAACACTTAGGAAAAAGATAGCCAATAAGATATGATGTGTCTGCCCCCTCGGGATCGAAAGCAAAATCCAAGTAGAGGGAAAGCAAAAGCAAGGGCAACATGATCAAATCACTAGAAATCATAATCAAAGAAAGAGAATAGAATAACCATCAAGCAGTGAAGATATGACCCACACATAGGACATGGGGCATGAACCTATCGGTCCCTCAACCCGTAAACACCATGGAGAGGGGAATTGAACTTGGGATTTGAAAGTGAATGATAGACTGGAAGTTTGAAAGAGATGGAGATGAAGAGGTGAAGAATGCCCCAATGAAGATCGAAGGATCAGGCCTCAAAAGGTTAGCCAACTACGTGAAAGAGGGGGAAAAAGTGGTTTGGATGATCAAGGTGAACTTAGATTTCAATTTCGATCCTGAAATGAAAGGAAAATGATGGGATATGAAAGACTAGAAGTGAAAGACATGATGGAGAAGAAGTGAAAGGTGAACGCAGTTGATTAACAAGTCCATGAAAGATGAAAGGAGAGCTCTCTCCATATGAAAGATTCAAAACTAAACTAACATGAACTTAAGAATGCAAACTACATGAAAAATGGTTTACTTGCAAGGTTACAAAGCCAATAGACATCTAATATTAATCATCGAGTGTTATTGGTAGTGTTGCAAGATCATACAATACACACTAGCATAACTATGTGAATCTGAATATGATCTATATCAGATAAAAATGTGGGAATCCCACCTAGGCATTAGAGACATGTAGGTCAAGATGACTAGTGAAGTGAGATTACCTAAGTTTGATATAACAAGATTATGCTCACATCGAGACACAAGAAAGTCAAGATGACTATAAGCATGCACTCGCATAACAGTCAAGGATAATACCTTGTAGGTCCATATGTGTCAAGTAAGACCAACATAAATGCTCATGATAGTTAGGACCAACAAAATATACCCACAAGCAAAAAAAGCAATAAAACATGTTCTCATACCCTCAGTCTTCTAGCTATGCATCATTGAAAATGATCATAGGGGGAGAAGACTCAACAAAGAAATCATCATAGACAACACACAAAGAAATAAAGTCAAGCAAGTCTCAATGAGTCAAGTGCATGTGTGTAGGTCATAGAGTCAAACTTTGAGTATCGCATCTACTAGTGAGAAACACTGCATCATCTAGACTACGGGTAGGATATCTGATAAGTGTTGAGAAACACTCGATGCTAGGGTAGTGTTGAAAAATAGAGTTGGGGTGGTGTTGAAAAACACCGTTGGAACCAAGTTGCCTAAGAAACCCTGACACACAAAGAGACTCAAGATAAGCTAGAATAACATATGCCCCTAGACTAAGACAAGAGTCAATTCCAGGCTAGGAGAGGCAAAGGGAGAAGTGGAGTGAATGAGCACCACGCAAGACTGATAGACATAGATGCAGAGGGTCTCAAGCAGCGCCTATTTCTAGGTTTTCACCACTTGATAGATTTATTGCAATTTTTTCAGGACTTTTTATAATTTTTTTGTATTTTTGCTACCAAGGCACCTGTTTCCAGGTTTTCACTAAGGCACTTTTTCTATTTTTAAATTTTTTTAAAATTTTTTTATTATTTTTATTATTTTTAATTTTTTCAGCATCATATATGAATTTTTTTTGAAATTTTTTTAGGATCAATAAAGTATGTACAAAGAATGCCCCCAGACAAAATGGGCATCAAACTCCCAAGCAAGATCACATCGTGTAGTCCCAATGTCTAGCAAGGTGGGGAACGAGAGGGAGTAGCAAGCTAGTGGAAGAGATGGAAGACATGAGAATGAAGGAGAGTGAAGGGAATAAATCCTCAAAGGAAAACTCCTCAAGAGTACCCAAGCTAAGAAAAAATTGTCATAAAAATAATATTTGGACAAGCAATGAAAGGACAGCATAGGATAAGCCTCAAAAGCGTGGTATAAGAGTAGGAAAGGATGCAGTCCAAAGGAGTAGACATGTCAAGAGACTTCATAGCATCATGTTTTACTCTTTTTATTAGATCAAGACCAAAGGGGAAAAGGATAGCAAAAGGCTAGAATGAATGGAGGAAAATTAATATGAAGGCTAAACATGAATGGAATGAAAGCAAGATCATCATAAGATAACTCACAAGATAGCTAAATGTTTGTGTATAGCTCAACATTGTCAAGATCAAAGAGAGAAGATGGAATGAATGAAATATGTAGAAGAACTACGCATAATGTCTGATTGCCAAGTTTTCATCATGGTACTTATCCAAGGCACCACAAGGGAGTGGTTTTCACCATAGGATGAATTTATTTCTCTTTACTTTTGCTACCAAGGTGCCTGTTTCTAGGTTTTCACCATGGTACATTTTCAATTTTTTTCATTTTTTTTTTCTTTTTTGGAAGAAGGCAAGCTTTGCAAATAATGCTCCTTGAAAGGATAAACCATAATATGCCAAGGATTCAAAATGATATGCTCAAAGATGCTGATAGGGAGAAGAAGATGGAAGAGAAAAATGGAGGAGAAGGTTTTTATGCAAAGCGAGTGAGGTTGGAAGATATGAGGAATAGGAAAATGAGGAAAAAGGATAGAAGGTAGAAAGATAGTGAATGAAAGGATTGTGAAAGGGTGGATGGAAAGGAAGGCAAGATCAACATCGACACACACCTTGAAGGGTGGCGAGAGGATGGAGGAAATGTGAAGGAAGGAATATGAGAAGGAATATAGCGAATATTTAGCAGAGGTTGTGGTTCAGGCACATGGAATGGAAAAATGTTTTTGGAAGAAGATGAAGTGGAAGGCTTTGGAAGCTTGAATGTCAACTTCACTTGTTGTTCAATATTAGACTCTTTCAAGAGAGACTTTGGAATCCATATAGCCTTAGGCTTTTCATTTCCTTTTGATGATTTAAAGAGAATATCTTCAATGATGGATTTTGGAACCCATACTTGTCTTGTAGTTTTCTTCTTAGATATCTCTTTGGACTTTATGCACCCATGTCGATTAGAGGAGACATGGTGATCTTTTTTTGATGGATTCTTGTATTTCTTCTTTTTCTTGTATTGAACATTCAAGTTACTTCCAGAAGACTTGGGACTTGTGGAAGAAGGAGGAGGATATGACTGGTTTAGATGGGTGGATGGATGAAAAGGATTCAAGGGTATGCATCTATGTTGATCTTGAGGAAAGATAAGAGATGGAGGGATGTAAGGACCCGAGATGGATGATGAATTAGGAGAATTAGGAGGGGAAAGTGAAGGGACATAAGGACCCAAGATGGAGGGAAGACATGAATCCCTTAGAAGTGGTGGGAGAGGTCCAAGGATGGAAGTGGAAGATGCAAAAGGATAATCAATAAGTTTATCAGCATCTATATGACAACCAAGGATATCAGCATCTTTGGAGTGAGCATTAGAATTTTTAATAGAATTGTGGACAACTTGAATAGGAGCATCTTCTTTGATAAGATTTTTCAAAGCTTGCAAAGGCTTAGGAAGAGTAGAAAGTGGAAGCAAGCATGAAGTGGTAGAACAAGAAGATGGAAGACTTTGATCTTGACCCATACCTTTGGATAACACAAGTGCAGAATTTGCTTCTTGATCTTCAATAGGCTTAACATTAGCAGTAACAACACCATTTTTAATAAACTTAATGGAAATATCATCTTTGGAAAGTGCAAGTGTGGTAAGGTTATTTTGATCGTCAATAAACTCAATGGTGCAAGTAGTAGCTTGATCTTGCTTAGGAGATGATGGAATGAATGCAGAAGAGTGTAGAGGATCAAAAGAACCATGAAATGGGTCAGAGACATCATGAAAATAATTGGATGACATGGAGGGTTCTTGATCTTGATCTTTTTTTATATTCTTTTCTTTATTATTTTTAAAGTCCTCTTGACATGGAGCCACTTCTAAGGACAAGGAAGCATGTTGGGATTGTATGGAAGACTTTAGAAGAGATGGTGAAGGATTAGCTGAAGTAGGCATGATAGCATGTAAAGGCTTAGGCTCTTTAGGTTTAGCATTATTGAAAGTATTTTCAGCCAATTGAAGGTTAGCTTGAGTTTCTTTAAGAGGTAGCCCTTGAGGATAACTGTAGGGAACTGCATGAAAAGTATTAGGATCTTTGTTGGATGAAGGATTTGTGAAAGATTTGGAAGACTCAGAAGCTTTAGGAGATGTATGAGTATTGAAAGAAGTAGGGGATGGAAGGGGACCATCACAAGACAAAGGTTCAGCATTAACATGATCTTGCTTGAAAGTGCAATTTTGAGTTTCAGCAGTGGAATTCTTAGAGGAAAGATTCTTGTAGTAGTAACGTTTATAATCAACATGTTGCATTTCATAGTCCTTAGCAGTAGTAGATGGATCACCATCAAGGTATTGTCTACAAAAATAACCAAACTCTCTTTTGAAATCAGAATCATATGGATCACCATCACAATCTCTCCAATATGACAACCCATTTTCAGTAAGCACGAGTTTGCAACTAGGAGGACTCTAAGGAATAGAGGTGTCATAAGTATCACTACATTTTCCATCATCATAGTCATCAAAATTATTACAAGGATTGTCATGTTGCTCATTATGGTATGGCTCATGAAGAAAAGCAAGACTCTTGGGGGAATTAGAGGAAGAACAAGATTGTGAAGAAGAGGAAATTGAAGACTTATTGTAGGAAGAGGAATTGGATAATGAGGAATTCGAATAATATTTAGATGAGTCATGATAAGATTTGGAAGTTGAAGAAGGAGAATAATGTCTAGAAAAGGTATGGTAAGATGTGGAAGATGAGGAATGATGAGAAGACCTAGAAGATAAGGAGTGTTTGGAAGAAGGAGATTGTGAGAGAATCATGTCTATAATCCTAGCAAAGGCATTAGACTCAAGCATATTTTTGTTTACTCTTGCCTTAAGTTGATGACTTGCAGGATGGTTGGAAAAATAATACTATTCGAATTGAGCAATGAGTTCGAGATCATCCCTTCTCAAGAGAGGTTCTATAGCAAGATAGTTGAAACTCATGATTCTAAAAGAGGAGGAATCAAGCATGGAAGAAATGAATAGAAGAGACAAAATAGAAGTAGACTAGATAATAAGAGGAAAAGAATCAAGAGGACATGAAAATTTTAGGAAGAAGAGAAAGAAGCATGAAGAAAGAAGAGAAAGGATGAAAATGGGAGACTAGGAAGACATGAGAGATGTGGAAGAAAGGTGACCAAGAGTCATTTTGAGAAAATTGATACCATTGAAATTCATTTGGATATTGAGCAACATGTAATAACCCCTAAGATTCGACCTAGACTAACCAAGGAAGATCAAAAATGACACAAATCAAGCAGACAACAAATGTTCACTATGTGATAGTTTCAAGGCAAAAAGTGTGACTCTTGACCAGTGAACATGAAAATCTTAGTTTTAAAGCGTTTTGATCGATTTCAAAGATTGGATAGTGCAATTTTTCAATTTGACAAGAAGTAACAACAGATAAAAGACAGGTTTGCAAATAGTAGGTGATCAAACATGTCATAAAACACTTGGAACAAGGGCAAAAGCAACCTTGCCAAGACAAGCACTTATGATATCAAAATAAAAAATCTTATGAATACTACCATTTGTTTGTATGTTAAGAATGTTTACATTGGTATAACACAATCGAAGACAATTCAAGCAATTACTACCTAGAAGGACAAGGCTCATTATTTAACAACTTGGCCCAAAACTTGATGTCCCCTTGCCTCACACCAAGTGGTTGCCCACAAGAGATATTGGTGTTGTCATGGAAGTGTCAAAAACACAACCAAAGGAACACATATGGTGAGTATCTTGGGGTGATCCGGGTAAGTCCACTTGGATCAATCCTTGCACCAAGAAGCTAAGCAGCTAAAATAAGGTGGCCTCTAACTAATGGTTCATAGTAAGGGCTTCCATTCATAACACCCCTCTTGCTCCTCATAAAGGACTAGGACCTCGCGGCCTCAAAAGTACCTTAAGCATTCTTGCTCAATGCTTTCCCCATGGTCACAATCCCATGAGCTACTCACATCAAGTTAAGATAAGTGTTATGTCTACCAAGGTTTTGTGTCCTTGATAGCCTTGAGATTATAGTGAGTTGGAATCACTTGCCACTAAGGAAAATGATGACAAGGTTGTCCCCACTTGGGTCATTCCTCTTGATTGCTCAAGAGCAGGCCCATTAAAGGATCCTTATACTAAACAAAAAGTGGATTAACTCTTGAGGTTCAAGGTTTTTGGTTCACCACAATGGTGAAGAGCATACTCCCCTATCTCAAGAATCTCTCCCAAACACACCAAACAAATATTCAATTACCCTCTTGCTTTCAAAATCCAAAGATGGGTCAAGATTTTCTGGTTCACCACAAGGGTGAAAAGCATACTTCTCCTACCACCCAAGAATTCCTACAACAAGATATTAAGTCCCTATGAAATGAAACAACTAGTATATGCCAATAAATAAAACAATTGAACAAGCACTTGATTTGGTTTTTATGCTTAGGGCAGCCTTGCAAAAACCATTAGTAGCCCTCTTTGACATGCATTTTTTTGGCAAAATATCTCAAGCAAGTGCACCTACAAGCACAACTTGTTAGCTCCACAATGATTAGCACATCAAAAAAAATTTAGATAATCTACAAGAAATAACTAATCAAATGACAAAATCTGAAAATGAAACCATCATGGTTGGATTAGGCTCGAAAAGACCTTTCCAACGATATATCACACTTTGATTTTCAATACCATTTGCAAAATTTCAAAAAAAAAAAATAGGTCCCCGTTTTCCAGAGTGGCACGGATTTGAAAACGCTAAAATTTTTAGAAAATTTCAAAAAGATAGCAAAGAACCTAAAACTTGCAAGATAGATAAAATAACTCAAAAATAGCTCTTTGCCAGGTCCAAGCAATATACCTTAGACTTCACCAGTATCGCATGACATAGTTTCATGTATCCAGGCGATATACCTTAATACAGGTGTGCGATTCTTCTGAGACATGAAGTGTCACGCGGGTATTATAAGGTATATCACGTGATATACTAAGAAGTATCACATGATATTCTAAGACAGAAAACTAGAGAATGAAAATTACGCTAAAAACTTGCCGAAAAAAATGACAGAAAATGATGAAAATGCAGAAAAAGAAGGGACAAAGTCAGCCTGCTCTACCCCACGGTGGGTGCCAAAAATGTGTGCTATAAATGTGTCACACTTATATGGATCATTACATGCAAGGAAACTCAAGAATGAGACCTCACAAATCAATCTATAGCTCCTTAGGCATGGAGTGCAAGGGTTTTTAAGAATGCTCTCAGCTAGAACTATTTAGCCTATAACCTTGCTAGTAAACCATGCAATGAGAGATTCAAATGAAGACAAGGGAAAGAATGCCAATATCCTCAAGAATCAAATGAAATGCAATGAAATGCTATGCTAGAAATGGAAATGCAAGCTAAGCTATGAAAATGAAAGATGCAAGTATTACAAAGCCTCCTAGTTAAGCTAGATGAATTAATCTATAGCATAAAGGAAACTAAGCTAAGCATGATGCTATGAAAATGAAGCTACTATGCAAGGAATGAAACTATGATAACATGTAGATGCAAAAGCCAAGAATGCTCCAAATCTCCAAAAGCTCCAAAGTGACCTAGAAAATCTGTAGCATAACATTAGCATAAAAAGTTGAGGATCTAGAATGAAGAAGAGAGCTCTCCTTTTATAAGAAATGAAAAGGAATGGACCATGGAGATTAAGAGGCAAAAAATTTAATCAATGGTGGAGCTTAAAAGAGGAGCAATTCATGTGCACAAATATCCTCCAATGGGAAAATAAGAGTTGACTTTTGTGTCCATATGAGACAAAAAGTACTTTTTCCCTTTTTATAAAATAAGAATAATACTTTATTTGTCCAACTTAGGATAAGAGGAAAAGTGGGGGCTTTTTATTTATTAAAAGGGGAGAGAATATTCCTTTTAATCAAATAAAGACTTAGGATAAAATGGTTAGCCCATAGAAAAGAATCGAATAAATGATAGAACTAGGATTTGATCAAGAGCAAGCAATTGATGATTTAGCAAAAGGGGCTAATAGTCTAGTTGACCATTTTTAGGTGTATATAGATACATATCAGAAAATGATAAGATTATGTTGATATTTTTTTTTCTACCTAACATATGATTATGTTAAGTCGGTAAAGCATCGTGATAAAGATTTGACAATTTAGTAAGTTAAGTTGTTTTGGCTGCCGAGCAGGAAAAGTCACTTGGTAAGGTAAAGGTCAAAGGAAAGGTCACTTAGTAAAGTGAAAGGAACTCAAGACATCGAGAAGAAAAGAAAGGTTTAAGCACCAAGAAATGTAACCAACATTCAAAGGAAGAACACAAAGAAATGAAAAGGTATTAAATAAGGATGGAATCAACATTTAATGATTAGCTATGTTGAGTTGGATGATCATGATGATGAGGAAAGTTAGTTACAAGTGATCTACAATTATGAAAATTCAAAGAGAAGATCTACGACAAGATGTAAGTAGAAAAAAGAGATGGAAGAAATTTCTTGAAAAGTTCAAGTTCTTAGGTGAAAAGAAAATGTGTTATCGAGATCCAGATTCAAGGTATAATGAATTGAACAGTTAAGATTGATTGAAGTAAAAATTAATAGATGAGATTAAGAGGAAAAAATTATCTATATTTGAAGGGTTACTAACTATTGTAGTGAAGAAGGAACAGAGAGATTCTGAGTGGAAAATAAGGATTTGATGAAGTGTTGATGCCAGTGGATAATGAAGAATTGAAGTGAAGATTGAAGAGCACCCAAGGAGATGATTGGGAAAAGATAGTTTCACATCTACAGGTCAATTTTATTACTATTTGTTACTAGCATTTACAACATAGAAATCTCTTAATATAGTGGACCTAAAAATCTTATTGTAAAATCCTTTAAAAAGGTAAACATTCAAAAGAGTGTTTTAAAGCTTTTTAACAAGGCCACTCGTAATAGGGTGAAGATGTAACAAATCTGAGGTAAATCTCTTAACTAGGTCATACCTATCATTGTGTATTGTAATATTTAACCAGATTGTCTCTTAACCAGGTGTACTTTAGAAGAATATTTTCTTAGTGGGTGACAATTCCCACATTGGTTTTTCCCAAAGCTGTGTTTCCACATTAAATATTGGTGTTACATTTTGTGAATGGTTTGTGCAAATAAATTATTGATTGATATAGTTTAATTACTGTCATCGGTAAATAGTGAACTACATTTCTACCAAGTTGCTACCGAGTTAATTAGATAAACATTTTTAAGGTATATTACTTGTATAACATGACCTCATTCATACATCCTAAGCTTTGTATATATTTTTGTCACTATTGACCTATCCTAATCCTTGAGATTTTTTAAATATTCACTGTATATATCTACCATGCCTTTTGTACTATATCATCAAGTCCTATTATACATATCCTCATCCGTCTTGTAGAAATGTGATCAATTGAGTTGTCTCGCCAAGCATTTTACTTTAGCAAGTTCCTCAATCACCCTCCTTGATTAGGTAATTATTTCATATTCATATTTTTCTACTAGACACATTTTTATGAATGAATCCCACTAGCAGGTCCTTATAGGATGCATCTTTCCTCCTATCCAACCTAATCTCCCCATCACTTAGTCAGTTGATCTCTTTGGAAAAATACATCTCTTGGATTTATCACTTTTATTTTGAATTTTTTCTTTGATTCTTGGTTATCTTGGTGAACGCTTCTCATTGTTCCTCTCCTCAAAGTTTCCACGATCTCATTATATCATGGTGTGCTACTAGTGGGAATAATCTGGGGTGATTTTATTTTGATCTCTTTTTTTTATGCCTCTAAGTCAGTCAGATGTGACCCTTGCACAACTAACATGTGTTCTTTTGGGTTACATGGTGCAACTGGAAAATGCCATTTTTCTATGGGTTCCTCAGCATCATTTCCACAATGCCTCCTCCTGGATTCATGTGTGATTTTAGGGAAAACCTTGCATGTTTGTTGTGTTTGTCCCATACAACACTAGAGACAATTCCTTGAGTTCCTAGTAACCTTAGTAGGTCTCTATTGTTTCTATATCAAACTAGGGTGTGTTCTCTGACATTAACACAATGAAATCACCAAGTTCTGTTAGCTGCATTAGATTCATATTGCATTATGCATCTTTTCTTGTGGTACAACATCTATGTATTCCCTCTTATCACCCCTTTCCTCCATCCCCTTTCCCCCCCTCTTTTCCTCTTCACTCCTTTCCTATTTGTGTCTTTTTTTGAGAAGATTCCACAAAGCATTTCATTGCATTATTTTATCGAGGAGACATAACCTCTTAATGTCATTTCTTAGTCATGACTCATCGACACCTAATTTTTTCTAGGAAAATTATTTTCTTTTCTTTGATGCAATGCCACTTGTGACATTGCATCAAAGAGGGGAAAAATGTAGACATCTAAAAATCATTCCTATTAATTAAATTTATTTAATTAATAATCCATGTGATATCATAATTAATTTTAATTAATCATGGTTATTATGTCCCTATACCCATTTAATTAAAATTATTTAATTAAGTTGGGTTCATTATCTAAATTATTTAAATTTAATTTAAATACTCCCCTCTCTAATGTATTAAACTTATTTTAATACATACCCCCAAAAATTATTTTTTTGAATAAATTACTATTTATTTGAATCGCTCCACATCTTAGGATTCTTCTAAGCTTGGATTAACCTAAACCTAGTTTAAATTAATCTAAATACCTACCTAAAACCTATCCTACACCCATCACCTCACTTTATAAACCTACCCTCCCACCTAATCACTCCCTTAACCTCACTTAAAAAGTGATTCATGTATCGTCTTAAAATGGAAGCACTTCTATGTTAAGAGCATTTAGCCCTTTGAGTAAGTGGTTTGGGGTCATGTTAAATACCTTGAATTGATCTTTTCTTTGATCTGTATTTCTCCCCACTTTCCACTTCTTTTCTGCACTTGATTCCTTCATTCTAGGTGAAATTAGGGTTAGGATACTGACGGTTCTACTTAATTTCCCTCTTCCATGGCTCTATTTTCTAGGTAGGACTTAAAAATAGGTCCTCCTAGACTTCATCATGTTCATCATAGGATTTTGTGCCTCTCCCTGGCATTCTACCCTGTTCTGACATCATTTCTAGGTCTCCGGACACCCTTGGGACCTCCTGTTTCTCACTCTAACTAAGACCCTAAAATATGTGACCTTAAGGTCAAAGTCGACCTCAACCCTGACCTTTTAAATTTTATGAGGGTCAAAGACTACTTGCTGTCAGAAAGATAAAACTTTTGTGGGTTTTCTTCGTCTCAACATTTCTAGCCCAAAATAGGTTGCAGAATTCCCCAAAACTATACACAAACACCAGAAAATAGGTATTTCCAAATTAATTTCATCATGAGGTATGTATCTTATTTTAGCTAATTTCAAAATTACATCCCTTACAATTCAAATGTATGTGTAAATATTGGATTTGGGGGTCTCTTTTATGTGCAAACCATTGTTCTAGGACCCCATCCACATTTTATACTATACATTTCCTAACCTCATTAGTGCTAATTAGTTTCTCACCCATGTGTGAGAAAATCTTCCCAAGGAAGCCACCAAACCTCCTTAAATACTTCAATTCCTTCCTTACAAATTTGTCCCCCACACTCTTCCCCAAAGTTTCTCACACATGTGTGAGCAATCTTGGGCCCTTCAAACCTTAAATGCCCATCTTATCTCAAGTTGAACTTTTGACATAGCCATCCTCTCTAGCCTATGTGTCTCCTATGTGTTTCCTATGTAGATTCCACATAGGTTCCACCTCATCCAAGCCTCCAAGTTTCTCCAAAAAATCTATAAATAGAGGCCTTTCCAAGCGAAAATCCATCTCTCATTTTTGCATTGTTATCATGTTAGTTTAGCTCTATAATTTCATAATAATTTAGCATTTATTTTCTTGTTCTTGTTTTTCAATCTAAATAGCATTGAATGCTTAACATAAATGGTGAATGAATCTTAGTCTTTCATCTCATAATAGCTTTTTATCTTCATCTTCATTCTCATTTGGAATCCCTTGTTGCAAGCTAGTTCTTCATAATACTTTTTGCATCATCTTGGGTCCCTTTTAGCTTGCATTTAGGCCTTTAATCATCTTAGGATTGCATTTGAGGATTATTTTATTGTGTTTTGGAGAGCGCATCCAAAAATCTCTAAAATAAAAAAAATCAAATGGAAATTGGGTGTTTCCATATTAGTTCAATCAGAGGTGGTGTGTTGAATCCTTTGTTGTTGTTTCATGCTTTTAAACTAACATTTTCTTGTCTACGTGTTCTCCCAACATGTTAGGTTCTTCATGCTCACAATAAATATCCTTCCTCAACAATTCCTAACAACCATTTGGAAGTTGGAAGCCGTTGAGATCAAACTTCCCTATTTGACAAGAAATGTTGTCAAAATGAAAAGTTGCATTATTGACAACATTGCAATATTGCTCACAAAGTTGCATTATCCTTGCAACTAGACCCCTCAAAACATAGGTCTCAACCAATTTATTAAAAACATCAAAATAATCCTGGAAGGACTCTAAAATACCTAAGATACATCACTACTTTCCCCTTGTCTCATATGTCCATGGTGGATTATAAGATACTATTCTAGGACATTGAGTTACATATTGGGGAAAATCCTTTATTACAAAAATGAAAAATAGAACATAAACATAAGTCTAACTCCTTCCTCCTATCCTTCATAGATTCCTTCATAGATTTTAGTAAGGAGTGGGTGCTATTGCACCATACTCCCTAGGAGAATAAATCTCAAGCCCACTTGGGATGAGGTGTTTAAACTATGCACCATGAGCTTTGATCCATTGTTCACTCATCTAAACTACTTCTGAATCAGGCTTTCCTTTCTATTTCACTAGGTATTATTTGTATTCTATGTTTCTAGTCTTCTTTTCCATTCTAGTATCCAAAATATTGTCTAAGGTAGGTGGATCTTACTTTGGGATATCATCATATGGAATGGATTCTTCTATTTGGGAACTATCACCTACATCCAAATTACACTTATATTGGGTTAAATCACAAACATTGAAAATTTTAGACAAACCAAGGTCAGAAGGAAGTTGGATTTCATATGCATTTGGTCCACACTTCTTGAGAATCTGATAGGGTCCAATATTCCTTTGAATGAGATTTTTATACCTACCATTTAGAAGTCTCTATTTATTTATATGAACCCATACTAAGTCCCCAACACTAAACTAAACATCTCTCTTCTTTTTGTTAGCATACTATTTATACTTCTCTGTAGATTTTTAAAGTTGTGACTTGACTTGGTCATGTACTTCTTTTATGGTTGTGGAAAAGGCTTCTCCATATATACTAATAGGCTCTCCTTTATGAAATTCCCTTAAATCCAATACACCTCTTGGATGCATACCATAGACAATGTGAAAAGGTGACCTGCTAGTTCTTCTATTGACTATATCATTATAGGAGAACTCTTCTTGAGGCAACACCACATCTCACTTTTCATCATATTGTCTAGTTAAGCATATCAATAGGTTTCCTAATGACCTATTGACCATCAATCTAAGGGTGGTATGCTAATGAAAACCCAAATTGGTTTGAAGATTCTGCAACAATATTCTCCAAATGTGCCCATTGAATTTAACATCCCTATCTAATATAGTAGTCAAAGGAAGTCCATGTTGTTAGGATAATAAGTAGAAAATGCAAATATTAACAAACAAGAGATAACACAATAACATAGAATTTAACATGTTTCACCCAATCCCTAGGCTATGTCCACCAACAACGAGTCCAATATCTTTATTATTATCCAGTGATTACAATCTAAAACCTGCAACTCAATACCACCGCAGGAAGCTACAATAATCCCTTATACAATGAATCTCAAACCCTAAGCCCCTTTACAAGTATTTTTGACATAATGAAATTAGGGAAAAAATACTCCAACTAAAAATAAAAAAATAGATGGCTGACACTTTACAATATTATTAAGTCATTCTTGGCGTTGAGGGGTGCTGCCCCTCAGGGGTCCTCGCAAGGGGCGCTGCCCCTTGACCCCATCAGGGTCTCTGCCCCTTGACCTCATCTGGGGTGCTGCCCCAGGACCCCATGGAAAAGTCTGATTGGGCTCCACATACATAACACATGTATCCTAATTTTTTTTCTAAAATATAGGTCTGCAACATAAGAATCATCACAAGAAATTTTGCATGGCAATAAATGAGCCATCTTGCTGAATCTATCAACTACTACAAACACACTATCATAGCCCTTCTTTATCATAGGTAAAACCAACACAAAGTCCATTATGACACTTTCCCATGGCCTTAATAGGATGGGTAGAGGTTGATACAAACCTTCATTATTAGAGCTTCCCTTTTCTTGTTTGGAAAATTACACAAGATTCAACAAACTTTCTAATTTATGACCGCATCCTATGCCAAAAGTTATTTCTTTTTACCAACTCAAGTGTTTTTTCCAGACCAAAGTCACCTTCCATGGCTCTATAATATTTCTCCCTAATAATATTTAGTCTCATGGAGCATTTGGGAATGCACAATTTTCCCCGTTTGAATTTCAATCTATCTTTTATAAAAAAATCAAAGATTTCACATGATATTTTTCACCAAAAGATGCACATACCTGATATATCTCTCCAAAGTCTTCATCAGATGCATGCATTTTATTAAAATATTCTATAGCCACACTTTCCAATTGGATTTTCTTAATGGTCAACACCCTCCTCAAAGAATTTTTTACTTAATTCTTCATCCCTTTCTTGTTCTTGAGAGAGAAAGTGATTTCTTGTAGGGTCTATACCCACTTCATGTGCCTATGGTTGAGCTTTTCTTGGCTATTAATGAATCTTAGGGAATGATTTTTAGTGAATACAATGAAATCCCTTGGAATTAGATAGTATCTCGATTTCTTTAGAGACTGAATGAGAGAATACAACTCTAGATCATATGATGAGTATCTTCTCTTTGACCCATTTAACTTTTCACTAAAAAATTCTATTGGCTTATTGCCTTGACTGAGTACTACTCCTATATCCACATGGATTGCATCACATTCCACTTGGAAAATATTGCTAAAGTCTTGAAAAGCAAGGACATGTTGTTGAGCAACCTCCTTCTTCTTCTTCTTCAATATTTCAAAAGATTCATTAGTCCACAAAAACTTATATTTCTGACCTCCTTTATAGTTTCAATAATTGGAGAACAAACATGACTAAACCCTTTTATAAACTTCCTATAAAAAATTTCCAATCCATGAAAACTTTTAACATTACTCATTGTTCTAGGGGTATGCCAAGAAAGAATAACACTCACCTTTTCCTGGTCCATTTTCAACTCACCATGAGATATACCAGAACCCAAGTATATGATTTCTTCCTGCATAAAAAAACACTTTTCCAAATTTATCCTTAACTTTTCCTCATGATGCCTCCTCAGGACTATGTTTTTATGTTGTAGGTGTTCTTCCTTGAATCTACTAAAGATTAGTATGTCATCTAAATAGACAATCACAAATTTCCCTATAAACTCCTTTAGGAATTCATTCATAAGTCTCATAAATGTACTAGGGGAATTGGATAAGCTAAAGGGAATATCCTTCCATTCATACAACCCCTCATTGGTTTTAAAATAAGTCTTCCATTCATCCCCCGGTCTTATCTTAATATGGTGATATCCACTTTTTAAATAAATTTTTGATACGTACTTAGATCCCCCCAAAAAATAAGTAAATCTTTAATCCTAGGTATGGGAAATCTATACCTTATGGTGATTTTTTTAATGGCCCTTGAATTTGTACATAATCTCCAAGTTCCTTCCTTCATGGGTGCTAGGACTGCCGATACTACACAAGGGCTTAAATTCTTACCAATTAGTCCTGATTCTAATAGCTCTTCAATCTGCCAGGCCATCTCTACATTTTGTTGAGGTGTGAACTTATATGCTGCTTTGTTTGGTAAAGTATATCAAGGGATAAAATCTATACAATGGCTTATATCTCTAACAGGAGGCGGAGATGTTAGCACAACTTCTCAGATTATGTCTTTACACTAATCCAACAACTATTAAACTGCATGGTCTACTAACCTTTCTTTGCTTGGTGTGATGTCTCCTTTTGTATCCACTCCTATGGTATTTGGGACAAGGATAAATGCATAGTAGACTTCTTCAGTAGTCACTCGCTTCATGAAATCCTTTCCTTCCACCACCAACACTTTAGCCTATTTTCCTTTAGGCTATTCTTCTTCAATTTCCATCAAAGAAAGCAATTTTATTACTTTCCCATCTTTACTGATAGATTAGGTGTTTCTAAAGACATCATGGTGTTCCTTGAGATCATATTTCCATGGTCTCCCAAGTAAGATATTGAAAGCATCCATCTTGGCTACATCAAACAACAATATATTCTTGTATGATCCTATTTGAAACTCTACCCAAGCTTACTCTTCTACACTGGATTGTTGACCTTGGCTGATCCAAGAAACCTTATATGGACAAGGGTGAGGTATATTTTTAATTTTAGGCTTCTCTATCATTTATAGAGACACAAAATTCTCTGTAGAAACTGAATCAATCAAAACTTTACACTTCTTGCCTCCTAACTTGCAAGTTGTTTTGAAGAGGGACTTCCTTTGTAGGGGTTCCTTGGAAGAAATCTTCATGGTAGTTACTTCTCTCTTGATCATTAGGGCTTTCACACTTTGATAGGAAGTAGTGCTTTGATAGTCTGATTCTTGGACCAGATTTGTCCTCCTCTCTCCCATGGAACTTGTGCTTGGTTTCTCTGGATAGTTATTAGCCATGTGCCCTTCTTGATTGCAGTTGTAACACATGATAGATCCTCTTTATTGTGACCTTACTCTGAAGTTAGGCCTTCTACCCATGAAGTTACCTCTATTTTTATTACCTTCACTCTTGTTTTGATCCTGATTAGAATCACGTTGAGAACCAAAATCATTCCCTCTTCCTCTAAAATAGTTTCTTCATCTTTTTTGTCTACCTCTTCCTCCACCATTATGATCTTGTCTCCTCTTGAAATTTTCCTCCACCTTGGATTCCAATTGGTAACACTTCTACACTATTCCAGGGGTGTGTAAATTCAACTCCTCTTGAATAGAAAACTTTAGCCTGTTCATGTATCTAGATAATATCTCACCTTCTCTCTCCCTTGTCTTGGATTCATACACAATTTCATGAATTCCTCAGTGTATGTGTTTACATCCATATAATTTTTCCCAAGGTTTTTCATTCTCCTATGGATTTTTACCTCATAATATTTTGGTACATATGCTTCCTTCACCAAACTCACCATTCTCTTCCAAGTAGATACTCTATTCTTGCCTTCCTTCTCTCTTTCATCTTGGATAAAATTCCAACATGTCAAAGTAGAACCTTTCAACTTTAACTTTTCTATCTTCACCTTCTGGTGCTTAGGAATGTCTTCACATTCAAAGAAGCTTGTGAGGGAGTTTATCCAATCCATGACTAATTCTGGTTCAAACCTCCCACAAAATATTGAAAATTATAAATTTCCATCCATAGGCCTTCTCTCCATGGACTTTAGGACATTTAGGAGGCGTCTCTGGTATACATTAACTTCCTCTTCTTCCTGGCTTGGGATATCCTCATCATCCCATTCTCCATCATCTCTAGAGCCTTCACCACCACTTCCTCTCATCTGGAGCCTCATCTCTTCTAGCTCTTCTCTTATAATTCTACTCTCTGCCATCTTCTCTCTTACAATATTTGCAAGCTCCACATTTGTTATTCTTGCAGGTAGTTCTTCTTCTACCACTCCTTCTGCCATGTCTTTTCTAAGTTCCTTACCCATGGGTTCCTTTCCATTTATCTAATACCATTTGATGTAGATCCCTTCACATAGAGTGGGGTAATATTATTCCCTTACACACACTAGTGTCCCTTAAGGATGAGATTTACATGAAAGAATCCACACCTTAAAAAAAGTTCTCCAAACAATCCATGATGTTTATCAAAACTCCCTATGAAACATAAGCCAAAGATCATTTGTTCCTACCAAATGTCTCTACTCGGTGGTTCCTTTCACTAATTATTTTTTCTATGTTTTGTTCTACTTGGTGGTTCTCTTCACCAAGTGGGTTCAGTGTACTCTGTGTTTCTTTGTGGCCCCATTCACAAAAAGGCAAGGTTATTAGGCCTTGGTATACAAAGGAACCACCCTTACTAACCAAATTTTCACCAAACCAATGATCTAGACACCAAGGGGATACCAAAACATTACCAAATCCAAAGGTGCAACCTTTGGTTCAATACCCATCAAACAAAACTCCAACTTTAACAATCAGACAATTAATGGCCACGTCCAAATGTCCACCTATAGAATGAGATTTCCCCTCAATCTTGGAATCTTCAAAACAAAAACCTTCAAAAAGTCAAAATACATGGGCCTTACTTTTATTCTGCAAAGGATCATAAAATTCAAATGGTGGATATACAAGTTATGGCCATTTGAATCAAACAACCCTAGAATTGAGGGTTTCTCAAACTAGAGTACAAGAAAAATTCAATAACTTTTGTCATAGACCACTTAAAACTAATACATAACTTGAAAATGAAAAATAAAAGTATTCATAAAATGATTCAATCATTCTAAGACCCCAACTAATCCTTACATGTCTGTACCATGAGCAAAAACACATTCTCCTAGAAATCTGAATAGTTATTATTGCTTGCAATCTTTCAAAACTCTTTACAATCAACTCTTCCCTCATTCAAACATGAGGTTTTGGGATATAAATATACTACTTCCTCAATGGTTCCTAACTACCATTTGGAAGTTGGAATCCATTGAGATCAAACTTCTTGATTTTACAAGAAATGTTGTCAAAATGAACAGTTGCATTATTGACAACTTTTACAATATTGGTCACAAAGTTGCATTCTCCTAGAAAATAGACCCCTCAAGACATGGGATTCAACCAATTTATTAAAAAAATCAAAGTAATCCTAGAAGGACTCTAAAATTCATAATAAACATCACTAATACCCCCTTGGCTCATATGGACATGATGTCTTATAAGATACCATTCTAAGACACTGAGTTACATATTGAGGAACATCCCTTATTACAAACATGAAAAATAGAACATAAACTATTAATATGATTTAGAATAATAGAGAGGGGGGGTGAATCAGTTGTTCTTAGGTCCATATGTATAAAAACAAACTTTAAAACTCTTCAACAAATCGGATCTAATAACCAACAGCTACTCGGTCATTATTGATTGCATAACAGAAACATATAACAGTGCAGTCCACTTATCCAATAGCATCTAACTTGTAAAACATAGAAATGTTCAAACCAAAACATTCACACAAGTATCAACACCAGGATTTATAGTGGAAACCCAATTTGGGAAAAACCACTTTATAACATGTTACTATTATGTTCACTCTTTTGAAGTGAGCTCAGTGAAAAGCCAACCCTGTCAAAGGTTACAAACACACTATCAGGTGTGACCTGATTAAAGGATTTAAACCACTCTGTTAAAAGTGCACCTTTTTCTAGGACTTACATACACTCCATTAGAATACAACCTTGGTCAAAGGATTTATACCTATGACTGTTAGGTCAACCTTTGTTAAAAGGATTTGGACTGATACAATGGTTAGAAAGTAGTAGTAATATTGATTTGAAAAACATACAACTCACTTTGCAAATATCAGATCCAATTCCATACACATATGCTAGCTTACTAACTGTGAACCTTTACCATTTCCATCACTCATCTTCTCAAAAATCTTCTTCAAGAAATCACAACGCTTCTCCTTCAACCTTCTCTACTTAGATAGTGAATAACATCAACAACACTTCCAACATCCACTCTTTTTCAACCTCAACTTAGGTTTTCCTTAATACTTCCTCTCTTAGGTCAATACATCTTTTGTCGCTTAATCTCCTTTGTAGATCTCAGGGTTAGGTCAAATTCATTGAATCCATTCTACATTATGTTCTTCAGCTATCCTTTTAGAAATATCTCGAATCTCTCAATAGATTTGTAATAAAATGTTTTGTAGTACATAAATGCTTTCATACAATCAATAAATAAAGTCAACATGTTTTACATAATCCAAGAATTCAACGATGTCAGCTAGAAATCTGAATTCTTCCCAAATGAAAAATAATGATGCTCGGTCAATACTGTGCTCAACTTCTTGGTCTTCACTAAAAAGCTCGGTCACCTCATAAACTATTTCCTTAGCTAATACTATCTTCCTCCACAATTAACTAGTGGTTGGTCAACATTGAATTTACTTGGCATATACTAGCTCAGTCGACACTAACAACACTCAGCTTAAACTAGATTTCTTCACTTTTTCTCGGTTAGGCCTACCAGTTTAGTATTCATTCTTACTTAGATAAACAATACATTGTCTTATCATTGTGCCACATAATCAGGTACTTATTGAAGTATCAAGATAACTCAACCTTTCCTTAGGTGCTATTGTTACCAACCTTGCCTTACCCCTTAGCAACAATAAAATAGATAGAGTACCTTCTTAAATAGCAATAGTCTTACCAGTTAAGGTTTGACATCAATGATAATACAACAATTGCTTCAATTGTAGTTTCCAACAATCTCCCTCTTTGGCATTGATGGCAACACCATATGAATATCACATGAATTACCAACCAATCCAAAAACTTATCTGTCCATCAGAAATATTAATAATATCCTTAGCTTCATTCTGATATAGAATCAATTAGCCATGCTTGACTGCACACTGAATTTCTCCCTCTGTCTTGATCTTCTCATTCTATGTATTCATCTGTGATCATCTCCCTCTTTGACAAAAATGCCAAAGCAGCAACAAAAACATACATCCCACAGATGTAGATATCATCTTTTTAGTTTAGTAACTGTATTTCTCCCTCTGTCATCTTTTCTTATGATTGATTCTTGGATTTGCTATTCTTTTCAAAACTCTTGGCTGCTCCTAAAGTGTGACCTTTCTCTGCATCAACTTGTTAGATATTCTATGTAGCACATTTGATGTAGTGCTCCTATCTTGACTAGGCAGTCTCAGTTAGGGGAAGGACCCCTAATTGACTTCTCAAGTTTTCATGAGCTTCTTTAAGTAAAGCCTTAGTGAATATATCTACTAGTTGTTCCTTTGTATTCACATATTCCATGCAGACCTCTTTATCTTGTACCAGTTCTCTCAAGTAATGATACTTGATGGCAATGTGTTTGGTCTTTGTGTGCATCACTGAATTCTTAGAGATGTTGATAGCACTTGTGTTGTCACAGAAAATGACAACTAGTTCAGTGATTTCTTCTTTCATGCCTACTAACAATTGCTTTATCCATATCAAATTTGAACTGTTCACAGCTGGAGCCACATAATCAGCTTCAACAGTAGATTGGGAAATGCAATTTTGTTTCTTGCTTGTCTAGGAAACTAATCTCTATCCAAGAAAGAAAGCTCCACCACTAGTACTCTTTCTATCATCTACATTTCCTACCCAATTAGCATCTATATACACTCTCAGTTCAAATTTGTCATGCTTCTTATAGTACAATCCATATTCAACAGTTCCCTTCAAATATCTCATGATTATTTTAACTACCATCATGTGAGTTTCCTTAGGATTGGCAGATAATATTTCCACAATCCCAACAGTTAATGCAATATCTGGTCTGCTATGTACAACATACTATAGCTTTTTGATCATAGATCTATACAAAGTCTGGTTAACTTTTACAACATCATCATTTTTAGACAACTTTTGTCTAGTAGCCATGGGAGTACTTACTAGCCTTGAATCTTCCATACCAAAGGTTTTCAGTATCTCATGAACATATTTAGACTGGGTGATGAAAATTCCTTTCTCCATCTGATATACTTGCAAACCAACAAAAAATTTGATCTCCCCAAACATACTCATTTCAAATTTAGTTTACATTTCATTTGAAAATTTCTTACACAAGGCATCTAGTCCACCAAATATAATATCATCTACAAAGATCTTAGCTAACAAGATTCCTTTACCTTCTTCATCTTTCATGTATAGATTGCTTGTGTCATTTTTCCTTGAGAATCCAATCTATATTAGGTAGTTGTGCAGTCTCTCATACCATGCTTTGGGAGCTTTCTTTAGTCCATACAGTGCTTTATTTATTTTGCAAACCATGTGTCTTCTATTTGGATGAACAAATCCTTTTGGCTGTTCAATATACACTTCTTCTTCCAATATATCATTTAAAAATGTAGATTTAACATCCATTTGGTATACCTTGAAATCTTTATTGGTAGCATATGCAAGCAGAGTTCATACTCCTTCCAATCTAGCAACAGGGGAAAATGTCTCCCCATAATCTATTCCTTCTTGTGTGTAGCCTTTGCATACTAGCCTAACTTCATTTCTTGTGATATGACCATGCTCATTTAGCTTATTATGAAATACCCACTTTGTCCCAATGACATTCTTATTTTTTGGTCTTGGCACCAGAGTCCAGGTATCATTCTTCTCTATCTGGTCTATCTCTTCATTCATTGCTTCTATCCAGTCTTCATTTTCTAATGCCTCCTTTGCTGTCTTAGGCTCAAATTCACATAGTAAACATGTTGGATCTCTTGCCTTGCTTGTGGTCTGAATTCTAGTATCTTTATCTCCAATAATCTATTCAGGCTTATGATGTCTCCTTACATATTGTGCTAGAACAAGTTCTACTCTCCTTTCATTTTGCTTATCAGGCTCACCAACAAGATTGTCAGATTCAACTTCTGAATGCTCGACAACCTCTTCCTGATACTTGGCAGCCTCTTACTATCGCTCGACACATTATTCTTCTCTCTTAGCATTGTTATCCTGATGCTCGACATTGCTTACCCGAGACTCAACATCAGGTGCAAGTATGTCACTTGCCTCTTCTTCTTCTTCTATATACACAAAAGATCTATAATCTTCTGGTTCTCTTAAACTGTCAGCTTCATTTTTCTTTGCATACTCATCAACTTTGACATTCACACTTTCCACAATTTTGTTAGTGTTAGAGTTCAAACACTTATAAGCTTTACTTTTTGTGGAATGGCCTAGGAATATACCCTCATCTCTTTTAGTATCAAATTTTCCATTTCTATTGTCTTTTAATATGTAGCATTTGCTTCCAAAAATTCTAAAACACTTTACATTTGGTGCATACCCATGCCATAATTCATAAGGTGTCAGATTTGTACCTTTTTTGATCTGTACTTAGTTAAGAGTATAAACAACTATACTTACAGCTTCTTTCCAATACTTCTATGCAACATTCTTTTCAATCATTAATGTCCTTGCACAGTCTAAGATAGATCTATTCCTTCTCTCTACTATACCATTCTATGGAGGCATTCTAGGTGCATACATTTGTCTTTTGATCCCTCTATCATTGCAAAATAGATTAAATTCATTGGATATAAATTCTCCACCTTGGTTAGATCTCAGACACTTCAGGTTCCTACCTGTCTCTTTTTCAACCTTGGCCACATACCACTTAAAAAATTGAAAAGCATCAGATTTTTCTTTTAAGAACATTACATGCATCATTTTGGTGTAATCATCAACAAACATGATAAAATATCTAGCACCACAATAGCTTTATACACCCATCGGTCAACAAAGGTCAGTATGAACCAAATCTAGGATATTCTCAGAAGTAAAAGTTTTGCTTTTGAAACTAGACTTTGTCATCTTACCCAATTGACATTCTTTGCACATTACATTCTCAAGTTTCTTGAATCTAGGTAGACCTCTCACTTTCTTTTTCTTACTAATTTCTACTAGATTATCAAAGTTAACATGACATAGCTGCTTATGCCATAACTAAATATCATCAAGTTGTGCAATCATACATATTTCTTTAGATAGGTCTAGATAGAAAAAATTACCTCTTATCTATTCTCCACTTCCAATCAGTTCACCAGTGGCATCAAATGTTTTGGCCTTTCTTTGATGAAATTCCACTCGGTACCCAGTGCTATTAAGCTATGCAACACTCAATAGATTATAGTTAAGACCCTCAACCCAATAAGCATTTTCACAAGTGATCTTATCAGTCAGCTTAATCAATCCTTTGCCTCTAATAGGACATGGTGCATCATTACCAAATTTCACACTCCTACCTTTATAATGATCTAAGGTATCAAAATTACTCTTATCTCTAGTCATATGATGTGAACAGCCACTGTCAATAATCTATTTATCATTTTTGTTCACATAAGATATCAATGCAATTTTCTCATCCTCATCAGATTAATCTTTCATTGCAACATAGACAACTTCAATTTCAAAATCATCACTATTAGTGTCAGCCTCTTCTTCGGTAATATAGCAGGATTTCTTACCTTTTCCTTTGTAGTCCTTGTATCTTTGGTAACCTCTATCTTCTCTTTTGTCTTTATGCTTGCTGTCTATTTCTTCATCCTTATTTTCCCTATCAGGACATCTAGCAGCTATATGACCAACTTTATTACATGAAAAACATATAATAGGGAGTTTACCTTTGTACCTTCCTTTTCCCCTTTTCAGTCTTCTAGCCATAAGAGCTTCTAGATCCTCAAGTTCTTCATCAGATGTGTCACTGTCACTTTCAATTTCATTGATGCATCTTTCTTTTTCCTTCTTTGACTTACTCGGAACCATTTGTGACTTAAAAGAAGATTCAATATTACCAACAGTGAACTTATCATAGTTAGAAAGTTCAAAAGCAGTAAGCTTTCCAACCAAACTTTCCAGAGTAAGAGCATTTGTAGGGTTACATCTAGATTCCTGAATTGCATAAATTTTGATTGCATAAATAAGACATAGAGTTCTCAATACTTTCCCTATTACAGTTTCATCATCAATAGTTCTATTTTCTCCTCTAATAGCATTTACAACTTCTTTTATTCTGCCACAATATTGTGAAATATTCTCACCTTCTTGCATTCTCATTTCATCAAATTTACCTCTTAGGCTCTTGGCTTTTTCTCTCAACACATTTATGTCACCGCCATAAATGTTTATAAGGGTGTCCCACATTTGCTTTGCATTTCTGTAGTCTTTGATGTCTTCAAATTCTAGATAACTTAGGGCAGACACAATCTCCAACATTTCTTGGTTGTGCTCTTGTTTAGCTTTCATTTCCTCAGCAGTCAGAGGTGCAATAGGTGTGACATAGTCATGCTCAATATAATACTTTGCAAAATCACCAATACCAGCCAGATGTAGCTTCATCAAGCTTTGCCATGCAGGGAAGTTCTCCTTATTTAGCTTTGGTACCTCCTTATACATCCTGATCATTTGCTTCAAGTACCTTCAAACTTGTTCTCTATAAGCACCAACTACTCTGATACCAATTGTTAATATGATTTAGAACAACCTAGAGGGGGGGGTGAATCAATTGTTCTCAGGTCCAGATGTATTAAAAAAAACTTTAAAACTCTTCAACAAATCAGATGTAGTAACCAATAGCTACTCAGTCATTACTGAATGCATAACAAAAACATATAACAGTGCAGTCCACTTATCCAATAGCATCTAACTTGTAAAACACAAAAATGTTCAAACCAAAACATCCATAGAAGTATCAACACCAGGATTTATAGTGGAAACCCAATTTGGGAAAAACCACTTTGTAACATGTTACTATTATGTTCACTCTTCTAAAGTGAGCTCGGTGAAAAGCTAACCCCATTAAAGGTTACAAACACACTATCAGGTGTGACTCGGTTAAAGGATTTAAACTACTCTGTTAAAAGTGCACCTTGTTATAGGACTTACATACACTCCATTAGAATACAACCTTGTTTAAAGGATTTATACCTATGACTGTTAGGTCAACCTCTGTTAAAAAGGATTTTGACTAATACAATGGTTAGAAAGTAGCAGTAATATTGATTTGAAAAACATACAACTCACTTTGCAAATATTAGATCCAATTTCATACACATATGCTAGCTTATTGACTGTGAACCTTTACCATTTCCATCACTGATCTTCTCAAAACTCTTCTTCAAGAAATCACAACACTTCTCCTTCAGCCTTCTTTGCTTAGACAATGAATAACATCAACAACACTTCCAGCATCCACTCTTTTTCAACCTCAACTTAGGTTTTCCTTAATACTTCCTCTCTTAGGTCAGTACATCTTTTGCCGCTTAATCTCCTTCATAGATCTTAGGGTTAGGTCAGATTCATTGAATCCATCCTACATTATGTTCTTCAGCTATCCTTCTAGAAGTATGTCAAATCTCTCAATAGATTTATAATAAAACATTTTATAGTGCATTAAATGCTTTCATACAATCTATACATAAAGTCAACATGTTTTACATAATCCAAGAATTCCACAATGTCGGCTAGAAATTTGAATTCTTCCCAAATGAAAAATACTGACGTTTGGTCAATACTGTGTTCAACTTCTTGGTCTTCACTAGAAAGCTTGATCACCTCATAAACCGTTTCCTCGGCTAATACTATCTTCCTCGGTAATTAACTAGTGTTTGGTCAACACTGAATTTACTCGGCATATACTAGCTTGGTCAACACTAACAACACTCAGCTTAAACTAGATTTCTTCACTTTTTCTCGATTAAGCCTACCAATTTAGTCTTCATTCTTACGTAGATAAACAATATATTGTCTTATCATTGTGCCACATAATCAAGTACTCATTGAAGTATCAAGATAACTCAACCTTTCCTTAGGTGCTATTGTTACCAACCTTTCCTTACCGCTTAGCAACAATCAAATAAATATAGTACCTTCTTAAATAGCAACAGTCTTACCAGTTAAGGTTTGACATCAATGACAATAGAACAATTGCTTCAATTGCAGTTTCCAACATAAACATAATCCTAAATCATCCCTCCTATCCTTCATTTCATCAATTTTGGTTAGGAGTGGGTGTTCCTACACCATAACAATCAGGGTAGATGAGTGAAGATGATAGTCTTCCATTATTAGTTGGTATCCTTTCCATGAATCATTCCAAAAATGAACACTTTCCCCATTTTGAACCTTCCATGAAATATAATTCATGACTAGACTTATTAATGCCATCATAAAAATCCATATTATTGACCCATTTGGTGGATTTGAAATTGTAAATTTTTTGATTGGTTGTGGCATTTCTAAGTATTTAAGTTGTATAGCTTGACACCATAGTGACATTGTCTTTTTGTACATATTTCATATTAGATTTCCCCCAAAATCTTTATTTCAATTATTTAACTGATGGATACCCACACCCCCTTGTTGCCTTACTATTTTCCATACTTTTTAGAGTAACCAAGGGAACATTCTTAATATTTTATAAGTTTCCTTTCCATATGAAAGTCCTGATAATATTGTCAATTTTCCTTATTACTCAATTAGGAGATTTCAAAACAACAATGTAATAGTTTAGAATTACAGCTAGAACTGACTTAATAAGCATTAGTTCCACCCAAAAAAGGAAAAACCGCCTTGCTTTGAATGCTCTAATTTGATTCTTGATTATTTAAATTATTTTATTCCAATAAGTGACCTTGTTTATACCCATGAAAAAAGGAATGCCTAAGTATGTTCCTGGGATCTCATCTAGTAGAAATCTAAGGTTCTGTAAGATCTTTCTTAGTATCACTTGTTTTGTATTAAAGATGTAGATGGTAGTTTTTTGTTCATTTATCTTTTTCCTTAATACTTCAATGTACATATCAAGTACATTCTTAACTTCAAGTATCACTCTAAGATTTTCTTTCCTATACAAAAGAGTGTTATTTGAAAATAGAGTACGCATGATAGTTAAGCTTGTGTTTGGAATATATATACCATACCATAACCCTAAATCACTCATATGCTCAATGCTTCTACTAAGAGCTTCAATCATGATAATAACTACAAAGGGAGACAAATGATCACCTTTTCTTACCCCTTGTGTGGCATTAGAGAAGCACTATGGAGAGCCATTATAATAATTGAGAAGCATACAACGAAAAAACATGATTTGATTCACTTACACCATTTTTTAGAGAATATGAACTATCTCAAGACTTTGATAATGATGTTATATTATTTCTTTATGTTATTGTATGCAATGAAACTAGTGTGCCAAGAACATAAAACCTATGTTAAGAATTCAAAAAACTAATCTATCACAACATATAAGATTATACCTACAAAATGAAGCCAAACAACCAAGAAGGGAATGAAAACCTCAAATCCAAGTAGCTTTTAGGAATGGGAACATTGAGAGGGGGGGGGGGGGTGAATCAGTGTTCTATATATTATTACTTTTTCTAATATCTTGAATCTTAACTTTATTGCTTAAGTAATGAACTGATTATCAATGCAAGTAAGATAAACAACCACAACAAATAACACCAAATATGATTATAGGAAAACCCAAATAGGTAAAAACCCCAGTGGGAATTGACACCCACTAAGAACTGCACTAGTGTTTTATGATCCCTGTTAGAAGAAATTGCAACCCTGTTAGGAGTTGATCTTTACAATGCTTTTAGTATAGTGACTTGGTCAAGGGTCAGACCCTGTTAGGAGTCTTTTAAAATTAACCATGTTAGGGTTGGGGAAACACCGTCCTAGAGCTTAGTGCTCAAGTGGGTGAAGGCTATAACCTTCTGGATCTCAGATACACACTATATCTGCAAGGTGAACTATTGATGTGACACTGCTTGTCTGATTAGTTCCTTTTGTGTGTTGATGCTTTAACCTCTTGTAAAGCTCTATGAAATTCTAACTTCTCTTTGCATACTTCTTCTCTACTTATATCAACTCTTTATTCACTTCCATGCTTACTTACAAAGGTGCATGTCTTATTTATATGCGCAAACAAAACTATTAACTAGGTCGGCCTTCAACCTATTACATACAATGCTTCCAAGTGAATTCGATCAAGTGTGTTTACAAAAAATAATATTAACATGTATAAAACCTAAATAAAATAGGTGCATATCCTTTACAAAACAATATTACAAGCGCTAACCAAAATACCAACAGTCGACTCCATGCTCTGTTTTGTTCTGGCATTCACTGTCTGTGCCACTTCAACTGGCTGTATCTTCATCATACTGACTCATTTTATCATGTTCTCTTAGACTTAGCATGAATACATACCAACAAGCTTATCTTCAAGGGTGCATGCCATAAATGGTTCATACGCACGTGCGCTGATGCTCTGTTCACCTGGTCCACTGCTGATTGTCCAGTCTTTCATACTTAGCCAACTTCTAATGTTCTAACTACTTGTTCTAACTCCATAACATCATATGACTTTGTTTCCATAATGAAAACACTAAATCATAGTCATATACATTAGTATAGTCAACCTACCAACAATCTCCCCCTTTGTCATTAATGAAAACAAAGAAATATGGCCAAGTTACTAACTTTATCTTTATAAAAAATTTTCTAACATATACTCTAACTTATATCTCCCCTTCTACTCCCCTTTACATCATATACATAGCTCCATATTCTCCTTTATATACTCTACTCCCCCTTTGAAATTAATGACAAATGTTCTCAAAAAGGTGCATCTACAAGTACTTACAAGGTGAGTACATCTGGATATGCTATTTTTAAGTTCTGGATCTCTTGCTGCCAGAACACTATTAGTGCATTTATAGTTTGAAGATGGGTGCACAAAGCATATGTCAAATTCTCCATCTTCTCCAAATCTAAACTTAGACCTTGATCATATGTGACCATAGTGGCATCGATCTCCTTGATATTCTAATTTAACACATCCAATGAGGGCACAAGAGCATTTCTTAACTGAGTTTGTCTTTCCCTTATCTTAGACATTTCTTTTTATGCCTTCTCTATCTTATCCACTTGTCCTTGGTAAACATTGTTACACATATTTACATCTATGGAGGGATCTTCCACTAATTTTATTACTGCATCTATCATAGCTTCTGCTTCCTGAATTTTCTTGTAAAGGTCTGTAGTCAATTTGTCTTGGTTCATACAATCTGCTATGATTTTTCTTCCTTTAGCTGCAAAGTCTTTCAACAAGGCTTGACCAAACTTCAAAGAGCTAAGGTCAAGTGCAAAGTTCCCTGTCAGTTCACTCAATATCTTCTTGAGATATTTATCTTCTGCAACCTTGGATGTAGGTTCTTCAAGACTGGAGAAATTTGTTTTTAAATGTGTCAGGATGGTGCTAACATCATCCACCAAGTGTACATTGGACACTTTATTATCCTTAGAAAGTAGGCTGTTCAGGATGTTGACTGATTCAATAAACAATGGGTTCCTCATTACCTGTTTCTCCTTTTCCTTTTCCATTGCAAGCACACCGATCTTTATCAGGTCTTCTTCTCCCCATGTGTCTATGCTTGTTGTGTCAGGAGTCAAACTTGACAACAATGACAATGAGGTCTTGGGGGAAAGTAGTGAGCTATCCAACACTTTAGTCTTAGCCTTCAGTGGAATTTCAATTGAAGGCTCATCAACAGGCTCATTTTTCTTTTCTTTTTCCTTCTCTTCTTTTTCTTTCTCCTTTTCTTCTTCTTTTTCCTCTTCTTCTTGTCCAGTTAAGTCTTCAATTTGCACTTCTTCTGGTTGCTTGGGTGAATTATAACCACACAGAGTCTCTACTTCCTCAGTGCTCACAAATGCTTCTTCAAACTTATCGAAGTCCTTGTCTATGGCCGCCATGGATATCTCAACATTGTCTATCATAATTGTGTCTTTCTTGGTTTCAGACATGGGCACAGACATCATTGCCTCTGTGGGTGCTGTCACTGTGGGTGCCAAGTCCTGTGGACTTTTCATTGGTGCATTTATGCTCTCAGGTTCTTTGGCTTACTCAACAAGTACTTGGGTTGTGGGCGTAGATGTTGGTTGCATGTGTTGTTCTAAAAACACATTCTCAAAGGCTTTTTCTATTTCCTTGGCAATCAACTCATAATCCTTATTCATAATGTGAAGTGTTCTCATTTTGGTTCTAAGATGCAATTTTACCAAATCCATTAATAAGGCCTTTTCTTCAACTAAGCACACTGGAAGATTTCCATCCCATGCCTTTTCTCTAATTTTGAAGTCTTCTTCAACAACTTGTCTTTTCAATGTGTCCAAAATATCCCAAATCTTATCTGGAATCACTATCTTCAATTCTAGCACAATTTTCTTGAATTTTATCATATGTTTGACTAGCATATCATGGATATTAGATTTGTCTATCTCATGATATCTATCATAGAACTTTGATATTTGATCAATCCTACCTTCATCTATCACTATGAATCTCAACACTTGTAAATTTGGTAGGAATCCTACCACAGGAGGTGGTTGAACATTTTGGCCTCGGTTTCTCATGACTCTTGCTGATGGATGGCTTGTAGATGTTTGCTTCTTCCTCTTAGGCATCTTACTTGGTTAAGGGGATGCTTTAGTGGACTCTAGGTCAATTGTCTCTATGGACGCATGAGTGATATCACGTGTCTTACTCTTCTTTTCCTTTGAATCATTAGATTTATCAATTTTTACTTTCTTCTCCTTAGGGTCATCCATCTTCTCTCTTTTGACTTCAGTAGAGGATGCACTCTCAATTTGCATAGCTATCTTATCTTCTCTAGATTGATCTAGATCAGCTTGAGTGACAACATGAATCTTAACTATCTCTGATGTGATCTTAGAGGCTTTCATCTTGGTTGCTGCACTATTCAAGACTGCATCTACCTATCTTGTCTTCACCTCATATGTTCCCCATCTTGGCTCATTAGGATCCTTTAGCACTATAAGGAGGAATTGTGCATATGCTTCTAGGATATGTTCTATTAATATGATTTAGAACAACAAAGTGGGGTGGTGAATCAGTTGTTCTCAGGTCTAGATGTATAAATAGACTTTCAACCACTTCAAAAAATTCAGATCTAACAACTAACAGCTCCTTGGTCATTACTGAATGCATATCAGAAACATATAATAGTGCAGTCCACTATCCAATAGTATTTAACTTGAAAAACAAAGAAATGTTCAAACCAAAACATTCACCCAAGCATTAACACCAGGATTTATAATGGAAACCCAATTTGGGAAAAACCACTTTGTAACATTGATGCAGAGCATCATACAAACCATTCAAAATCTAGGATCTTGATGATCCAATCTTTATTTAATCATTGAAATAATTTAAAAGAGGCAAATACTATCTTCTTTCACAAGATCAATCAACAACAAAATACTTGTTTGCTTCCTTTAACAAACAACTTCAATACTGTCCCAAGTTTTACAGTTTCCAAGAATTGAGTTATTTGACCCACTAAAACTCCAAAACAAAATTTATGGAAAGAAAAAAGTTCATAGATAACTACAATATATATCATCTGACAAAATATTAATGTCTGAAAAACCCATTTGATTCTTCAAACTATTATTGTTTCAGACTGAAAATTCTGGTCCATATCCTTGTCATAATTCAGATTTAAAACACCAAACCCTGCCTAGGGCATCCCATATCTTTGTCAAAATGAATCCAAATGACACCAAACCAATTCCATCTGAATAATATATGAATATAGTTTCATAATATGTAATCTATTTATTTTCCCCATTCATAAATCATTCTACAAGCACAAATCACTACTTGCAACTCTAATGCAGATTTTTAAAAACCAGTTTCTACTCAAACGTCAATAAATTTCACAAATCTACATAAAAATGACTCAAACCAAAAGGGAATGAAATTTAATTCACATATGTTTCCAATTAATATTTATATATGTCCTTATTCTAAAAAATGTGTCCATACCACACGCTGAAACATGATTGTATTCAGGGAATCTTGAATCTGCAAACAACAACTTCCACCAAAACGTGCATAACTTATTCAATTATTCATAAAATTGAACCAAAAAAAAATAATGAGAAATATAATTCATAATTATATCTAACCATTACTATATTATATGGTTTCCATGCCGTACATGGCCATACAAGGCCTGAAACCAACACTAAAACTGAAAAACCAATCAAAATAACAACAAAAGAATGCACCTAAAATGGATCAAATTATTTCCTCCTCTCAAATCTGATTTGGTTAGACCATAAAATGGTATTTATATCCATTGGAAAGTTAGAAACCTTCCTAACTACCCCCAAGACCAACCATCTACCTTTTTACATCATTTTTGCAATGATAGCAACTTTCTCAATGTTGCATTTTACAACTTTTTATGCAACTTTTACATTTTTGACAAAATGACTTTAAAAATTTGTCAAACCTCTCTATACATATCCAAATAGAATATATAATAAATTTTATAATTCTTTTACCCTTCCATGGGTCTTTTACAAAAAATTGACCATGTAGACCTAAACATGACCTATTTGACAACTTGAGCAATATTGTGCACATGCTTACATTTCTTGTCAATACCTTTACAAATGGATTCAAAATGAATCAATACATCATATAATTTACTTTAAATGACTCAAAAAACTTAGACATCTCATAGTGACCTCTAGGATTAGGTGCTCCTACACCATACTACTGGCCTTAAAAATTTTCCAAGTCTCTTGGAAAGGTGTGCCATAACTTGCAAAAAATTATAAGAAAAATCTTCATCTTTACCTTCATGTACCTTTGCCTCTTCATGCCTTTATCACCATCATGTTTTCCCTTAAGGACACATGACTATCCTCAAAATAATCTTCTCAAATACTCCTATTAGTGGAGCATTAATGGCTGCAACTCCATGGTGCCTTATCAGTTAGAAATCTACCTTTACCATTGCTACTTCAAACTCACCACAAACAACTCTCCCATATGCCTCACCTAGGAGTCCTCCTCTTTGCCTCTCTCCCTAGTCTCTTAGAAATCAAATGGACCACTCCTTGGCCTTGGGCCTTCTCTTGGCCCTTCAAAGACTTCCATTGTCTTTACACACAACCCAAACTTCATATGTAGCAAGATGGATGAGCACCTACAACCAAAACTCATCAACAAACAAATACCAAATCTCCAAGGTCCTAGTGTGGATTGCCTCCCTCGGTGCTCTACCCACACACTCAAGATCTTCAAGATCTGATACCAATTTGATGCAGAGGCCCTAGGTTGACTTGCAATCATTCATGCTATGAGGGAATTCACAAGTGCTTTTACAACACTAACCAAACTTCTTCATCAAGATCCTTCTCCTTGATCATGTCAATACCTTCTCCATCATAGTGCACATACAATGTCTTGTGCCACAATAGGCTCTAAAACTTGTTAAAATCACAATGTCCCTCAATAAAATCATTATATTCATCTCAATAACCCATCAACCCAATATTGGTTCACAATCGAATAAGTACTTCCACTGTCCCAAGCATTGTTATACTATTTTTATAACAGTCACATACATAATCCAAAATCCTAAAGACAACCACTACTTATACCATTTCTATGGTTTCTATTTCATTCCCCTCAATGAGACACATCCAAGAAAAATTTTTAAATCCTTCTCACATTCTCCATGCCCACTAGATTCATCACAAATGACTTCATGATTTAATTGAACATAAAGTTGCCTTCTTGCTGTCCTATTGAATAGACCTCTACACAGAGACTCATAATTTTTGAACCCAATCAGATATGCCCAATCACTTTGGTTAGTCCCTTCATAATTTCACTACCCACAACATATCCAAAATTTAGGTCAATCCAATGGTTCAGTTGGAAGATATCCATCCCACACTAAGACTGTCCTTTCCTAGATAATTATTCCTTCAATCAGCGAATCTCATCAATCTGAGATAAGACATTGTCATCCCCTGCATGTCTTGCAATAAAAATGTAAGGAAATATCTTCATAACAAAAATATATCCTTCTTCATATCCCATAACACCCTTGGAAGTGAGGCATATTCACCTCTGCATTAAAACAAATGACTGTTGCTTACCCTCCTGGCTATACGGGAATAGTCATTTAAAAGAGGGATCAAAATGATTTTAAACTTAATAAAAACCATTCAAAACTCAAAGATAATGAATAAAATTCATTTTCCTAATTCATTCCTATCATTACTTGCAATGCAAGAAGAGTTATCAGGCCCAACCGGTAGACTGTGTCTACACGGGTAGTGACAGACATATTACACAAGATTTTACATCTTCATTACTTCAAAATGGTTTACATTTCTCTTTATGATTTGGAATAGATCATCAACTTAATCTCTACTCCCCTCTCCCCTATCTCATGCAAATATACTTCTAATAAGCCTTTCCAAGGCCGGATGTAACCTCCTCCAACTGTCATAGTCAGTTGGACAGTTAGTTATTTTTGCTAAGTGTAGTTGTCTAGTTGACAACAAGTTGTCAACTTTGACAACATTAGACCCATTAAACTTTAATATCATTGGTATAATATTTTTAGAGGTTTTCCTACACCCTTAAACCCTTTATACTTCCCTTAACCCACATTTAGCTATTTAAGCCTTAGTTTTCCATATGGAGACAAATGTTACATTTGGCACTCTAAGTGCTTTGTCATCCATTTTTATGGCTCAATAGACCATTCAAAAACATAATAGACCTTTATAGGTCATTTCCAAAATCCCATTTAACTTAGGATCAATTCATCCTTCCCTATTGACCACTAGGTACCCTTATTCCTTCTTAATGCCATTAAAGGCTTACAAATTTGATCTTTGAACAAAATGATCAAATGATTACAAAACACATTTAAAGGACCATTACATGGTCTTATTACATCCAATGACCCAACATGGTCATGTTGATCTCTTGTTGCCCCCTATGATCTATGAGTGACCCTAGTGTCTTCATAAGTCTTCATCCTTGGTCCTGGTGCTCCTGCACGAAACATGTTACTGATATTTTTTCACTTCTGAAGTGAGCTCAGTGAAAACCAACCCTGTCAAAGGTTAAAAACATATTTTCAGGTGTGACCCGCTTAAAATATTTCAACCACCCTGTTAGGAGTGTGCCTTGTTATAGGACTTACATAAATTCCATTAGAATGCAACCTTGTTCAAAAGATTTATACAAATAACTATTAGGTCAACCTTGGTTAAAAGGATTTTGACTGATACAATGGTTAGAAAGTAACAGTAGTATTGATATGAAAACATACAAATCACTTTGTAAATAACAGATCCAATTCTATACACATATGCTGGCTTATTGACTATGATCCATTTCCATCTCCATCACTGATATGCTCAAAAATCCCTTCAAGTAATCACAACTCCTTCTCTTTCAGCCTTTTCTACTTATACAGTCAATAAAAAGAACTCCAACATCTTCTCTTCAACCTCACACTTAGGTTTCCTTAATACCTCTTAGTTTAGATCAATCCAACTTTTTCTGCTTAATCTCCTTTGTGGATCTTAGGGTTAGGTAAAATTCATTGAATCCTTACAACTTTATGTTCTTCATCCATATTTCTAGAAACATCTCAAATGGAATAACAATAAAATGGTTTACCATGCATTAAATGCTTCTATACAATCAATAAATAAAGTCAACACAATTTACATAATCCATGAATTCAACTATGTTGGCTTGGAATCTAAATTCTTCCTCAAATGTAAATTACTGATACTCAGTCAATACTATGTTCAACTCCTCGGTCATCACTGGTAGCCTAGTCACCATTGAAACTATTTCCTCAGCTAATACTGTCTTCCTAGGCAATTAGCTAATGTTCAATTTACTCGGCATATACTGGCTCGGTCGACACTAACATCACTTAGCTTAAACTAGATTTATTCACTTTTTCTCGGTTAAGCCTACTAGTTTAGTCTTACTTCTTACTTAGATAAGCAATACATTATCTTATCATTGTTCCACATAATCAAGTACCCATTGAAGTATCAAGATAACTCAACCTTTCCCTATGTGCTATTGTTATCAACCTTGCCCTAATCCTTCTCAATAATCAAATAGATATAGTACTTTCTTAGATAGCAATAGTCTTACCAATTAAGGTTTGACATCAATGACAATACAATAATTGCTTCAATTACAGTTTCCAACAATCTCCCTCTTTGGCATTGATGGGAACACCATATGAATAAAACATGAATCACCAACCAATCCAAAACTTATTTGTACATTAGAAATATTTATAATATCTGTAGCTTCATTCTAATTCAGAACCAATTAGCCTTTCTTACATGACCATCCACACAGTAGCTTCCACTTGATTTTCGCTTGTTCCTTTCCTCTGAATCTCTCCCTCTCGATCTTCCATGAAATCTCACCATGTTTTTTCTTCTTATTCATCTCCCTCTTTGATAGTAATGCCAAAGAAGCAACTAAAACATATATCCTTCAGATGTAGATGTTATCTTGTCAGGTTAGTAACAATATTTGTCCCTCTGTCATCTTTTCTTATGACTAATTATCAACTTTGCTATACTTTTCACAACTCTAGGCTACTGCTAAAGTGTGACCTTTCTCTGCATCAATTTGTCAGATACTCTTTGTAGCACATTTGATGCAGTGCTCCTAGCTTGACTAGGCAGCCTTAGTGAGGTGAAGAAGCCCTAATTTGCCTCTCAAGTATTCATGAGCTTCTTTAGGTAAATATTTAGTGAATATGTCTTCTAGTTGTTCCTTTGTATTTACATATTCCATTCTCACTTCTTTATCTTGTACCAATTCTCTCAAGTAGTGATACTTGATGGCGATGTGTTTGGTCTTTGTGTGCATCACTGGGTTCTTAGATATTTTGATAGCACTTGTGTTGTCATAGTAGATGGCAACTGGTTCAGTGATTTCTTCTTTCATGCCTACCAATAATTGCTTTATCCATACCAAGTTTGAACAGTTCACTACTGCGGCTACATACTCGACTTCAGCTGTAGTTTGGGAAATGTAATTTTGTTTCTTTCTTATATAGGAAACTAATCTTTGTCCAAGAAAGAAAGCTCCACCACTAGTAGTCTTTCTTTCATCCACATTTCTTTCCCAATCTGCATCAGTATAGACTCTCAATTCATATCTTTCATGCTTCTTATAGTATAGTCCATAATCTACAGTCCCTTTCAAATATCTTATTATCCTCTTCACAACCATCATGTGTGCTTCCTTAGGATTGGCAAAGAATATTTCCACAATCCCAACTGCTAGAGAAATATCTGGTCTGCTATGAACAACATACTACAATTTTCCAATCATGGACCTATACAAAGTTTGGTCTACTTTAGAAGCATCATCATTTTTAGACAATTTTTGTCCAGTAGCCATAGGAGTACTAACTGGCCTTGAATCTTCCATACCAAAGGTTTTCAATATCTCATGAACATATTTAGACTGGGTAATGAAAATTCCTTTCTCCATCTGATATACTTGTAAACCAACAAAGAATTTGATCTCCCCAAACATACTCATTTCAAAATTTCTTACACAAGGCATCTTGTCCACCAAATATGATATCATTTACAAAAATCTTAGCCAACAAGATTCCTTTACCTTCTTCATCTTTCATGTACAGATTGCTGGTGTCATTTGTCCTTGAGAATCCAATCTGTATCAAGTAATTGTGTAGCCTCTCATACCATGCTCTGGAGGCTTTCTTTAGTCCATATAGTTCTTTATTCAGTTTGCAAACCATGTGTCTCTTGTTTGGATCAAAAAATCCTTCAGGTTGTTCAATGTACACTTCTTTTAATATACCATTTAAAAATGCAGACTTGACATCCATTTGGTATACTTTGAAATCTTTTTAGGCAACATATGCAAGTAGAGTTCTTACTCCTTCCAATCTTGCTACAGGGGAAAATGTCTCCCCATAGTCTATCCCTTCTTCTTGTGCATAGCCCTTGCATACCAGCCTCACTTTGTTCCTTGTGATCTGTCCATGTTCATTCAACTTGTTTCTAAACACCCATTTTGTTCCAATGACATTTTTGTTTTCTAGTCTTGGCACCAGAGTCTAGGTATCATTCTTCTCTATTTGGTCTATCTCCTCATTCATGGCTTGTATCTAATCTTCATTTTCTAATGCCTCCCTTGTTGTCTTAGGCTTGAATTCACATAGTAAACATGTAGGGTCTCTTATCTTTCTTCTGGTCAGAACTCCAATTTCTTTGTCTCCAATGATTTGTTCAGGCTTGTGATGTCTCCTTACATATTGTGCCAAAATAGGTTCTGCTCTCTTTTCTTTTCGCTCTTCAAGTTCACCAACAAGATTGTTAGATTCAACTTCTGAATGCTCAACAACCTCATCCTGATACTTGGTAGCATCTTCTTGTCGCTCGACATTATTTCCCTGATGCTTGACATTTCTTACCCAAGACTCTACATCAGGTGCAAGTTTTTTGCTTGCCTCTCCTTCTTCTATATAGACAAAAGATCTATAATCTTCTAGTTCTCTTCTACTTTCCTGTTAATTTTTCTCTACATATTCATCAACCTTGACATTTACACTTTCCACAATTTTGTTAGTGTTAGAGTTCAAACACTCATAAGCTTTTCTTTTTGTGGAATAACCTAGGAATATGCCCTCATCACTTTTAGCATCAAACTTTCCATTCCTATTGTCTTTTAGTATATAGCATTTTCTCCCAAAAATTCTAAAGTACTTTACATTAGGTGCATACCTGTGCCATAACTCATAAGGTGTAACATTTGTACCTTTTTTTAATCTATACTCAATTTAAGGTATAAATAGTTGTACTTACAGCTTCTCTCTAGTACTTTTGTGCAACATTCTTCTTGATCATTAGTGTTCTTTCACAATCCATGATAGATCTATTTCTTCTCTTTGATATACCATTATGTGGATGTGTTCTAGGTGTAGAAATATGTCTTCTGATTCCTCTATCATTGCAAAATAGATTGAATTCATTTGATATTAATTCCCCACCTCAATCAGATCTTAGACACTTTAGGTTCCTACGTGTCTCCTTTTCAACCTTAGCCAAATAACACTTAAAAAATTGAAAAGCATCATATTTTTCTCTTACAAACATTACAGTCATCATTTTGGTGTAATCATCAACAAAGAGAATAAAATATCTAGCACCACAATAGCTTTGCACACCCATAGGTCCACAAAGGTCAGTATGAACCAAATCTAAAGTATTTTCAGAAGTAAAATTCTTGCTCTTGAATCTATACTTTGTCATCTTACCCAACTAACATTGTTTGCACATTACATTATTAGGTTTCTTCAATCTATGTAGTCCTTTCACTTTCTTCTTTTTACTAATTTCTACCAGATTATCAAAGTTAACATGACATAGCCGCTTATGCCATAACCATATATCATCAAGTTGTGCAATCATACATGTCTCTTCAGATAGTTCTAGATAGAACAAATTACCTCTTGTTTGTTCTCCACTTCCAATTAGTTCACCGGTAGCATCAAATATCTTGGCCTGTATGTGATGAAATTCCACTCAGTAACCAGTGCTAGACCTTCTACCCAATAGGAATTTTCATAAACTATCTTATCAGTCAGCTTAATCAGACCTTTACCCTTCATAGGACATTGTGCATCATTACCAAATTTTACACTTCTACCTTTGTAATGATCTAGGGTATCAAACTTACTTTTATCACTAGTCATGTGGTGTGAGCAACCACTATTAATAATCCACTTATCAATTTTTTTCACATAGGATATCAGTGCAGTTTTCTCATCCTCATCAGACTCATTTTTCATAGCAACATATGCTACTTCTATCTCAAAATCATCATTATCAGTGTCAGTTTCTTCTTCAGCTATGTAACAGGATTTCATACCTTTTTCTTTGTAGTCCTTGTACCTTCAGTAACATATGTCTTCTCTTTTGTCTTTGTGCTTGCTATCTCTTTCCTCATCCTTGTCATCCCTATAAGGACATCTTGTAGCTATATGACCAACTTTATTACATGAGAAACATATGATAGGGAGTTTACCTTTATACTTTCCTTTTCCCCTTTTCAATCTTCTGGCCATAAGAGCTTCAAGATCCTCTAGTCCTTCATCAGATGTGTCACTATCACTTTCACTCTCACCGATGCATCTTTCCTTCTCTTTCTTTGACTTATTCAGAACCAATTGTGACTTGAATGCATATTCAACATTAGCAACAGTGAAGTTATCATAATTAGAAAGTTCAAAAGTAGTGAGCTTACCAACAAGACTTTCTAGAGTAAGAGTATTATTAGGGTTATGTCTAGATTCTTGAATTGCTAAAATTTTGATGGCATAAATAGGATGAAAAGTTCTCAAAACTTTTCCAATAATAGTCTCATCATCAATAGTTCCATTGGCTCCTCTAATAGAATTTTCAACTTCTTTTATCCTACCACAATATTGTGCAATATTCTCACCTTCTTGCATTTTCATTTCATCAAATTTACCTCTTAGGCTTTTAGCTTTAGCCCTTAGTACATTTATGTCACCACCATAGATGTTTGCAAGAGCGTCCCACATTTTCTTTGGATTTCTACAATCTTTGAAGTCTTCAAATTCCAGATAGCTCAAAGCAGATGCAATCTCCAACATTGCTTGATTGTGCTCCTATTTAATTCTCATCTCCTCGGTAGTTAGAGGTGCATTAGGTGTAACATAGTCGTGATCAATATAATCCTTTGCTGAGTCACCAATACCAGCTAGATTCAACTTCATTAGACTCTGCCATGTAGGGAAGTTCTCCTTATTTAGCTTCAATACCTCCTTATACATCCTGATCATTTACTTCAAGTACCTTTAAACTTGTTCTGTGAAAACACCAATAGCTCTGATACCAATTATTAATATGATTTAGAACAATAGAGAGGGGAGGTGAATCAGTTTTTCTCAAGTCTAGATGTATAAATAAACTTTCAAACACTTCAAAAAATTTGGATCTAACAACCAACAACTACTCGGTCATTACTGAATGCATATTAGAAACATATAATAGTGCAATCCACTATCCAATAGTATTTAACTTGAAAAATATAGAAATGTTCAAACCAAAACATTCACACAAGCATTAACACCAGGATTTATAGTGGAAACCCAATTTGGTAAAAACCATTTTGTAACATGTTACTGATATTTTCACTCTTCTGAAGTGAGCTCGGTGAAAAGATAACCCTGTCAAAGGTTACAAACACACTGTCAGGTGTGACCTGGTTAAAAGATTTAAACCACCCTGTTAGGAGTGTGCATTTTTATAGGACTTACATACATTCCATTAGAATGCAACCTTGTTCAAAGGATTTATAAAAATGATTGTTAGGTCAACCTTGGTTAAAATGATTTTGACTAATACAATTAGAAAGTAACAGTAGTATTGATATGAAAACATACAACTCACTTTGAAAATAACAGATCCAATTCTGTACACATATGTTGGTTTACTGACTGTGATCCATTTCCATCTCCATCATTGATCTACTTAGAAATCCCTTCAAGCAATCAAAAATCCTTCTCCTTTAGCCTTTTCTGCTTATACAGTCAATAACAATAACTCTGACATCTTCTCTTTATCCTCACACTTAGGTTTCCTTAATACCTCTTAGTTTAGGTCAATCCAACTTTTTCTGCTTAATCTCCTCCATAGATCTTAGGGTTAGGTCAAATTCATCGAATCCTTACAACTTTATATTTTTCATCCATCCTTCTAGAAAAATCTCAAATCTCTTTATGGAATAACAATAAAATGGTTTACAATGCATTAAATGCTTTCATACAATCAATAAATAAAGTCAACATGATTTACATAATCCAAGAATTCAACTATGTCAGTTTGGAATATGAATTCTTCCACAAATGTAAATTACCGATGCTCGGTCAATACTGTGTTCAACTCCTCAGTCATCACTGGTAGCCCAGTCACCACTAAAACTATTTCCTCAGCTAATACTATCTTCCTTGACAATTAGCCGATGTTTGGTCACCATTGAATTTACTCAACATATACTAGCTCGGTCAACACTAACATCACTTGACTTAAACTAGATTTCTTCACTTTTTCTTGGTTAAGCCTACTAGTTTAGTCTTACTTCTTACTTAGATAAGTAGTACATTATCTTATCATTGTGCCACATAATCAAGTACCCATTGAAGTATCAAGATAACTCAACCTTTCCCTAGGTGCTATTGTTATCAATGCCCTAATCCCTCTCAAAAATCAAATAGATATAGTACTTTCTTAGATAGAAATAGTCTTACTAGTTAAGGTTTGACATCAATGAAAATACAATAGTTGCTTCAATTGTAGTTTCCAACATGTTCTTCTACTTCATAACCAAGTGGATGAATCCACTTAGTTCTAGGTTCTACAGTTTCCATGCATGTAATGTCTGTCTCTACCATGAATAATATACTATCCTTATACTTCTCAACTATTCTTTCAAGCATCCTATACCTCATCTACATCTTTATTCTAAATATCTTTAATTCTAACTCCATGTAATCTTTTAAGGTACTCTCAGTTGATGCCTTAAGTGATATTTGTGGCATTGTAGGCATTTTCTTATCAAGGTATAAATTTGAAACTTTTCCAGCTATATGAAAGTACATATAGATAATCAGTGATCCAAACCTGAATATCTTACTCTTATCATGCTTGATTGCCCTGATATTGTCCATCAATTATGCGTGCAAGATCTCACACAAGTTGAATTCACCATGTTCTTTCACAATTTTGATGGCTGCTAGAATAGTGGGTGTGGACACACTATTGACCTTGTTTGTATGCTAAAACCTATAACCAAGAATCATAGCCATTAACTTGATGTCTTTCTCCTCAATTGGCTATATGGTCATACTACGCTTGTCACTGCATGACTTACAAGCCTGCTCAACCAAATTCCTCACATCCTTACCAATTGGAAGAATGGCACCTATCTTTGATAGTCTTGTCATCTCATAAATGAGATCAGCTATGATGCGAACTGGAACTTCACCTATCCAAAATAGGTCATTATGAATTCTACTCAACAAGATCTTAATCCATTCAGATTCATAGAATTCATACACTGTGGCATACTCAATGATTGGGTGATTTTCAAGGTACACAAACTCATCCAAGAATGTTTTATCAAGATTCATCATTGTTTCAAGGTGTGACCTTATTCTATCCAAACCAACTAGTTCCTTCTTGCAATATACATATGTGTGTATGTCTTCTACATGTATAATGCCCATTGGGGCTCTTGAAAAGGCTCCTTCTAGGTTATCTAGGGTAGAAGTGAATGGATGTTTCTTAAATACATAACTTTTCCTTTCAACAACATAAAAAATGACTGGTGTAGCCATGAATTACTTGATTTAATGCTTCAAAGAGATTTCCAAGGGTTCCTGGATTGTCACATCCGAACTAGGGCTTGCAACAATACATTTTTCTTCTTTGCTAATAAGTCTGACTGCAATGCTTCACAACTCAACTGCTAGAACTCTTGTGATATCAAACACTCAAATTTGATTGCAAATGAGTGATCAATGAATCTCCGATGATTATAATGTATTTTTCTTCCATTAATGCTTGTTGCATAAACACATAATGCAACAGAGAATTTCAATCTTCCTTTCTGCTATGAATTAGGAAGTGCGCTTTCATATGTAGTATCAACTAGTCTCCAAATAGTTATATCCAAAGGTGCATACTTTGAGAGTGAGTATACCATCCACGCATGGGTCTAGAGATAATATAAGTCCTTCTATGACCATGACAGTCATTTTAACCATAAATAGGAGGTGCGTCCATTGCAGATGCATCCTCAATTATTTAATCAACATTATCCTTCTTTTCTTCCATCCAAATCATGCTCACACCTTCTATAGCTTGCACAAACTTGACTTCTCCCGCTTCTTCCAATATTGATCCTTCTAACTTTTTAGGGCTTTCCTATCTTTGCGCTTTTGTTCTGTAGAACCTAGAGATCTGTTGAGCCTTATTACATAGCGACAAATGACTAGAGGCCTAATATTCCTTGGTGCATTCATGTGGGTTATCATACTACATTGTCTGGCTGTGTGATCAACATAATTGTATATCTGACATGTAATGTTCTGAAAATTTCTTACATTCTACTGTGGATGACTTCTTTGATTTTTCTGATTTTGATTTCTTTGATTTGATCTACAATTCATAACTCTATGACCAAACTTATTGCATGAATAACAGTAACCATTGAAAGGTTTTACCTCTTTACAATCTCTTGCTATGTGACCATGCTTGTTACAAGCATAAAAAGTCTTTTTTACTAGCTTGTGCTCATCCTTAGATGGTTTAACTTTAGCTACTATATGATTTCCTGCCTTCTTAGCTTCTATGGATTCTTCTGATGCTTTCTTTCTTGCTCGCATGCCATTGATCTATTTTTGTGCTTCATTGAATCCAATACCACTGGTGTCTCCTTTAATCTTCTGAGCATAAAATTGTGACTCTATTAGATCCTTTCTTGTGTGCAATTTGTCAATATGATTCTTTGCTTTAGTCAATTCAAATTCCACTTGCTTCTTGATGTTTTCTAACTCCAAGACTTTCATGTTTTCTTGCCTTAGTTCTTCATCCAACTGGTTCTTTTCTTCGACATATTCTTCATAGGCTTCTTGATTATTAAGTAACTTTTCATCCAACTCTTCAATCTGATCTTTCAGAGATGTGTTTTCCTCATTTATCTTTTTAACCATTTTTCCCAAATCACTTGTGGAATAGTCTTTCAAGTCTTTTCTCAGTTTTTTGATGACTGCATGAGAATCACTAATTTTTTCTTTTAGTTCTTCAATTTCTTTTTTAGATCTGTAAAGGTCTTCAAGAGCTGCTACAAGATTCCTTTTCATATGTTTCATTTCTCCCTTATCCATGATCTCCTCAAGTGGTTAAAATTTTATGCAGAGGACCAGAGCTCTGATACCAATTTTTAGGAAAGGGAACACTGAGAGGGTGGGGGGGGGGGGTGGTGCATCAGTGTTCTATATATTATTACTTTTTCTGATATCTTGAATCTTAACTTTATTGCTTAAGTACTGAAATAATTATCAACGCAAGTAAGATAAACAAACACAACACATAACACCAAATATGATTACAGGGAAACCCAAATAGGTAAAAACCCCGGTGGGAATTGACACCCACTATGAACTGCACTAGTGTTTTATGATTCCTATTAGAAGATCTTGGAACCCTGTTAGGAGTTGATCTTTACAATGTTTTTAGTATAGTGAGCTGGTCAAGGGTCGGATCCTATTAGGAGTCTTTTAGAATTAACCCTTTTAGGGGTGGGGACACACTGTCCTAGAGCTCAATGCTCAAGTGGGTGAAGGCTACAACCTTCTGGATCTCATATACACACTATATCTGCAAGGTGAACTATTACTGTGACACTTCTTGTCTGATTAGTTCCTTTTGTGTGATGATGCTTTAGCCTCTTGTAAAGATCTATGACATTCTAACTACTCTTTGAATACTTCTCTACTTATATCAACTCTTTATTCACTTCCATGCTTAATTAAAAAGGCGCATATCTTATTTATATGCGCAAACAAAACTATTAACTAGGTTGGCCTTCAACCTATTTCATACAATGCTTCCAAGTGAATTGGCTCAAGCATGTTTACAAAAAATAATATTAACATGTCTAAAACCTAAATACAATAGGCACATAGCCTTTACAAAACAATATTACAAGCGCTAACCAAAATACCAAAAGTTGGTTCCATGCTCTGTTCTGTTCTGGCGTTCACTGTTTGTGCCACTTCAACTAGTTGTATCTTCATCATACTGAATCATTTGATCATGCACTCTTAGAATTAGCATAAATACATACCAACAAGCTTATCTTCAAGGGTGCATGCCATAACTTGGTCATACACATGTGTGCTGATGCTCTGTTCACCTAGTGCACTGCTGACTATCCAATCTTTCATACTTAGCCAAATTATGATGTTCTAACTGCTTCCATTGACTCCATAACATCATATGACTTTGTTTCCATAATGAAAACACTAAATCATAGTCATATACATCAGTATAGTCAACTTGCCAATAGTAGCCTCCTTTGTAGTGTAGATTTGTCTAATGCTTGGTTTGGTATGTGTGCTCAATTCTTGCTCAAGCCTTTAAGGGTTAAGTTTCAAAGTTATTTTGGCATTAGGATGTTGCTATGCTTATGGGTTTGTAGGAAATTTGGCATGATAACAATACATAAAAGGTGGATGAGAATGAAGGAGCCTCAATTTATAGGCAAGAGGAGGGTGGAATGAATGGTCAAGATGAAAACCCAAGGAAGGGTGGAGATGAATTTGAGAGAGAGCACATGGATTGTTCTTTCTTAAATGCCTCTCATTGTGACAAGTAACACAAGGAGAGAGGTTTGGAAGAATAGGGGAATGTGACCATTTTGGTAGATGTGAGAGGCAAAAAAAGTATAAGAAATAGGTGGAGTGTGTAAGAGGAATGTAAGAGCATTAAAGGTTGACATGAGATGAGAGAGTTGGGGGATGCGAGGATGTGACTGAGGATTGACTTGGGTTGGATTAGGATTTCTTAATCCATGGAGTATGATTGTGTAAATTTTTAGTGGGTGATTAGGCTTTCCTTAGAGGACAAGTGGGAGAATTAGGAGGATGTGATGGGAGGAGAGAGAATGAGTTGAGGGTTAGATTAGCTAATCATGGGTCATTAGATAATTAATAAATTTTAGCATGTGTGAATGGGTTGAGTTGAGTTGGAACTAGGGGTTTGGTAGTTGGGATAGGTTAGGTTAGGGGTTAAAGTTATGAGCCGTGTGCTTAAATTGGATTTAATTATATTATTTAATTTTGAGTGGGAGGAAGGGGATTTATAAATTAATTTATATAGATAAAAGTGTTTATTTAGATTAATAGAGGAATAGGGATTTAATTAATTGAATGGGTGTGGGTTTCCATTTAATTAATTGGACTATAGTTAATTAATTAAATCAATTAACTAGGGAGATGACATAAATTAAATAAATGTTTAATATTTAATCGATTAATGTCTTAGGAGAAAACTAAATAGGATTACTTAATTATGTAATCAAATTTAGGTGTCTATATTTTGCCCCTCTTCGACATAGTATTAAAATAACACTATTTTAAAGATATTTTAAATAATAGATGATGCAAAGAATTAATAGAAAATGAAGTTGCCATAGAATACAGAAAAGGAAGTTAGACTGGGGATGCCCCCTTGAGAGGGAAGAAGGGAAAGAAAAAGGGGCCCCGGTGGCGTCTCGAAAGGAAGAAGGGGTTGGAAAAATAGGGGGGAAAGGAGAGGTAAGGAGTGAAAATGCGGTGATACGGGTGAGAAAATGAGGGGCAAGAGGGAAAATATGAAAAACAAGGATGGTGGGGGGCTATATGAGGAAACAATGAGTCACGGGATGGTCTTAATAAGGGCTAGGAGGACCAAAAAGGGGTTATTTGTGCATGTATGAGCTTAGATATTTTTTGATATTTCAAGCTTTGATATATCATAGTGTGATGGTGAGAGGAGGGTGACCAAGGCATAGGGAAAAGATCATGAGGCATGGTGGCATCACCCTGAGTTAGGAGAGGATCAATTGTTATAGTACTAGGGAGGTCAACCTCGAGGAGAATAGGAAAATGGGATGAGGGAGATGAGAGAGGAGATGATATGGATGTGGATGGGGAAGACAAAGGAGGAGGAGGAGATGGAGGATGAGGAGGAGATAGAGGGGTAGGAAGAAGAGACGAAGGAGGAGGAGGAGGGGTAGGCAGAGGAGATGGAGGGGTAGGAAGAGGAGATGGAGGAGGAGGTGAAAGATAGGGTCCATAGGGCCCACCATCATAACAATTACCCATAGGAACCCTAGGGACATCATCATCTTGAGGTGGGGGTGGGGTGGATTTGGTAGTGTAGATAGTGTCCTTGCAAGTGACATATGCCATGACAAGCTAGATACTATGTGACATGCACAGAGAGAGATACTCTCATTGCCAACTTGGCACAGACATTATAAGATGGCCTACAGATAATAAACAAGTGAGACCAGCTAGGGTGGGCACGGGATGGACTACAGGATGAGAGGGATAGGTTGCAAGGGGAGAGGGATGGATTGATGCAGCAACTAGCCATTTCTAAAGTGGGGGGTGGAGGGGGTGCTGCAAGGGCTTTCTAGGAGGTTATGAGGTTACATTGGGAGGTCATTCATCTTAGAGAGAAGGTGGTGTGGTACATAGCTATGTACCATGCCTCGGTTCTACAAGATAGGATAGTCCATTACTAGAGGGCCGTCTGATTAGGGGTGACTAACACATGGACATGGATGCGAGGAGGGAGTATCTAGAGGACAAGAGGGATTAGTTTTGGGGATGGGCCATCACACAGGACATGGAAAGAGAGATACCATCTAGGTCATATAGAAAGCCAACAATGGTTGGTCAGTGGCTGAGTACAGATGACAGAGGCAAAGGGATCGAGGGTTGGTATGGATGTGGATGGTGGGGGATCAAATAAGGAGGTGAGAGGGCCACCAAAGATGCCCACATAGGTGTATGATACATGTATACACAACATAGTGGAGAGACCATATCCTAGGGTGATGAGGATAGAGATATCAATTGCATCACCATAGGATCCTTCACAGATTGCCCCAGCCTCATACATTGAGATGCAGGCTCTCCTAGGAGAGGAAGATAGACAATGATATGCTGCATTATTTTTGACATGTTGTATATATATGATTTGTATATTATTTTTGAGTGCATTGTCCCACACATGTATATTTAATATTTTGATGGACATTTATGTGACATTATTTTATTCTTTGTGGGATATATATATATATATATATATATATATATATATATATATATATATGATGTTAAGTTGGGGGGATTTGATGTGTTATGAACCCATTTTTTTGGTGCAAATGTATGTATGTATCATTTATGATGTACTGATATGTGATGTTTATTAGATGACTATGGTATGATATTGATGTACTTGTGATGGAGGATGTGATGTGCTTATGTATGCTTCTGATATCTATGTGATGTGTGTAAATTGTGATTTATGAAAGATGTAGCTACTGACACGTTGTGGATGCATGGTGGATATGATTTTATGTTTGAATTTTTTTAAACATGTGATGGATGCATGATCTTATTTGTGATGTTTATGATGTTTATTTATGTATGGATGATGCCATTTTACCAAGTCTTAAAAATGACCTAACAATGAAAGATAATCAAATGAATGACAATGATTAACAATGCAAGATAATGAATGAATGCAAGTTAGATTAAATGCCTTAACTAATTAATGAACAAAAATGATTTATCAATGCAAGATAATGAAATGATTTAAAATGACTTTAGATAAAGATAATTTTTTGATGATTTGTCGATGAAAACTTAGTTAAAATAATTTAAAAGATGTAAACTAAATTGATGAAAGTGATTTAAATAGTGCAACTAAATGACAATGATAATGCAACTAAATAATTTTTAAATGTAACTAAAATGACTTAGACAATGCAACTAAAATGATTGAATGATGCAAGATTAAAATGTTTTAACAAATGCAAGCTAAATGCAACTAAATGATTTAGATAATGCAACTAAAATGATTGAATGGTGCAAGATTAAAATGTTTTTAAAAATGCAAGCTAAATGTAATTAAATGATTTAGATAATGAAAATAAAATGATTTAATGATGCGAGATTAAAAAGTTTTAACAAATGCAAGCTAAATGCAACTAAATGATTTAGATAATGCAACTAAAATGATTTAATGATGCAAGATTAAAATGTTTTAAAAAATGCAACTAAATGATTTAGATAATGCAACTAAAATGGTTTAATGATGCAAGATTAAAATGTTTTAAAAAATGCAAGATAAATGCAGCTAAATGATTTAGATAATGCAACTAAAATGATTTAATGATGCAAGATTAAAATGAAGATGATGTAGTGCAAGCTAGTGGAAATGAACTACTCAATGCAAATGTTATTAGTTGCACACCTAAAAATGAATGTGTAGGATGGACTAAATGAATGCAAAACTAATACTAAATGCAATTAAAATGAGGTAGCTAAAGTGAATGCAGTCTAAAATGAATGCACATGATGAATGAATGCAAGCAATGATGGATGCAACAAAATGGGATTATGATATTTCAGGTTTGCGTCAGGATGATGGGTTGTTTGTAGAGAGAGGATGGATGATGGTGATAGGTGCGTAGGTGATGGTTTCAATCGATGAGGATTTTTGTTGGGGGGTTTGGATCTTTTGTAGGTTGTTAGGATTTCTTTGCATTCATGATGTGATTTTAGCTAGGGATTGATGGGGGGATTATTATTCAAGCTTGAGTGCGGGGTATTCCAGGATGGAATACCACCATGTAGTTTTGAACACTTAGTTTGATGTAGAAATATTAGAGATGTTCCAAGGTTACTTAGGAACATGAGGCCTTATCACCAACATTGCGTAGGACTGACACAAAAAACACATAAGGGTTGCCCCATCATCACACATGGACCCAAGAGGAGCCATGGTGGAAACAATGTTGGAGAACCCACAAATAAATGATATTTCCCAAGTGCACCATATAACCCAGTAGGATTATATGTGGGATTTGTAAGGATCACATCTAACTGACTCACATGAAGAAAATGAAAAATCAAAACTTTTCTCGAGATTGCTCCCATTCGTAGCACACCATGATATAACAAGATTGTGGTGACCTCGAGGAGAGGAGCAACGACAAGCCTTTGAAATTTTTTATCAAGAATCAAAGAAGACAATTAAAAATCAATGTGAGAAAATCCAAAAGATGCCCTTTTCCAAAAGAGATCGACAAACTAAAAAATGGTGGGATTAGGTCAGACATGAGGAAGGATGAATCCTATAAGGACCTCTTTGGAGGGATTAGCTGCAAATTGGGTCTTGACAGAAAAAGATGGCTCTAGGATGACCACATAATTGATAATTTATGTTGAGGTACTTGATGATGCATGAGGCTTGATGGGACAATGCAATGTGTTTTTTCAAGATAGGTGAGGATATGTACAATGAGACCTAATAATATAGTACAAATGGGAGAAAAAATGATATATACACTAGGTATTTACAAAAGATCAAGAATTAGGATAGGTCAAAAAATGATAGTTATATACAAAGGTCAGGATTCAGGGACAAGATGTGTTTTACAATCAATATATACAAGAAGCTCCGAACACTAGATAGTAATTTAACTTCTCAATGCAATGATTGGAACACCCTAGGAATAGGGATTCGTGAAAGGAGTTTTGGTGGGGAGATAGTGGGTGGATGCACGTTTTGTGATGGAGCAAGATTTTGATAGATAATGATATGATCAACTATGTATGGTGACTATTTCTAGGTTTTCACCAACATAATTTCCCAAGCCGCTTCATTGCCAAGTTTTCACCATAGGATAACTATTTCTCTTTACCTTTTTCATTTTTTGATGTTTTTTTCTTTCTTTTTTTTTGTATTTTTTTGCATTTAATGTGTGATCATCAAGGCACTTGTTTGCTAGGTTTTCACTAAGAGAATGATTTTTTAAGGATATTTTGCACTATTTGTGTATTTTTTAGATACATAGGAGATAGCTCAGTCATAGAACTTATTCAGATGAATGATGTTGATGGTATTGTTTACAGTTTCTCCTTTGGGTTTTGACAACTGGTAAGCTCTTGAGCCAAAATAGGTTGTGACAATGAAGGGACCCAACCAAGTAAGTTCAAATTTTCCTTTCTTCTCCTAATCTTCTTGTACTTTTTTATTTTACTTAAGGACCGTGTCCCCCACCTAGAATAATCTATGGTGGACCTTTTTGTTGTAGCTTCTCTTAAGTCAATTGTGGTACAAAACCAAGTGATCATATGCTTGCTACCTCTTCTCATCTAATAGGTCTAACTGGGTGAGGTGTGCCACCTGATATTTTTCATCAGTGATATAGCTCTTTAGTGATACATGCAATGAAGGTAACTCAACCTCAATTGGTAAGACAATCTCAACATCATATATTAGAGAGTATGGGGTGGTGCTTGTGGGAGTGTAGAAAGAAGTGTGATATTCCCAAAGGTTGGGATTGATTTGGAGGTTCCAGTCATGACCAGAATTATTGACAACCTTTGTGAGGATCTTAAGAATGGTTTTGTTGATTGCCTCATCTTGGTTATTCCCTTGGGGAAAATATGGGTTGGATAAATGGTGATTCATGTAGAATTAGTTTCATAGATCTTTCATGTGTTGGTTTTCAAATGGTGTGCCATGATTTGTGAAGATTGTGGAGGGGATGCCAAAGTGGTAGATGATGTCGTACAGGATGAAATTTGATATATGGATATCAGTAAGGGTGAGTGAAATTTCTTCAACCCATTTTATGAAGTATTCAGTGGCTTTTATGATATATTTATTTCCATCTGAGGAGAGGGGAGTTATCTTACCAATGAGGTTAAAGCCCCAACATGAAAAGGGACAAGGTGGTGAGATTGGATGCAAGTCTTGGACTAGGGCATGAATCAAATTTGCATGTTGCTAGCATGGTAGATATTTCTACATAAATTCACAAGCATCATGTTCCATAATGGTCCAATAATACCCTTCTCTAAGAAGTTTCTTTACTAAGACCATACCGCCTGTGTGAGCACCATAGATTCCAACATGTACCTCCTATAAAGCATGGACAACCTCCTTCAAGTCTAAGCACTGAGAGAGGATGTTATGATATCCATAATGATATAAGGTGTTAGCTATGAGAGTGTAGCAGGATGCTCTATGAATTAGGTTTTGGTATTGGGTGTTTGTGAGGTGGGGGGATATGATACCATTTTTTAGATAAGCATAAATATCATGGTACCATGGAGACTGGGGACCAACCAAGATGCATACCATTCCCGAATTAGTGTTCTCATAAGTGGGCAAGTGTAGCTACTCGACTAAAAATTTGTACTACATTGCATCATAAGGTATTTCTAGTAGGGACCTGATGGTTGTCATTGCATTTGTTGCCTTGTTTTGTAACCTAGGCACTTGCATGAATTGATGGCTCAAAAATTACTCCTTTATTTTATCCACTAGCTCCTTGTAGGGAAACAAATTGTCATCCTTTGTTTGGACCTCATCCATGACTTTTTTGATGATGAAATAAGTATCTTCAAACACCTTCAATTCTGTGATGTTCCATTGGACAACTTTTTTGAGGCCTGAGATGAGCACCTCATATCCTTCAATATTGTTGGTATAGGAGAATCCTAATTTGAACAATTGAGGGATGTAGTCACCTTGAGGTGTGACAAATATAATCCCTTCACCTGATCTTTCGATTGTGAGCTCCAGTCCCATTGGGTGTACCAAAATGTATGCAATGAAACTAGTGTGCCAAGAACATAAAACCTAAGTTAAAAATTTAACAAACTAATCTATATCACAACATATAATATTAGACCTAAAAATTGAAACCAAACAATCAAGAAGGGAATGCAAACCCCAAACCCAAGTGCCTCCTTTTTAGTGCAGATTTGTCCAATGCATAGTTTGGTATGTGTGGTCAATGTTTGGTTTGGTATGCTTGCTAAAGCTTCTAAGGGTTATGTTTTGGAGTGATTTTGGCATTAGGATGTTGCTATGCTTGTAGATTTGTAGGCAATTTGGTATGATAACAATGCATAAAAGGTTGATAAAAATGAATGAGAAGGAGCCTCAATTTATAGGCAAGAGGAGGGTGGAATGAATGGTCATGATGCAAACTTGAGGAAGGGTGGTGATGTATTTGAGAGAGAGCACATGGATTGTGATTTTTTAAATGCATCTCATTGTGACAAATGTTACAAGGAGAGAGGTTTGGAAGAATGGGGGAATGTGACCATTTTGGTAGATGTGAGAGGGGACAAAGGTGTAAGAAATGAGTGAAGTGTGTAAGAGGAATGTAAGACCATTTAAAGTTGACATGAGATGAGAGAGTTGGGGGATTGGAGGGTGTGACATGAGGGTTGAATTGGGTTGGGTTAGGATTTCTTAATCCATGGATTATGATTGTGCAAATGTTTAGTGGGTGATTAGGCTTGGATTAGAGAAAAATTGGGAGAATTAGGAGGATGTGATGGGAGGAGAGAGAATGAGTGGAGGGTTAGATTAAATAATCATGGGTCATTAGCTAATTAAGAAGGTTTCACATGTGTGAATGAGTTGGATTGAGTTGAATCTAGTGTTTTGGTAGTTGGGATAGGTTAGGTTAGTGGTTAAAGTTAGGAGCCATGTGCTTAAATTGGATTTAAATATATTATTTAATTCCAAGTGGGAGGAAGGGGATTTATGAATTAATTTAAATAGATAAAAGTATTTATTTAGATTGATAGAGGAATATGGATTTAATTAATTGAATGGTATGGGCTGACATTTGATTAATTGGACTATACTTAATTAATTAAATTAATTAATTGGGGGATGACATAAATTAAATAAATATTTAATATTTAATCGATTAATGTCCTAGGAGAGAACTAGATATGATTACTTAATTATGTAATCAAATTTAGGTGTCTACAATTATAATGATAACATATTTATTTCTATGTACAAAATACTATTATTTTTTGCTTCAATGGTTCTGTCAAACATGAACATATTATAACATGCTAAGATTGTATGCACAATAGACCAAAACATAGTTTTATCCACTTTTGTATCCTCTATCTTAGTGCAAATTCCCTAGGATGAGAAAAATAATTTATTGCTATTATTAAATTGATCAAAATTAAACAATCATCATTCTTCCATCATTAACTCTAGAGATAAACCAACCTCTACCCTCTTATTTAATTATCACGTTTATTTCAATTCACTTATTAGTCTCAACTAGTTTATTTAGATGTACTTATTTATTATTTTTATTTAAGAGTCCTAGATAAAATTATGTAATCATCTATATCTTTAAACCATGTGATATCGAGATTTTGAGCTACACAAAAAATTCAATACACATCTTTGTAGGTGCATTTGATTTAAGATTGAAGGAAAATATATTTTTATTTTTCATTTTTATGCAAAGCAATATTTTGAACTTTTTAGTCAAATAAGAAGTATACAACTTAAAAAATCTAGACATTATTTATTATTTGAAATATTAGAAATCCAGATAACAAACAATTTCCTCATTGTTTACTTTTAAGTCATCAAAAGTAAGAGAAAATCAATGAAACAAACATATCCATCTTTAGTAAATCAACCATTATATTAAGAAGGCACTATTAATTATGATATACCCTTACTAACAATAATAATATATTTGACTCTTGAATACCAAACATTCTACCAATATTAATTATTATTATTTTAATAGTTATTGAAGATCAACCTACAAGAAATCACAACAACGTGTTATTATTATTATTGTAATAAATTAAGTCTATCTAACAAATCATTTGAATGAACATCCACTTACTCTAGAAGTACAAAATCTTTTTAGATAAAACTTTGATTACTGTCCTAAACATGGCCTTTGGTTGACCTAGATTTGACACCATGATCACATCCATGGCTATGATAATGTGACCTAAACTTTGGTAGCCTTTTTATAATGTTTACTTTGAATTGACAATGAAATCTCATGATTCTATAGAGATCACTAACGGCCTCAAGTTGCCTAGTCAAATCTCCAATCACCTAGCTAACTTTGCTAATCATTTATGTCCACTAATCTACATATTAATTGGCTTATTAACCAAGACTTTTGGGTGGCTGAATTCTTATCGTATCAGTTTACCATCACTTCCCATCAATTTTCACTATCATAACAAATTCAAAGACCACATGTGAAAACACTCATCTCAAAATTCTTCACACCAATATCTAAAAGAGATCAATTTTTTAAAACCCATTTTCTAAGGTATCTTCCATATGTGACAACGATATTCTAAAATCTTCCTATCAAATAATTGCTATGAAATTTGAGTTAGGTGGATTGAGTTCTTTCATTCCACTTTACTGTGATCTAACATTTCAGATCACTAAAGTAATCCAATTATAGGTAGTTTTCAGAAAGACTACATAAAACTGAAAAGAAGAATTCAATCATGCAAATGGATCAAAATGATATGTGTGAACACATGTAGCTTAAGTCAAATCCAACTTTAAGATACTTTACATCTGTCTTTTATTGAGGGGCTCTTTAGACCTAATTTTAATCAACTTCACAATCCATTAGATGCCGACTTTAGAATTTTATCATAATTATAAATTATTTGGTACAGTTGTGTATGAGTGGATTTTATCTGATTATTTGGTACAGTTGTTTATGAATGTATATCTGAAATGCCAGCACTAAACGTTAGAATTCAGAGATAATTTGTATGGCACGTTGCTTTCAATATAATTCAATAGACTGTGATCACAGGTTCTGATTTCTGACTGACTGTGAAAACTGATTGAAATTCTGTTATTTGAACGTGATTGCTCTTCAGATTTTCACATTCACAGATTTGAAAAATGCAGTCACCATGTTTGACCATTACTTAATCTCTAATGAAATCTCATATATGATGGTCAAGCATCTAGAATTTTTTTAATGGTCAAGCATCTAGAATGTTTGAATAATTTGCTAGAAATTGAAAACATTAGATTTTGAGAGAATCATGAGGAAATCTCATAAATTTTGGCAAAGTACAATGTATCTCCGTGAGTAAGAAAGCTCAACAATATTGTTCTACCACAATGTAACTTGTGGCTAAGATTTTAAGATGTAAGATAATCAACATCAAGATTCTATTATTTTATTAAAATATATTTGGAGGTATAAATTCGTTTTATTATGTATATTCTATTGAGATATTGGGATGCACACTTGATGGTATTTATTGATTGATTAAAAATCAGAATATAGTATAATTTTGTTTTCAATTAATTTATAAACATGGTGAAATGTACATCTTGATGTCTAGATAGATGTTGATCTTCTATTAAAAGTCTAACTAAGAGGATTCTGAAGTTGCAATTCAAATAATTTATGTAAGGTGTTTGTAAAAATCTACATAAGGATTGCATCATTTTAGTATCATTATATGTTTTCTCTTTTTTTTTTTTCAAAATTTTGATTTAGAGGTACAAAAGTCATTCTATTACGTATTGTCTATTTAGACATTAGAATGTACATTTGACCATATATATTGATCTTCTTATTTCACTTCCTCCTCCTCCTCTTTGAAGAAGAAGAAGAAGAGGACGAGGATGAGGGTGATGGCGAGGACAAGGACAAGGAGGAGGAGAAGAAGAAGAAGAAGAAGAAGAAGAAGAAGAAGAAGATGATGATGATGATGATGATGATGATGATGATGATGATGATGATGACGAGGATAAGGACAAGGACGAGGACAAGGATGAAGATGAGGATTAGGACGAGGATGAGACAAAGGAAGACAATGAGGAAGATGAAAATGAAGAGGAAGACGATGACAAAGGTTATGAGGAATATGACGAGGAAGAGGAAGGGGAAGACAACAAGGAAGACAAGGAAAAAGAGGAAGAGGAAGAAGAGGAAGAGAAGGAGGAGGGAGAAGAAGAGGAAGAGGAAGAGGAAGAGGAAGAGGAAGAGTAGGAAGAGGATGAGGACGAGGAAGAAGAGGAAGAGGAAGAAGGAAGAGGAGGAGGAGGAGGAGGAAGAAGAAGAAGAAGAAGAAGATGATGCGGGAGCATCTTGTGTCCTTGGCAATCATGTGTCACCAAAAATATGTTTGAAGTTTTCTGTGTTTCTTGGTTCCTTCTTTGACTGAGTTGGTTCGGTGTTGCTTGGTTTCCTTTGTTTACCGGTGTTGGTCGGTTATCTCTTTGGAGCTCAGTTTTTCCTAGCACTCGATTGTCCTTGCTTACTGAGTTGTTTATTTTATATTTATGTTGAGGAAGACTCTTGCATTTATATTTGGTTGCAAATTCAATGTTGGTATCTATCATTGGGAAGTGTGTGGACCTAGATCTGGTCATTACTTCCATTGATGGTGGATCTAAAGGCCAACTTGGTTTTATAGCCTCTTGTATAAATGTAGTTGTTTGGTTAGAGTTTAGGGAGTCAGTGTTTCGAGATAAGTTCATATAAAAGATAGGACATAGAAAATTAGAGATTGTTGACAGATCCTCGAATGTTGGAGGACTTTTGTACTTGATTTTAATATCTATCCTGAACCGAGAAGGCCTTACAGCCCAACATGTATGAATCAATTGAAGATAATATATGAAAGTATCTGCATTCTCTCTCTCACTGTTGTGTTTGTTGCTTCCGCGTGTGATCTCTGCAAGGTGGATCTAGTTAGGGTGTGCCTTTGGACCCTCGCCCCATCCCCCCTTGCACTAGGTGGTATAAGAGCAAGGTGAGATTTGGATCTAGTTTTGCGAATCTAGGTTTGAGGGTTCCTTCTTGTCAAATCCTAGTTGAATTGTTGTGGGATAGTAGATTACGATTTTACTTACAATTGTAGCGGGTTTCAAGATAGTTTATGGAAGGAAAGATGTAGATCTAGGATTGGAAGACATGTTGAGACAACTTACTCGTAGATTAGAAGTTTTTGAAATAGCCCAGAGAAGAGGAAGACATCTTGAAGATGTCAGTGATGATGAAATTGAGGAAGAACATGTTGATGTAGAACCTGCACCGGTGACGGATCAAGGTGAGGAAAGATTATTGAAGGCTTTGACAAATCTAAAGTCTACAACACACTTTAATTCTCTTGAGTATAGTGGAAAATTGGATTATGATGAATTAGTGGAGTGGATCACCGAGATGGAAAATTACTTTGAATATGAAAATGTACCTGAGGAAAAGAAGGTGAAAATTACTAGCACAAATTTGAAGAGTCATGCATCCTTGTGGTGGGAACATCTGTAGTTGGATAGAAAAAGGAAAGACAAAGACAAAATCAAGGTATGGAATAAAAGGGTGAATAAATTGAAAGGGAAGTTCTTACCTTGTGATTATTAGATTAAACTAGTTAGGCGAATGCAAAGTTTAAGGATAGCTCGGTAAAAGAATATACTGAGGAATTCTATAGATTAGATATTAGATCTAGTCATGATGAAGATGATGTGGAAAGAATTGCTAGATACCTGAATGGTTTGAGAGTTTCCATCCAAGAAGAAATCAGTTTGGTCAAATTGGAGAACATTGAATAGGCTTATCAATTTCCATTGAAAGTTGAGGAGAAATTGAACAAGAAACATGAGCAAAGATAAACAGGTAGAGGTGATAGATTCCCTAGAGGGAGAGGTAGATCTTATGGTGAAAATAGTAGATCTGAACCTGAAAAGACAACTCTAGATAAAGGCAAGACTAAGTGGAAAGGTAAAAGTTCATCTAGAGGTAGAGGCAGTAACTACCGAGGTGGTTATAACAGAGGTGGTTTTCGAGGAACTTTTTATAATTATGGAGAAGGACATAGATCATTTGAGTGTACACATGCAAGTAAGAAGGTTAGTAATAGTAGAAATGCTTTGGTGCAAGAAGAGTCATCGAATGAACCTGAGAAGGAAAATAATTTGATGGTAAGGAGAGCACTTTGGAGTGAAAGTAATAAGGAAGATTCAGTAAGGAAAAGTTTGTTCAAGACTAGATGTAGAGTTTTTGATGAAGTTTGGAAGGTAATTATTGACAATGGTAACTTGGAGAATCTGGCATCTGAGGAAATGGTCACAAAGTTGCAGTTGAAAAGGTTGGAACATCTGAAGCCCTACTAGATTTCATGGATCAAAGATGAGCATACACTCTTGGTAAATGAACAATGTTATGTAAATTTGAAAATTGGAAAGTACTATGATAAGGTGTTATGTGATATCATGCCTATGGATTGTTGTCATATTTTTTTGGGTAGACCTTGGCAATATGATAGACATGCTATATATGATGGGAGATTGCATAAATATACTATTTGGGCTGATGGAAGAAGACAAATCTTGTTACCTTTGATTGAAGAACCTATTAGTAATGTTTTCACATCTATGAAAGTTTGCTTGATGGAAGGAAGAAAGTTTGTTAAGGATTTGAAAAAGAATGATGTATGTTTTGTTATCATTCCTAACAAACTAAGTAAGAAAATAGAGGATAGTGTCCTTGAGGAGATTGATAAGTCACTCACCGAGTGCAGTGAAATTATTTTTGATAATGTACCCAATGGTTTTCCACCGAAGAGAAGCATTAATCATTGCATGGATCTAATCCTTGGAGCTACTTTACCGAATAAGGCATCACATTGGTTGACACCTACTGAGAATCAAGAATTGAACTGACAGATTCAAGAATTGTTGCACAAAGGTTTGATCAGAGAAAGTTTGATTCTTTGTGTAGTACCTGCTATATTGGCACCTAAGAAGAATGGAGAATGGTGAATGTGTACTGATTCTAGAGAAATTAACAAGATAACAGTGAAATATAGGTTTCCTATACCGAGAATGGATGACATAATGAACAATTTGACTCGAGCAAAGTATTTTACCAAAATTAATTTGAAAAGTGGGTATCATTAGATCAGAATCAAAGAAGGTGATGAGTGGAAGACTACTTTAAAGAAAAAAGAAGGTTTGTATGAGTGGTTGGTTATGCCTTTTGGTTTAACTAATGAACCAAGTACTTTTATGAGATTTATGAATGATTTTTTGAAGGAATTCTTGGGTAAGTTTGTGATTGTATATCTTGATTATATTCTGATATTCAGTAAGACTAGAGAAGAACATTTGTTGTGTGTTAAACAAGTATTGCAGAGGTTGAAAGAAGAAAAGTTGCTAATAAATCTGAAAAAGTGTTCATTCAAAAAGAGGAGATTGTGTATTTGGGATTTGTGATTCCAGCTAATGGTTTGAAAATGGATCCTGAAAAGGTTGAAGCTATTTTGAATTGGCCTACACTTGAGAATGCTAGTGAGGTAAGATCATTTCATGGTTTGGAAAGTTTTTACCAAAAGTTTATTAGTAATTTTAGTTCAATATGTAATGTTATGACCGAGACTATCTCAGGAGATAAAAGAGAATTCAAGTGGACACATGGAGCTGATAAAAGTTTTGAGACTCTAAAGTAGAAGGTTGTTGAATTGCCTGTTTTGGCATTTCCTGATTTCAATAAAGTATTTCAAGTGGAATGTGATGCAAGTGGAAGTGCAATAGGAGCTATGTTGAGTCAAGAAGGTAAACCTATTGCTTTCTTTAGTGAAAAGTTGAATGATGCAAAAAGGAAATATTCTATGTATGATCAAGAGTTATATGCTATTGTTTAAGCACTGAAGAAATAGAGACATTATTTGATACAATGAATTTGTGTTGTATACCAATCATAAGGCTTTATAGTATTTGGGTAGTCAGAATAAGTTGAATCAGAGACATATGAAATGGGTTGAGTATTTGTAGAGTTATACATTTGTGATAAAGCATAAGAGTGGAGTCACTAACCAAGTTGTTGATGCATTAAGTAGAAGATCTTTGATGACTGAGATGAAAATTGAAGTTCTTAGCTTTGATGACATGATAGATTCATATGAATTTGATCCTGATTTTTCTAAGCCGTGCAGAGCACCTTTTCAAGACCAACTAAGTACTAAATGGGATGAATATTTTATTCAAGAAGGTATGTTGTTTAGAGGTATTCAGTTGTGTATACCGAGAGGAGCAATGAGAACTAATTTGATAAAGGAGAAACATAGTAGTGGTTTGGATGGACATTTTGGTGTTGATAAAACGTTAAATTTTCTTAAGGACAATTTTTTTTGGCCATAGTTGTATAAAGATGTTCAGAAATTTGTGAAAAATTGTCGAATTTGTCAAGTTGCAAAAGGAGTAAGTCAGAATATTGGATTGTATACATCGATTTCTATTCTTGAAAAACCTTGGATTGACATCAGTATGGATTTTGTTCTTGGCTTACTGAAGACAGTAAGAGGTAATGATTCAATATTTGTTATTGTGGATAGATTTTCTAAAATGACACATTTTATACCTTCTAAAAAGACATCAGATGCAATACACATAGAAGATATTTTCTTTAAGGAAATTGTCAGATTTCATGGATTATCGAGGAGTATTATCTCTAATCGAGATAGTAAATTTGTTGGATACTTTTGGAAGACCCTTTGGAGAAAGTTTGGCACCGAGTTGAAATATAGTTCTACATTTCACCCGCAAACTGACGAACAAACATAAGTTGTGAACAAAAGTTTGGGAAATCTTTTGGATGTTTAGTTGGACACACCAAGTAATTGAGATTCTGTGTTGGCACAAGTAGAGTTTTCATACAATAATTCAGTGAATAGGAGTAATGGAAAAACACCCCTTTGAGATTGTAAATGGCATACAACCGAGAGGTATATAAGATTTGAGGGATATTGTTGATGAAAGAAAGAGAAGTGCTAAATGAGTGAATTTTTCTGAATACATGAAGACATTGCATAAAGATGTGAAACATAAGTTGAAAATAAGTAATCAGAAATACAAAGACAAAGCTAATAGATCAAGAAGACATAAGACATTTTTAGTCGGTGAGGAAGTAATGGTTCATTTGAAGAAAGGCTAATTTCCTATTGGAACATATGGGAAGCTAAAAATGAAGAAGTTTGGCCCATGCAAGATACTAAGGAAACTTGACAGTGGAAATGCATATGAGATTGAGTTACCTGATGACATGGATATATCACCTATATTCAACATTTCTTATTTGTATGAGTAGCATGAACCTGATGAAGAAATGATAGTACCGATGGCTTATCCTAAGAAATAGACAAAAGAAATTGAGCATATTTTGGAGCAAAAAATTGATAGAAGTACAAGAGGAAAATAGTATATGGAATATCTATTAAAGTGGAAGAATAGACCAATTGAACACAGTGCATGGATTTCACAATTTGATTTGGATGCAGCTCAAACCATACCTATTTCATGATTCGAAGAATTATTTCAAATAACCTGAGGTGTCTGATGCAGGAGCATCTCGGGTCCTTGGCAATCCCGTGTCACCAAAAACATGTCTAAATTTTTCTATGTTGCTCAGTTCCTTCTTTGACCGAGTTAGTTCGGTGTTGCTTGGTTTCCTTTTTTTACCTATGTTGGGTAGTTATCTCTTTGGCACTCGATGAATTTTCCTAGCACTCGGTGATGCTTGTTTGATGCTCGGTTATCCTTGCTTACCGAGTTTTTTATTTTATATTTCTGTTGAGGCTGACTCTTGCATTTATATTTGGTCATAGATTTAATGTTGGTATTTATCATTGGGAAGTGTGTGGACCTAGATCCGGTCATTCCTTTTGTTGATGGTGGATCTGAAGGCCGACTTGGTTTGGTAGTCTCTTGTATAAATGTAGTTGTTTGGTTAGAGTTTAGGGAGTCAGTTTTTGGAGATAAGTTCAAATAAAAGATAGGAGATAGAAAATTAGAGATTGTTACAAAATCCTTACATGTTGGAGGACTTTTGTACTTGATTGTAATGTTTGGCCTAAATTGGGAAGGCCTTACAGCCTAACATGTATGAATCAAATTGAAGATAATATATGAAATTATCTACATTCTCTCTCTCATTGTTGTGTTTGTTGCCTCCGCATGTGATCTCTACAAGGTAGATCTAGTTAGGGTGTTCCTTTTGCCCCTCACCCCATCCCCCCTTGCACCAGAAGAAGGAGGAGGAGGAGGAGGAAGAGGAGGAGGAGGAGGAGGAAGAGGAAGAGGAAGAGGAAGAGGAAGAGGAAGAGGAAGAGGAAGAAGAAGAAGAAGAAGAAGAATACGAAGAAAAAGATGATGAAGAAGAAGAAGAATAAGAATACGAAGAAGAAGATGAAGAAGAAAAAGAAGAGGATGAGGAGGAGGAGGAAGAGAAGAAAAAGAGGAAGAGGAAGAGGAAGAGGAAGAAGAAGAAGACAAGGAGGAGGAGGAGGAGAAGGAGAAGGAGGATAAGAAGAAGAAGAAGAAGAAGAAGAAGAAGAAGAAGAAGAAGAGGAAGAGGATGAGGATGAGGATGAGGATGTGGATGAGGAAGAGGAGGATGATGAGGATGACAAGGAAGAAGAAGAAGAAGAAGAAGAAGAGGAGGAGGAATAGGAGGAGGAGGAGGAAGAGGAAGAGGAAGAAGAAGAAGAAGAGGAAGAGGAAGAGGAAGAGGAAGAGGAAGAGGAAGAGGAAGAGGAAGACAAAGGTGAAGAGGAAGAGGAAGAGGGAGAAGAATGTGAGGCCTCACCCCAAGCCCATCATAGTCTTTCAGTTTCTACATTTGAGATAGAGCAATTTGATACTACATTTTGATGCTTTATGGTTTTCTGACACTTTATATTATGGATTTTATCACCATAGAGATTAGATGCACATTATGTTATGTTTATTTTGATTATTACTGTGATATCATTATGGATTCTACTTGTGTGATTAATTTAGTTTTATGAATGTTATGATGTCATGACGGGGTTTAATTTTGCAAATGAATTATTTATGTAATGATTATTGTTATGAGCTTAGTTAAGTGATGAAAGTGTATATTACATGATGAGTTGTATGTATGTCATAGATGAATTATTATGCCATGTGAATTATGATTTAATTAAGGATATTGCAAATGAAATTATTTTGATCACGAATGTTATGAATTTACATGTATATTTCCTTGGACTAATGATGTTCGATTTTAGTGTGCAGCAAATTAGACCATGGTAAATTCAGGGAACCAAAGCATAGATATATGTTAATTCAATTAGCCAAGGTTGTGTCTAATAAGAGACAAAACCTCGTTGTATCGTATTTTATTTGTGAACGTTATGTGCGTGTGTGTATTTAATTAAGATGTTAAATTGTAAATGTAAATTGTTTTGTGAATACTCTAGTGGACATGCCACATGACTTGTGATGTGTAATTCATGTTGTGTCACTTGACACTTGTATGTATACTTGTGGCCATGACATGTCCACTTGAGGATTGGATGCCCATCAACCTAGGATATTACCATGAGGATCCCCATGTGAAAATTTCTTGGTTAGGGAGCTTGAGGTAATGTCAACTTAAAGATTTCGAATTTGAACTTAATATAAACTTTTGGAGGGTTAAAAAGGTGCCTAGGGGTGTGTTTAGGCCATTTTTAGTTAGCCCAATTGGTATACCTATGGGTAAGGGTTAATTTTCACCATAGGACAACTCATAGTTGACCAAAAGATCCATCCAAAAGTTGGTTTTCCAAGATGACCGAAAATCAACTTTTGGGCCAAGTTTTGGTAAGAACACCATCCATTAGAATGGTAGTCCTTCTTCCACCTTTTTAGCTTACCTTTGTAAGAGACCTTTTTTAGAAACCTTGTAAGGGACTTAGGGAAGACCACCCAATGGGAAGGAAACCTTATCCCTAGGGGTTTGTGGGAAGTTGTGTGGAGGCCTTTTTAGAGGGGACTCTTCTTTTGAAAAAGTTTGAACACCCACTCTCTAACTTAGAGACTAGAGGAATTTGGAGAAACTTGGATAGGAGAAAGCTTGGACAAAAAGGGAACTCATCTTCAACACTCACCATAATTTCCTTGGATCTAGGTTGGTGGCTCCAACTTGATATGATATTCTTGTTATATATGAAAAAATTTATTTTGTGAGTTAAGAGTTTTGGAACAATCTTCATGTTTTTGTTTGTTTGTTCTTTATGTTGAGTAGTTGTGCAATGTAAATCATATTATCTTTTAGATATTGTGAAGATCGTGGTTGTTGTTGTAATCTTTTTATTATTTAAGTTGTTATTTGGGATTCTCAAGGTCACACTCACCCTTGGGAGGGAAGAGTAGCCTTGGAGGTGAAGGGTTTTTAGGACAGCTCATGGGTGTAGAGTTTCTCCTCAAGGAGGAGAGGGAGAAATCATGTAGTATGGGATCCTTGATGCCAATTCCATGGGGGTCATAAGGGTATTTTTATTTGACTGAAATGCCTTGGGGGTCATAATCAATGTGGTTGATTTTGTGTATGGAAGTGGATACTATGTGTTATTTCATGCCTTGTGAAGGCTTGTATATAATTTTATGGTTTTGGGCTATCTCCCCATTTGAGTATTTGGTCCACCTTCACCCCCAAAAAGGGTCTTGAGTGACCCTTGTGAAATGCTTGGAAGGGAGTTTATGTGTTGTTGTTTCCTTTCATTTTGTGGTTGCTGTTTTGGGTTGTGTGTGTTTGTAACTCTATCTGTGTTGGATCACCTAGCTTCCCCATGGTCTATCCATATTTTCATTGTAAGATTTGGAGCCATGATATTTGAAGAAGAAAGCTTGAGGATGAATTTCAAAGTTGAAATGGTTCACTTTTAGCTATGGAAATATATATTTTTTCTATTGTAAAGGAATCTTAAGGATCCTTTGAGCTCATAGTTATTGTGCAAGATTGTAAATAAAATTACTTTAGGTATCGTATTATGTTATTAGGAAGATGTTTTTCTTGTATTTAAATCATGTAAATAAAAGAGTTTTATTTAAGCTGAAAGTTTTATGTCATAGTATGATAGAAATCTGAAAATAAATGTAAACAAAATAAGTTAATAAAATTTATCTTTGCTACCCAAATGTATGTCTAAATTCTTCTTTAGAAAAGTACATCTTGTATACACCTAAAAATGGTCATCTAGACTATTAGCCCCTTTTGCTAAATCACTAATTGCTTGTTCTTGATCAAATCCTAGTTCTATCATTTATCCGATTATTTTCTATGGGCTAACCATCTTATCCTAAGTTTTTATTTATTTAAAAGGAATATTTCCTCCCCCTTTTAATAAATAAAAAGCCCCCACTTTTCCTCTTATCCTAAGTTGCACAAATAAAATATTATTCTTATTTTATAAAAAGAGAAAAGCACTTTTTGTTTCATATGGACACAAAAGTCAACTCTTATTTTCTCATTGGAGAATATTTGTGCACATGGATTGCTCCTCTTTTAAGCTCCACTATTGATTAAATCTTTTGCCTCTTAATCTCCATGGTCCATTCCTCCTCATTTCCTTTAAAAGGAGAGCTCTCTTCTTCATTCTAGATCCCCAACTTTTTATGCTAACTTTATGCTGCAGGATTTCTAGGTCACTTTGGAGCTTTTAAAGATTTGGAGCATTCTTAGCATCTACATCTCATTCTTAGCATTCTTAGCTTAGCTTCATATTTATGCTTTCTTAGATTAGCTTCATTTCTATGCTCTAGATTAGCTCACATAGATTAATTAGCTTGGGTTGTAACACTTGCATATTTCCTTTCATAGCTTAGCTTGCATTTCCATTTCTAGCATAGCATTGCATTGCATTTTCATTCTTGATTCTTGAGGATATTGGCATTCTTGCCCTTATCTTCATTGAATCTCCCATTGCATAGTTTACTAGCAAGGTTATAGGCTAAATAGCTCTAGCTGAGAGCATTCTTAAAAACCCTTGCACTCCATACCTAGGGAGCTATGGATTGATTTGTGAGGGCTCATTCTTGAGTTTCCTTGCATGTAATGATCCATAGAAGTGTGACACATTTATAGCACACACATCTAAATTTTATTAAAGTTGCTTTGTGAACAAAGTTTTAAGTTTTGTTCTTAAATGTATAAATGTTAAGTGCAGAAGCAATGCTTATATAAGTTTCAGATTTCATCATTTTTAATAATTATTGCAAAATTAGTAGTAGCTATATTTTAATCTATTCTTCACTTTAGTGAATGACTGTTTAAAAACAATATATTTTCCTTGCTTAGTCTCCTCTTATAAAGATAGATTTTAGCATAAAACTAAGTTGTGAAATAAAAAATATATAAGTGCATCTATGTTGTAAATGTTGTTTAGATTTGTATATTTAAAACAAAACAAAAAATGTTTGTTTCACTTTTTTTTCTGATTAGTGTTATTTATTCCATAAACTAATGAAAAAGCATTATTCTGATTTCTTTTTGTAAAAAAATAAATAAATACATATATATATTTTAAGCATGTGCATTCTCACCTTATTTCATTTCATGAAAAATACATTTACATATATATATATACATATACATATATATATATACATATACATATATATATATATATATATATATATATATACATATACATATATATATATATATATATATATATATATATATATATATATATATATATGTATATATATATATATATATATGTATATATGTATATAGATAGATAGATACATATATGTATATATATATATATATATATATATATATGTATGTATCTATCTATATACATATATATATACATATATATATATATATATATATACATATATATATATATATATATATATATAGATACATATATATATATATATATAGATACATATATATATATATATATATATATATATATATATATATATATATATATATATGTATCTATATATATATGTATGTATCTATATATATATATATATGTATCTATATATATATGTATGTATGTATCTATATATATATGTATCTATATATATATGTATGTATGTATCTATATATATATATATGTATCTATATATATATATATGTATCTATATATATATATATTAAAGCATTTTAAAAAAAGCATGTTAAACTATATATAAAAAAAAAAATTGCATTTTATATGTTACTAAAAAAGAAATTTAATTTATTGTTTCAACAGAAGCTGTGGCAACTATGGGCAGAACCCACAGTTGACGACTGAGCTGTGGCAATTGTGGGTATAGTTGCAGAACTCACAGCCCATAGCCGAGTCGTGGCAACTGTGGGTAATGCCCATAGCCCACGGCCAAACTGTGGTCACTGTGGGTATGCCCATAACCATGAAACATGGCTATTATGGGAAGCCACAGCTGGGGTTGAGCTACTACTCCCCAGCACACATATTTTTTTGAAAAGAGATGTATTTTTTTTTTAAATGTAGATCTAAATGATTTCAATAAAAATACTAGCAAGAGTTTTACCTTGTCTTGATGGCAAATCCATGAGTTGAGGCAGACTTTCTTTGCATATGAATTTATATGATAAGTATTTATATGCATATATACATTAAGTATATATATGGATATGAGTATTTTTCATACAAGAAGTTTAGTGCCTCAATTTTTTATCTTCTTCAACCTGCAAGTAGAAAGAACAAAAAAAACTAAGAGCTTTTCCAATAGGGTTTTGAAGGAGAAGTTTTTTGAGGCAAAAAATGAAGTTTTGAGAGAGTTTTGGCACTTTTCTTTTGCCCCACACTCTAATTTTGGGATTAGGGTTAGGGCAAGGAAAGTCAACTCTTCTTTTAAATTAACTTTTTCCCTCCCACTTTCTCTTGCCTACTTTTATTATCATTGTTAAATGCCTTTTGGCTTATATTTTTTTTAATCTCTTATTAAAAGTATGAACTCATAATACAATAAGATTTGGTAATTTATTTTTAACTAACTTTTTATTATCTAAGTTAGTGAGAAATTTAATTTGCCAAATCATTAAGAGATAATAATGTTAATAAGATTTAGAATAATAGAGAGTGGGGCTGAATCAATTGTTCTCAGGTCCAGATGTATAAAATAAACTTTAAAACTCTTCAAAAAATCAGTTCCAACAACCAACAGCTACTCGGTCATTATTGATTGCATAACAGAAACATATAATAGTGCAGTCCACTATCCAATAGTATCTAACTTGTAAAACACAGAAATGTTCAAACCAAAATATTTAAACAAGTATTAACACCAGGATTTATAGTGGAAACCCAATTAGGGAAAAACCACTTTGTAACATGTTACTATTATTTTCACTCTTCTAAAGTGACCTCTGTGAAAAGCTAACCCTATCAAAGGTTCAAACACACTGTCAGGTGTGACCCAGTTAAAGGATTTCAACTACTCTGTTAAAAGTGTGCCTTGTTATAGGACTTACATACATCCCATTAGAATGGAACCTTGTTCAAAGGATTTATACAAATGAATGTTAGGTCAACTTCTATTAAAAGGATTTTGACTAATACAATGGTTAGAAAGTAACATTAGTATTGATCTAAGAAACATACAACTCACTTTGCAAATATCAGATCCAATTCTGTACACATATGCTAGCTTACTGACTGTGAACCTTTTCCATCTCCATTACTGATCTACTCAGAAATCTCTTTAAGAAATCACACCACTTCCCCTTCATCCTTTTCTTCTTAGATAGTCAATAACATCAACAATACTTCCAGAATCCACTCTTTCTCAACCTCATGCTTAGGTTTCCTTAATACTTCCTCAATTAGGTCAATACATCTTTTTCCACTTAATCCCCTTCGTAGATCGTAGGGTTCGGTCAGATTAATCAAATCCTTCCAACTTTATGTTCTTCATCTATCCTTATAGAAATATGTCAAATCTCTTAATAGATTTATAATAAAACATTTTATAGTGCAATAAATACTTCCATACAATCAATAATTAAAGTCAACACATTTTACATAATCCAAGAGTTCAACTATGTCGGCTGGAAATTTGAATTCTTCCTCAAATGTAAAATACTGACACTCAGTCAATACAGTGTTCAACTCCTTGTTCTTCATTAGAAAGCTCAGTCACCACAAAAACTATTTCCTCAGAAATTAGCTGATGTTCGGTCAACATTGATTTTACTTGGTATATACTAGCTCGGTTGACACTAACATCACTCGGCTTAAACTAGATTTCTTCACTTTTGCTCGGTTAAGCCTACCAGTTTAATCTTCATTCTTACTTAGATAAACAATACATTGTCTTATCATTGTGCCACATAATCAAGTACTCATTGAAGTATCAAGATAACTCAACCTTTCCTTAAGTGCTATTGTTACCAACCTTGCCTATCCCCTTCTCAACAATCAAATAGATATAGTACTTTCTTAGATAGCAATAGTCTTACCAGTTAAGGTTTGACATCAATGACAATACAAAAATTGCTTCAATTGTAGTTTCCAACTATCTCCCTCTTTAGCATTGATGGCAACACCATATGAATAACACATGAATTACCAACCAATCCAAAACTTATCTATCCATTAGGAATATTTATAATATCCTTAGCTTCATTCTGATACAAAATCAATTAGCCATGCTTGTATGACCATCCACTAAAATCTCTCCCTCTTACTTGATCTTCCATGAAATCTCACCATGTGTATTCATCTGTGATCATCTCCCTCTTTGAAAAAAATGCCAAAGTAGCAACTAAAACATACATCCTGTAGATGTAGATATCATTTTTCAGTTCAGTAACATTATTTCTCCCTCTATCATCTTTTCTTATAACTAATTATTGGCTTTGCTATAGTTTTCACAACTCTAGGCTACTCCTAAAGTGTGACCTAGCTCTGCATCAATTTGTCAGATACTTTGTGCAGCACATTTGATGTAGTGCTCCTAGCTTGACTAGGTTGCCTCAATTAGGGGAAGAACCCCTAATTGACCTCTCAGATATTCATGAGCTTCTTTAGGTAAATCTTTAGTGAATATGTCTATTAGTTATTCTTTTGTATTCACATATTCCATTTGGACCTCTTTATCTTGTACCAGTTCCCTCAAGTAATGATACTTGATTGCGATGTGTTTGGTCTTTGTGTGCATCACTGGATTCTTAGAGATGTTGATAGCACTTGTGTTGTCATAGAATATGACAACTGGTTCAATGATCTCTTCTTTCATGGCTACCAACAATTTCTTTATCCATACCAAGTTTGAATAGTTCACTACTATAGCCACATACTCGGCTTGAGCAGTAGACTGGGAAATGCAATTTTGTTTCTTGCTTGTCCAGGAAATTAATTTATGTCCAAGAAATAAAGCTCTACCACTAGTACTCTTTCTGTCATCCACATTTCCTACCCAATCAACATCAGTATATACTCTCAGTTCAAACTTTTCATGCTTCTTGTAGTACAATCCATAGTCAGTAGTCCCTTTCAAATATCTCATTATTCTTTTGACAACCATCATGTGAGTTTCCTTAGGATTGGCAGAGAATCTTACCACAATCCCAATAGCTAAAGCAATATCTAGTCTACTATGTATATCATATTGCAGCTTTACAATCATGGATCTATACAAAGCCTAGTTTACTTCTGCAACATCATAATTTTTAGACAACTTTTGTCCAGTAGCCATGGGAGTACTTACTAGCCTTGAATCTTCCATACCAAAGGTTTTTAGTATCTCATGAACATATTTAGACTGGGTGATGAAAATTCCTTTCTCCATCTGATATACTTGTAAACCAACAAAAAAATTAATCTCCCTAAATATACTCATTTCAAATTTAGTTTGCATTTTACTTGAAAATTTCTTACACAAGGCATCTTGTCCACCAAATATAATATTATCTACAAAAATCTTAGCCAACAAGATTCCTTTACCTTCTTCATCTTTCATGTACAGATTTCTTGTGTCATTTTTCCTTGAGAATCCAATCTATATTAGGTAGTTGTGCAATCTCTCATACCATGCTCTGGGAGCTTTCTTTAGTCCATACAATGCTTTATTTAGTTTGGAAACCATGTGTCTATTTTTTGGATCAACAAATCATTCTGGCTGTTCAATGTACACTTCTTCTTCTAATATACCATTTAAAAATGCAGACTTAACATCCATTTGGTATACCTTGAAATATTTGTAGGAAGCATATGCAAGTAAGGTTCTTACTCCTTCCAATCTAGCTATAGGGGCAAATGTCTCCCCATAATCTATTCCTTCTTCTTGTGTGTAGCCTTTGCATACCAGCCTAGCCTTGTTTCTTGTGATTTGACCATGCTCATTTAGCTTATTTTGGAACACCTACTTTTTTCCAATGACATTTTCATTTTCTGGTCTCGGCACCAGAGTCCAAGTATCATTCTTCTCTATCTGGTCTAGCTCCTCATTCATTACTTGTATCCAGTTTTCATTTTCTAATGCCTCCCTTGTTGTCTTAGGCTCAAATTCACATAGTAAACATGTCGGATCTCTTATTTTTCTTCTGGTCAGAACTCTAGTATCTTTGTCTCCAATTAGTTGTTTAGGCTTGTGATGTCTATTAAGAATGAATGCTAAAGTGTTTGGCAGCCATTCTATAGCAGTTGTTGTTGCATTCATGACTATGATTGTCCTTGATGTCAACACAGTGATTTACTGAAGACTTGCAGAGAAGCAGACATAGTTTGGATTACCGCACATGGGTTATTGTAGTTGGGGCTATGTGATGTTGAGGTTATACTCTTTGATATGTTATATGTCTATGGTTAAGATCGTAGATATTAATTCATTTATTCATGGAAGTTATGATCATTTTGGTGGAAGCAGTATTCAGGCAGTCTTCTTGAGTAGTGTTTTGTGCAAATCGGATGATATCTCCTAATCAGGATGGAATCTGGTTTTGTGTAGTTAAAGGGAAGTTGAAGACACATTAATAGTGATGTGGATGATAGCATAGAATTTGAGGTCACATGAGTGAAGATTTATTGTATTTGGAAGTTGACAGTTTTGTGTAATTTTGGTGTAGCATGCGAAAACTTTTATTTTGTAATTGTATGCCGACTCATTTGTAATTATTTGAGTGTGGTATAAAGGAAGGAATGCATTTCCTTTTTGTAAGTATTTTTAATGTGAAAGTGTGCAATTATGATATGGTAGTAGTGGTTGTGATGCTGTATGCATGAAGTGAAGAAAATAGCTAATTATGAAAGCAAATTTGTGAGGGAAGACATGCAAAGTATAGAGATCTGAAATTGAGATCTAATGTAATAATGAGTTTGGTTTGGCATAGTTAGAGAAGAGGTAACATATTATTCTATTGAGTAATGCAAAGATTATTTGGACAGTGTGTTCAGTGATCTTACCCTAAAGCTGTTTGGGCAGTGGGTCCTTTTGTCTTCCATAACTCTTAACTGGGTTAGAATCTTTTAACAGGGATTCAAAATCTCCTAACAGAGATTCATATGTACTAAATGTATTTCATAAGACTTTTAACAGAGTCCATCCTCTCACAAGGAATATTCATATTAGTGCATCTTTTTTGGGCATCATTCCCACTGGGGTTTACTCTTTGATCAAGAGGTTCCCTAGTCAACATATCTTGTGTTATTGTGTATGAATATCTTTCTATTTTTGGTAATTATATTGCTTATATGATTTAATGTTGTTGAAGATGATAAAATTTATAATTATCTAATAACTGATTCACCCCCCCCCCTCTCAGTTATCTTGGTGGACTTTACTTTCTAACAATTGGTATCAGTGCAATAGGTCCTTGAAAAAGAAGTTTAACAGCTTAAGGAGATCCATGGTGAATTTTAGGAAAGAAAGCCCTAAGTTTGATGGAGTAAATTTTGACAGCTAGAAAGAAAAGATGAAGACACACCTATTATGTTTAGGACTAGGTTATTGGTTGATTGCAAAGAATAATAAGACTATCATTGAAGAGGACAATCTTGAAACATGTACAGCGGAAGAGAGTGATCTATTCATGTGTAACATACTTGCAAGAGAAGCACTTTTGACAGCCCTTCTAGAGAATGAGTACAGTTAGGTAAAATATTTGAAAAAATCTCATGAAATTTGAAATTCTTTACACTCTACTTTTGAAGGTGATGAACATGCAAAAAGAGTTAGATTACATAATTGGATATGTGCATTTGAAGATATAAGAATTTTGGAAGATGAATCTATTAGAAGTTATATTGGTAGAATGTTAGAGATCATTACAGGTATAAAATCTTGTGGAGGAACAAAGATAGAGAATGAAGTGATATGGAAAATTCTGAGGAGATTGACTCCTGTATTTAAGCAGACAACACAGATGATTGAACAAGTGATACCTTGTACAAAAAAATTTACAAGAGAAACTCTTCTTGGAAGATTAGAAGCAACAGAAATGAACTAGAGATTATCAGGAGACTTATCTAGAATGGAGATACCATTCAGTGCTCTCAGTGATCGCCCTACTTTGTCAAGAAGCATTAGTGTGAGCGGAGATTATGCTGGCATCAGTAGATCTAGAAATAAAGAAGATAAGAATATTGAAGAAGGTATTGCCTTGCTTGTGAAAAGAGAACCAGACGGTAAGAAAATATTTAAATGTTGGACTTGTCAAGAATATGGTAATTTTGCATCTAAATGTCCTAAGAGAGTTAAAAAGTACAGGAGTAATTTCAAATGTAGAAGATCTAAGGAATGTTATTATGCTAATGATGAAGATCTTGAAGCTAGTATAGAAAGAACTTTAAGTGAAAGTGATACTGAAAATAATGATGACATAGGATTTGTAGCAATTAAAGAAGAGAATCCTAAAATTGATGTTAAGGAAGAAAAAGCCTTAGTTTCTCAAGTTGAAAAGAAAGTTGATTGGATTATAGATAGTGTTTATTCACATCATATGACTGGAGACATGAAAAAATTCATAAAGTTGAATGAATATGATGGAGGAATTGTTAGAGTTGGAAATAATGCACCTTGTTTGATTAAAGGTATATGATCTATTACTCTTGATGGAAAGACTAATACTGATGATGTTTATTTTGTGGATGGATTGAAACATAATCTTTTGAGTGTTGGATAGTTAGTTGATAAGGGATATCAAGTTTGGTTCACTGAGAAAACTTGTGTGATAAAGGATAAAGATGGAAATTTGATTGGAACTAGATCTAGAACCAGAGATAATGTATTTCAGTTGAATACTACCGAGATGACATATTTGATTAAAAAGATTGATGACAGTTGGTTATAGCATAGAAGGTTTTGTTATATAAACTTTGATAACATTGTGAAAGTAAGTACTATACTTGCAGTAAGAGATTTACCTAAAATTATGAAGCCTACTAACATGATTTGCAAAGAATGCATAATGGCTAAACAGAAGAGAAGTTCTTTCCCTAGTAAGAAGTTTACATCTTCAGAGAAGCTGGAGATTGTTCATATTGATTTGAGCGGTCCTACCAGGACCAAAGGATTCTATGGAGAAAGGTATTTTATGATTCTTGTTGATGATTTTACAAGAATGATGTGGATTGCATTTCTTAAAGAAAAATTTGAAGCATTTGATAAGTTTAAGATTGTTAAGAATAAAGTTGAGAATGAATCTGGAATGAAGATTAAATGTTTAAGATCTGATAGAGGTGGAGAATTAGTTTAACAACTTTTGTGAAGAAAATGGCATTAAAAGAGAGTATTCAACCCCTAGAACACCTGAACAAAATGGCATTGCAAAAAGAAGGAACTGATCAGTGATTGAAGCAGCAAGAGCTATGTTGTTTGAAAATGATTTGGTGAAGATATTCTGGAGAGAAGCAGTGAACACAGTAGTATATACAATTAACATAGTACAAATCAGAGCAGACACAGACAAGACACCTTATGAATTATGGTTTGGACATGCACCCTCAGTTAATTATTTTAGAATTTTTGGAAGCAAATGTTATATAAAGAGAGATGATGGTATTGGAAAGTTTGATCCTAGAAGTGATGAAGTTATATTTCCTGGATATTCTTTGAAAAGCAAAGCATATAGACGTATCAATAAAAGAACTAAGACTATTGTTGAAAGCGCAAATGTTAAAGTTGATGAAAAGTTTAAAATTTAGGAAAGAATGCTTGATTATGAATCTGATGAAGAAGCTCATCCTAAACCTAACACTGGATCTACTGAATTGTTTTATGAAACTGACAGTGATTTGTTGAATGAAAGCCATAGTGAAGTTATTGAAGAACCTACATTTGAAGAGAGATCTGAGACAATGACACCTAGCAAGAGTTTGTTAAGGAATCATCCTTTTGAATAGATTATTGGAAGCATCAAAAGATGATTTCTAACTTGAAATAAGGCACAAGAACAATTATGTTTGATTTCTCAAATTGAACCTAAGACTACTAATGAAGCTTGTGAAGATGAAAGTTGGACTAATGCTATGAAAGAAGAACTAGATCAGATTGAAAAGAACAAGACATGGGAATTGGTGTAATGCACTGCCAGGGAACCTAGAAGAACTTAACCTAAAACATGCGACTAAGTTTGAAAAATAATTTTTTAAAAAAAAGTTAACAATCAATAACATCAAAGTTTACAAAGCGGAATCTAAGCATAGCAATACACAACTAACAAAGGTTACAACTCTCAAGGGTTCCTTGACATAGATTACGAAAGAGTTAATTAATTAATATAAGATAAAGATAATGATATGAATCCTAAGATTATATCTAAAAGATTAAATACAACATCATAAGCATGATTACATAAATACAATTGGTACCATAAGGTGACCATAACAATAAGCATCCACTGCACATGTCGCAGGGTATGTGAATGCAATAACTGAAAAGAAATACAACATGATATCTCTGAATATCTGATACAAGGTTACAAGATCACATGAAGAAGAAGAACAAGAAAGAACAACTACAACATGGATCATCCAGCCTCAGTGCACGAACATTAGAATCTCAAATGGTAAAAGAACCACTACCACCTGACCTCGTGAACCTAAATGGTCCACTCCCACTGTGCTGAGGAGATAACATCAGAACCCACTCGGATAACAAAAAAAACAACCAAGGAAGAGGTCCTAAAAGCTTCTATCTCAAGGATACAAAAGTACAACAAGGTATAACATACTCTACCGGAGGCAACCAAAACACATAGGAAACCTAAGTGCATACAAGAAGTGTCATCACATAAGTCAACTCTAAGGTTATCCTGGTAGTCCCTTCGGACCCCGGCGCCCTAGTGACTATATGTGGTTATAGTAACCTCTCGTGTAGACAAGGTACTACCTATGCCATATCCAATCCATATAGGCGGCACCCATCATCTCAACTCCCATACTAGTCAAACTCAATCAGGAACTCAGGCATGGGTGAGGCACACAATATCTTATTAGGTTCATTTTAGATTCCCAATGTTTATTAATTATCACTTATTAAACCACTTGTAATGGGATCTCCTGGTAGCCACTTCCGGGGTCTGACACCAATTCACAAGCCACTTCCTGATATACACTTAGAAGACCTATTCTAGGGTTTCACATGAACAATATGATCACTAAGTTAACACAACTCTTGAATCTCTACAACTAGATTCAACATGCAAAACCCTAAACATGCAAAACCAGATACATAATAAAACAAGTTCACTGACACAATAAAATATGCATGGAAACCAAACAAGATAGATTAAACATCTAAAACCCCACCTCTGGGATTACATCTCCTAAAAGCTAAATTAATGCTACCCATACCAGTAATCATGGAAAGAAACCAAACACTCCAATAATAAACACATCATTATGAAATTCTCATAAAAATAATATTTAATTATATAGCATTATTCTTCTTCTTATTTTTCTTATTCTAAAAGAATTCTCATGTACGAATTTTATTTATTTCTAAAAATAGAATACCACTACATGCAACTGAACATGCAACTGAATATATCTTCCTTAAATAACATGCACTAAATATATCTTTCCTAAATAACATGCAACTGAATATATCTTTCATAAATAACATGCAACTGAATATATCTTCATTAAATAACATGCAACTAAATATATCTTCATTAAATAACACACAACTGAAAATATCTTTTCTAAATAACATGCAACTGAATATATCTTTTCTAAATAACATGCAACTGAATATATCTTTCATAAATAACATGCAACTGAATATATCTTCATTAAATAACATGCAACTAAAAATATCTTTCATAAATAACATGCATTTGAATATATCTTTTCTAAATAACATGCAACTAAATATATCTTTCATAAATAACATGCAACTGAATATATCTTCATTAAATAACATGCAACTGAAAATATCTTTCATAAATAACATGCAACTGAATATATTTTTCATAAATAACATGCAACTGAATATATCTTTCATAAATAACATGCAATTGATAACCACAACGCTATGCTACTCAAACAATCAAAACCAGCAAGCACGAGGAAGACACTTTCTACAATTTTCTATAAAGATTCGAAACAGAATAACCATGATAAAATCAAAACCTACCTCAAATCAAAATTATATAGATTCGATGATGTCCAGAATGAAGAAAATAGAATTCAAGCTTTTTGAATAATTCTCCCAAATCTGTCCCAAATCTGTCTCCAAAATTCCTCCTCCAAAATTTGTGTGTCCAAATAATGGCCAAAACCCCCAATACTTAAAGAAACTTCCTTTCTCATGCATAAATTCAAACTCAACTCCAAAAAGGGCTTTGCATGAAGATGAACTCTAGTTCACAATTTAGTCTCAGTTGAACTCAAGTCCCCTTTTCCTCTTTGACTTGAGTTGAAAACACATAACCAAACTTTAACTTAAATCATCAATTCAATTTCATTCAATTATGAATGTGCAACATAATTCATTCAATTAAATAAAAATTAGAACATTTAGTTAACATAAATAACACATGCCAAAATAACTTTCAATTTAATAAATATATTTTAATTAAACAAAAGTTAATTCATGATTTTAAATAAATCAAAAGTGAGGATATTTAATAAATTCACATTAATTAAATAATTCAACTACACTCAAATTAGCATATAATTAATTCCCAATTAATTTATGCATCAACTATACAAAAATAATAACAATAATTAAACTAAATAAATACATTTATTTAATTACCATTTAAATACTATGCCATAGCTAAAAATAGAATGATCTAAAAATAGAATTCACATCAAACACCACAAATCAAAGAATCAAAAAGACCTAAGGACCCACATTCATGCTTAGGACATAGGTGTAAACTCTTGCCAGTTGGACGAGTTTAGAAAGGTGGAAACACAGAATCTTGTCCCCTACAGTAGGACAATATTTGGCTTAGGTTAGGATTTGGAACTGAATATTATCTCCTCTCTTTTACCATTGAGATTAGCGATAGGGCACACTCATCCTAACAATTCAGGGAAGTCGATGCCCGGTACCTATGAACCTGCATAAAAGACAAGCATGTACATATATATAGATATAATAGACAATGGTGGGGATTGGCCGATCATGTGGATCTCACAAGCAAGTAACTACGACTCCGTCCCTCAACCACATCAAGCACGTTAAATAAAAATGTAAAACAAACACATCAACCATACACATGCAAGTATAGGGTCAGTAAAATCATAAGTTTTAATGATTTCCTAACATATAATCTATCATCCTAGATTAATTACAACATTTATAAAATCAGACTAGGGGTGAGGTACTACATCCACCCCCCCTAGAATTAGGCTTACTCTTGGAAGCCTACAACAGTTGAGGATATATTTTCCCCCCAAACACAAAGCATTTACTAAAGATAAAACATGACATTTGAAAACAATTCATAACATAAGAACATAATAAATAATCACTAAGAACATCATAATATCTAGTTTATGAATAGCTGAAAATATCATATTGATCAATAATTCATTAACAATTCGAAAAAAAAATCTAAACCTTTATTCATACATCATCATAGAAAACATCTAGGATCAGTTGCATAAAACACACATTCACATCTATAACAAATAATGAGTTGAAAAGTTCATGAAAAACTATCTAGTTAATGCAACACTTATGCAATCATAAAGAATACACAATGATACTAATATCACACATCACATATAGCACCATCTTTGCGATGTCCTCCCTTATACATACTATCAGGGGTTCATGATGAAGATGATAGAAACAATACTTATCACAGAACAAGGCCAACAATATCAAACATTCAGAGTAGCCACCATAAAACTTAAAAGGAAAAATCCAAGTGGGGGAATCGTAAGTCCAACATTAAATCATAAGAGTGCTCAATTTTCAACAATAAATCAAGTGTGACTAGCGTCACAAAATAGATTAAAAAAAGAGAGTTAGGTGACTAATCCAATCATAAGAAAGTTCAAAAATTTTAATGCTAGCCCATACACATCACGAACAATTCATAAATCAACCAAAAATAAATCATCAATCATAACACATCCACATAACAAGGTGACTAGTAGTAGCCACACTCAAGGGAGTAATCACTTCATGACATCCAAGGTATTCCACCCTAGATGTATTAGAGAAGGTAACCATACACAATAAATAGTCAAACACCTATGAAAATTATTAGGCTAGTGATATCTCAAAGACATTTAAGAAAAGCAAGATCATAAATGTTTCGATAAAGTTTAATGGTTATCAAAACACAAAAGAGTTATATATCTATGTTTGGTTTCAAGTTTAACAGTTTAGACATCTAATGGGCACACAACTTCCCAGAGTTCCCAGTGTAGAACCCGGTGCTCTGATAATTGGTCCCTAGACCTAAAGACAAGAATGTTATTGGAACTAAATGGGTATTCAGAAATAAGATGAATGAACAAGGAGAAGTAGTAAGAAATAAAGCAAGATTGGTATGTAAGGGTTACTCACAACAAGAAGGAATTGACTATGAAGAAACTTTTGCACCTGTTGCAAGAATTGAAGTAGTAAGAATGTTTTTGGCATATGCAGCTTACAAGAAATTCAAAGTATATCAGATGGATGTGAAGTCACCATTTCTGAATGGAGAATTGGAAGAAAAAGTCTACATTGAGCAACCTAAAGGTTTTCTATTAACTCAAGAAGGAGACATGGTATGTAAATTGAAGAAAGCTTTATATGGACTTAAACAAGCACCTAGAACTTGGTATGCAAGACTGGATAAGTATTTGTTAAAGTTTGGATTTACAAAAGGAATAGCTGATAGAAATCTGTACACAAAAGAAATTGAAAATGGTTTGTTAGTTATAGTTATTTTTGTTGATGACATTATCTTTGGAGGAGAAGATGAAGCTAGTGACAAATTTGCTGATGAAATGAAGACTGAATTTGAAATGAGTATGATTGGTGATATGAAATACTTTTTGGGATTAGAGATAACACAAAATAATGATGGTATCTTTGTAAGTCAGACAAAGTACTTGAATGACTTCTTAAAAATATTTGGAATGGAGGATTGTAAACTAGTTGGAACACCTATGGTGACCAGACATAAGTTATTTAGCATAGATGAGACTCCTGCAGTAGAACAGAAGAAATAAAGATCTATGGTTGGAGGATTGTAGTATTTGACTCATACAAGACTTGATATAGCACATTCAGTTGGAATTGTAGCAAGATTTCAAGCTGAACCTAGAGAATCACATTATGCAGCAGTAAAGAGGATACTGAGATATTTAAGAGGCACAATGGACTATGGACTATGGTATGAAAAATCTAATGATTTTACACTATGTGCATATACAAATGCTGATTGGGGAGGTTGTGTTGATGATAAGAAAAGAAGCATTGGTGGAGCATTTTTCCTTGGAGGAAGATTAGTTTCTTGGCTAAGCAAGAAGCATAATTGTATCTCACAAAGCATAGTAGAAGAAAAATATGTAGCAGTAGCAAACAATTGTAACTAGATAATTTGGATGAAGCAAATGTTGAAGGATATTGGAATAAAATTTGTTGAGCCTACTATCATACATTGTGACAACACCAATATAGTTAGTATGTCTAAGAATCCTATATTAAATTCTAAGACAAAACATATAGAGATTAAGTATCATGTTGTAAGAGAGAAAGTTGCTGAGAAAGAAGTCATACTTGAGTACATAAGTACAAAGGAGTAGACAGAAGATATAATCACAAAGCCTTTGCCTAAGGATACATTTGAGTATCTAAGAGGTATGCTTGGGGTTATGCCCCAGCCTACTTTTGAGAAGTGATGCAGTTGGTTGCATTTGTCTAGTGGTATGTGAGCCTTATCTTTCTTCTGGACTAGATGTTGGTACTTCCTCTATGGGGGAGTATGTGTATCTGAGCTGAGTCATAAGGACTCTAGTAAATGTATTTTTTGAAAAGTGTCTTTTGACATTGAGTTGTTGTTGACACAGTGATGGAATTTCTATCATTGATGTCAATGGGGGAGAAGTGTACATGAAAAAAAATATGAGACATCTATTGGAGAGAATTGAATAGGATAACGAAGCAATATTTGATTGATGAAGAGGATTTGAAGAAGCAGTGTTGCTGTATTGGATTTTTGGAACATTGGATTTTTTCATCTATGTTGCCATCAATGCCAATGGGGGAGATTGTTAGGAATGAATGCTAAAGTGTTTGGCATCCATTTTGTAGCAGTTGTTGTTGCATTCATGACTTTGATTGTCATTGATGTCAACACAGTGATTTACCGAAGACTTGTAGAGAAGCAGACAGAGTTTGGATTAGCGCACATGGGTTATTGCAGTTAGAGCTATGGGATGTTGAGGTTATACTATTTGATATGTTATATGTCTATGGTTAAGAGTGCAGATAGTAATTCATTTATTCATGGAAGTTATGATCATTTTGGTGGAAGCAGTATTTAGCCAATGTTCCTGAGTAGCGGTTTGTGGAAATTAGATGATATCTCCTGATTGGGATGGAATCTAGTTTTGTGCAGTTAAAGTGAAGTTGAAGACACATTGATAGTGATGTGGATGATAGCATAGACTTCGAGTTCACACGAGTGAAGATTTATTGTATTTGGAAGCTGACAGTTTTGTGTAATTTTGGTGTAGCATGTGGAAACTCTTATTTTGTAATTGTATGCCATCTCATTTGTAATTATTTGAGTGTGGTATAAAGGAAAGAATGTATTTCCTTGTTGTAAGTAGTTGTAATGTGAAAGTGTGCAATTATGATATGGTAGCAGCGGTTGTGATGTTGTATGCATGAAGTGAAGAAAAGAGCTAAGTATGAAAGCGAATTTGTGAAGGAAGACATGCGAAGTACAAAGATCTAAAATTGAGATCTAATGTAACAATGAGTGTGGTTTGGTATAGTTAGAGAAGAGGTAACATATTATTCTATTGAGTAATGCAAAGATTATTTGGACAGTGTGTTTAGTGATCTTACCCTGAAGCTATTTGGGCAGTGGGTCCTTTTGTCTTCCATAACTCTTAATTGGGTTAGAATCTTTTAACAAGGATTCAAAATCTCCTAACAGGGATTCATATGTACTAAATGTATTTCATAAGACTCCTAACAAAGTTCATCCTCTCACAAGGAATATTCATATTAGTGCATCTTTTGTGAGCATCATTCCCACCAGGGTTTACTCTTTGATCAAGAGGTTCCCTATTCAACATATCTTGTGTCATTGTGTTATTGTGTATGAATATCTTTCTATGGTTGGTAATTATATTTCTTATATGGTTTAATGTTGTTGAAGATGATAAAAGTTATAATTATCTAATAGCTGATTCACCCCCCCTCCCCCTCTCAGTTATCTTGGTAGACTTTACTTTCCAACAATGTCTCCTTACATATTGTGCCAAAATAGGTTCTACTATCCTTTCATCTTGCTCTTAGGCTCACCAACAAGATTGTTAGATTCAGCTTCTGAATGCTCAACAACCTCTTCTTGATACTCGGTAGCTTCCTTCTGTCCCTTGGCACGTTCTTCTTCTCTCTCAGCATTGTTTTCCTAATGCTCAACATTGCTTACTCGAGACTCTGAATCAGGTGCAAGTATGTCACTTGCCTCTCCTTCCTCTATATACATAAAAGATCTGTAATCTTCTAGTTCTCTGTTGTTGTCAGCTTCATTTTTCTCTCCATACTCATCAACTTTGACATTCACACTTTCCACAATTTTGTTAGTGTTAGAGTTCAAACACTTATAAGCTTTACTTTTTTTGGAATAGCCTAGGAATATGCCTTCATCACTTTTAGCATCAAATTTCTCATTCCTATTGTCCTTTAGTATGTAGCATTGGATTCCAAAATTTTTAAAATACTTTACATTAGGTACATACCCATGCCATAACTCATAAGGTGTCAGATTTGTACCTTTTTTTATCTGTACTTGGTTAAGAGTATAAACAGCTATACTTATAGCTTCTCTCCAGTACTTTTGTGCAATATTCTTTTCAATCATTAATGTCTTTGCATAATCCATGATACATCTATTCCTTCTCTTTGCTATACCATTTTGTGGAGGAGTTCTTGTTGCAAACATCTGTCTTCTGATCCCTCTATCATTGCTAAATAGATTAAATTCATTGGATATAAATTCTCCACCTCAGTAAGATCTTAGATACTTCAGGTTCCTACCTGTCTCCTTTACAACCTTAGCCAAGTACCACTCAAAAAATTAAAAAGCATCAAATTTTTCTTTTAAGAACATTACAATCATCATTCTGGTATAATCATCGAGAAACAAGATAAAATATCTAGCACCACAATAGCTTGATACACCCATAGGTCCACAAAAGTAAGTATGAACCAAATATAAAGCATTCTTAGAAGTAAAAGTCTTTCTCTTAAAACTAGACTTTGTCATCTTACCCAACTAACATTCTTTGCACATTACATTCTCAGGTTTCTTCAATCTAGCCAGACCTCTCACTTTCTTCTTCTTACTAATTTTTACCAGATTATCAAAATTAAAATGACATAGCCGCTTATGCCATAACCAAATATCATCAATTTGTGCAATCATACATGTTTCTTCAGATAGGTCTAGATAGAAAAAATTACCTCTTGTCTATTCTCCACTTCCAATCAGTTCACCAGTGGCATTAAATATTTTGGCCTTCCTATGATGAAATTCCACTTGATAGCCAGTGTTATTAAGTTGTGCAACACTCAACAGATTATTGTTAAGACCCTCAACCCAATAAGAATTCTCACAAGTAATCTTATCAGTCAACTTAATCAATCCTTTACCTCTAATAGGACATGGTGCATCATTACCAAATTTCAAACTTCTACCTTTATAATGATCTAAGGTGTCAAACTTACTCTTGTCACTAGTCATGTGATGTGAACAACCACTGTCAATAATCAATTTATTATTTTTGGTCACATAAGATATCAATGCAGTTTTCTCATCCTCATAAGACTCATCCTTTATTGTAACATAGACAACTTCAATTTTAAAATCATCACTATCAGTGTCAGTCTCTTCTTCAACAATGTAGCAGGATTTCTTACCTTTTCCTTTGTAGTCCTTGTACCTTTGGTAACCTCTACCTTCTCTTTTGTCTTTATGCTTAATGTCTCTTTCTTCATCATTATCATCCCTGTCAGGACATCTAGCAGCTATATGACCAACTTTATTACATGAAAAACATATAATAGGGAGTTTACCTTTGTACTTTTCATTTCCCCTTTTCAGTCTTCTAGCCATAAGAGCTTCTAGATCCTCAAGTTCTTCATCAGATGTGTTACTTTCACTTTCACTCTCACTAATGCATCTTTCTTTTTCCTTCTTTGTCTTACTCAAAACCATTTGTGACTTAAAAGTAGATTCAACATTAGCAACAGTGAAGTTATCATAGTTGGAAATTTCAAAAGCAGTAATCTTACCAACCAAACTTTCCAAACTAAGATCATTGTTAGGGTTACATCTAGATTCCTGAATTGCTGAAATTTTATTGGCATAAATAGGACGTAGAGTTCTCAGTACTTTTCCAATTATAGTTTCATCATCAATAGTTCCATTTTCTCCTCCAATAGCATTTACAACTTCTTCTATTCTACCACAATACTCAATACTATGCAATATTCTCACCTTCTTGCATTCCCATTTCATCAAATTTACCTCTTAGGCTCTTAGCTTTTGCTCTCAGTACATTAATGTCACTGTCATAGATGTTTGCAAGAGTGTCCCACATTTTCTTTGCATTAGTCTAGTCTTTGATGTCTTCAAATTCTGGATAACTTAGGGCAGATGCAATCTCCAACATTTCTTGGTTGTGCCCTTGTTTAGATTTCATTTCTTCAATTGTTAGCGGTGCAATAGGTGTGACATAGTCATGCTCAACATAGTACTTTGCAAAATCACCAATACCGGCCAGATGCAGCTTCATCAAACTTTTCCATGCAGGGAAGTTCTCCTTATTTAGCTTTGGTACCCCCTTCTTATACATCCTAATCATTTGCTTCAAGTACCTTTAAACTTGTTCTTTGTAAGCACCAACAGCTCTGATACCAATTGTTAATATGATTTAGAACAACAAAGAGGGGGGGGTGGATCAGTTGTTCTCAAGTCCAGATGTATAAAACAAACTTTAAAACTCTTCAACAAATTAGATCCAACAACCAAAAAATACTTAGTCATTACTGATTGCATAACAGAAACATATAATAGTGCAATCCACTATCCAATAGTATCTAACTTGTAAAACATAGAAATATTCAAACCAAAACATTCAAACAAGTATTAACACAAGGATTTATAGTGGAAACCCAATTAGGGAAAAACCACTTTGTAACATGTTACTATTATTTTCACTCTTCTAAAGTGAGCTCTATGAAAAGCCAACCCTATCAAAGGTTACAAACACATTGTCAGGTGTGACTCGGTTAAAGGATTTCAACCACTCTGTTAAAAGTGTGCCTTGTTATAGGACTTACATACATCCCATTAGAATGCAACCTTGTTCAAAGGATTTATACAAATGACTATTAGGTCAACCTCTGTTAAAAGGATTTTGATTGATACAATGGTTAGAAAGTAACAGTAGTATTGATATGAGAAACTTACAACTCACTTTGCAAATATCAGATCTAATTCCATACACATATGTTGGTGTCGGAAATATTTAGGTATTAACCGAGTTACTGAGAGGGGAGGGGTGAATCAGTAACTCCAAATTTTCTTTCAATTTTAACATGTAATTTACTTTTAACCTTTGCATACAGAAAGCATGAAACTTAAATGCATTCACAATAATGACACATAGATTTGGTTACCCAGAAACCTTCCAAAAGAAAGTAAAACTGGGGTGGGGATGAAACCCACAAAGCTTTAATACTGCAGAATAAAGTTGGCCGGTTAAGACTTACAATTTGATCACTTCTGATGATCTGCCCTGTTAGGAGCAATAAGGATTGCTAAATCCACCCTGTTAAAGGATTTACAAACATACAATGAAGTATGCACTCGGTAAAGAGATTTTACAAAAGACTGTTAAGTCTACCCGGTTAAAGGATTTAGTACTGATTCACCTGTTAGAATGAAACAGTAGATCTCTGGCTTTGCAACTAGATTGCTGATTGAGATTCGCTGATGTACTGATCACCTTCTGTGATGAATTTGTCTTTGCTGTTCCTTATACTTCTGAAGCCTTCTTGTAATTCTCTTATCTCTGCCTTTCTTTCTTTTTCACATATATTTCTTCTTTTTTTTACTTACATTTTACAACATTGTTTATATACAAGTCTTAAACAATTAATTACAATTACAATTACAAAGTCGGCTTGACAAATAAACATAAGTGCTACTAAGTCGGCCCAAGTATGGTTACACGGTTCCTGCAAACTAACTCGGTGACTTTCTGATACTCGGCGTCCACTGCATTACTCGGCATCGTCATGCACTCGGTAGAAGTGAAGGCACGGTTCATACTGATCACTCGGTAGGTTTTGAACTCGGTAAATACTGGTGACTCGGTAGACATGATGTTACTCGGTTTACACTGTTCTGTTTGGTTTGTACTAACTTGCTCGGTTTGCACTGTCTGCTCGGTGTGCACTGTCTGCTCGGTTTGCACTGAGAATGCAAATAAGTGTTGTCACTAGTGGCAATTCTACTTAATGCCAACAATCTCCCCCATTGGCATTAGTGACAAAAACACTTATTGGCCAAAACTTATATACATGAATCATGCTGAGTTTTATTTTGATTTTTCAAAATTTGTCTTTGTTATAGGGCTTTATACATTGTCTCCCCCTTTCAATGTGCTAACTGTTTCTATACAAATCTTCTTCTATACATATCTCCCCCTTTTTTACGATAATGCCAAAGGTGTGTATACAGGTATTTTACAGAGAGAATCCAAAATTTGATAGAAAATTAGAATGTACCTTCATTATTAGTGCCAGGGTTCTGTCCCAACTTTCTTGCAGGATCTTACGTGTTTGTATTGCAATTTGGACTTCTGCAGAGAGTTCAATCATGTGATCTACTATAGAGAACTGATTTTCATGAATCAATGTTTTGGAATGTTCAATGTGCTTATACATTGTATTCATGATGGGAAGGATCATGTGTTGGATGTCTAGCAGTGTGGACCGGATCCTTGTGTCTTCTTTCAGTAGATCAGACTGCATATTTGATAGGTGTGAAATTTTCATGTGATGAGCAGAGCTTGAACTTGGTTCAAGTTGCAGCTTCTGTATGCTAATCTTCATGTCCTCATCCATTTTATTCATTTTATCCTTAACATCCTTTGTGAACTCGGTAATGTTGCACAATCTGGCCAAAAGAGAGGTAGCATTCGAATAGATAGATTCAGTGTTTGACAAAACTGAAGACAATTCTACTTGGTTAATAGCTATGTGCTGAGCAATGTGCTCAAGCACTTTATTGTTGAATCTCTTCTCGGCTCTTTCAACTAATTTTTCTATCCTAGATGAATCCTCATTGTATTTATCAACTGCTTCTGCTAATTGTAACAAAATATGTTGGGAGGACTCTACTTTAATGCCTAATGCATCAAACAAAATGTCCTTAGCATCTTTGATGATTTGATATTCCTTATCTCTCTCCTCTTTAAGCTTCTTTTGTTTTGCTTTCCTTTGGAAGATCTCACCTATATTTTGCATTTGGTCCGCTGATAGATTTGCAAAATCTAATGTAGGAATCTCTATCTCTTCATCTAGGTCTATATCCTCTACTACATTCTTACCCAAAAATTTTATACTCGGTAGAGCCTTAGGCTTATCTGAACTTAATGCTTTGGTAGTAGTGACAGTAGATAAAGTAGGGCTGGCTATAGATATTGGCATACTTTCTACTGGAGAGCTTAAAATATTTACACTTGAAGATTCAAAAATTGGAAAACTTACTGCTGGAAAACTTGATGATGCGGGAGACTGCAACTCGGTAGAAGAAATGATAGTTGCTTCTGTTGTTGCTATGGATGATTGGACAAATGTGGAAGTTGTCACAACCATGCTTGAAGGTGTCTCCGGGCTGGATGTAGAAACTTTCACTGGAGAGGTAGGAAGGGATGCGATGACTTCTGCTGCTATCCTCACAGTATCATCTACCTCAGTGTCTTCTTCTTGTTCATCACTGTCATCTTCAATATCTTTTATTATTACTATTTCAATACTCGGTTGGTGAAGGTGGTATATGTTCTTCCATGTGGCATTTGCAGCCTTCACAACCGATTCAATATTGTTGATCAAAATCAAACAAGTATTGAACTTCAATGTCATCTTATTTTCATTTTCTTTTAATGCCTTCTTTACTTCATCATTTTTCAAGCTCGGCATTAACTGTCTCAGGGTTTGATCAAATATGTCTATCACAGTTTGCTTTGCATTGCTCCATCTCATTTTTATTGGATTTAATAGAACTGCTGGAACCTGTGGGGCTCTTTCTTCAGGAGAGTATTTCCACTGTCCCATCTTTTCAATAACAGCATCTTCTATTTCCTTCTGTTCTATTTCTGATCTGGTTTCATATTTTAAGGATTTTATGTTACTTACTCTAGATCCTAATTCGTCTCTAAAGAGTTTGAGTTTTTCTTGAAGGTTTAGAGGGGGCCTTTTGAATACTATGTCTTTATCTGCCTTGTCTGCCTTGCCTCTTGTATTTCTCCTTGTAAATATAGCAGTAGGAGGCTTAGGTGCCTTAGTGATGAAAACCTTTCCTTTCTTCTTTGTAGGTTCTGGTTCCTCTGTTTTCTCATCCTTTTCCTCTTCTTCTTCATCCTTTTCTTCTTTGTCCTCGGTTATCATTTGCATTTTGGCTATCCTCTTCTTTCCTTTGTTTACCGCCTGTGGAAGCTTTATGCTTAGTTCAATTCTCACCTTAACTTCATCATATGTTCCGAAATATGGAGCTTTGGGATTGACAGGCTGATTAAGAAGAGCTTCAATGATATTCTTGGTTTCATCAATATTTACCTCATAAGGAAGAGGTTTTACATATACAGTCCTCGGTTTAACTGCTTGAATATATACATTATCACAATCCACCATAAAACAAATGTCATCTTTGTAATCTTCCACCAACTTCTGTGGAATCCAGAATCTGTCATTCATTTTCTCTTTGAAAGACTCAAAATAATTATCCATGATGCTTTCAAAGTTTTCACCCATTTCTGAGATGTATTCATTTATTTCATAGAGGACTGGCACATCTTTTCTCCATACAACTTTTCCTTTAGAAGGGAAGAATTTCTGAACATAGAAGAATAAACAGACCAATAAGGATCCAAACTTACATGGATTGTTTTTGGAAGTTTTAATGCTTTCCATGTTTTTGTTAAACTGCTTTAACAATAAGTCTGCTAGGTCAAATGTTAAGTTATTCTTGACCACTTTGTATGCTAGGTCAATAGCTTCACAGGAGACACTGTTCTGTCGACTAGAACTGTAAATCTTATGGGCAATAATGTGTGTACCAAACTCTAGTTTAGCATCGGTAATGCTGCTAACTTTCATGCCTCTACCGTCCCACTCGGCTAGGGTTTTCTTCTCTAGTTCCGTCCGACCTAGGGTTTTGGTAGTTTTTGCTTTGTTCAACATGGGAAGACCGGTGACTTGTTGAATCATCTTCTTTGTGATCTCAATAGGTTGCTTAAGCCAAATCTTGCCATCATGTACACGGCTGAGAATGTATCTAACCCATTTATCTCGAAAGTTTCGAGGTAGATGTGCAATGTGAACTAAACCTTTATCTTCCAGATGTTTGTGCTTGGGTTTCAGAATACCATCCACACATAGTTCCTCATGCACAATATCTAGTTCTAGGTTCCCCATTTCATGAATTGAACAGTTAAAATGATTGTGGATATCGTTAATAAGCAGTACCTTAGGAGGAATCTGAGATTGAGCTCCGTTCGGATCTAGGGCTGCTGCAATTGTGGGCACGATCTTGAAATCTGGTGCTTTCCATTCCCCTTGGACTAACATATCAGATCCTTTCTTCGCTGAAGTGCTGGATGATGCCATGATAGCTCACAGAAAATTGCTTTCACAAAAGTATTGAATCGCTGGGTTGCTCTTGAAATTTTCTGCTCTCAAAGTGCTAAAGGTTCGCGGTGAAGAATGAGTTCGATTACTTGATTTTTGTTTACAACTCTGTCATTAATGCTCAATAAAAATTAGGGTATGAATTCTGACAGACTGTCACCCACTAAGAATTAATTGCTTGGTAAAGACTTCGCAACTCGGTGAACTCGAGAATTCATATTGCTCTGACCTCGCTCGGTGAAGACTGATACCGACCTTTCTCGGTGAAGACTGATACCGACCTTTCTCGGTGAAGACTGATACCGACCTTGCTCGGTGAAGACTGATACCGACCTTGCTCGGTGAAGACTGATACCGACCTCCCTGCATCTTGCATGCTGATTCAGATCTTTCTTTTAATTTCGGTTCTGGAACTGCTTGAAATTGGTCTATGAGAATACAGTTCCAGTGCTTTCTTGGAAATTTAGTTTGAGTCGGTAGAGCCATCCATTCCATTACTTGGACTGGATTGCTCGGTAGCTTTAGGAATCCATTTTTGTCTTACCTGTTTCCTGACCTTAGTTGCTTCATTCTTCTTTCCATCTTCAACTTCACTAGCATTCATGTAGTTTCTGGCTATGTGACCGAGTTTAGTGCATTTGAAGAATCTTACGGTAGTATCTCTTTTCCTTAGATGATGTTTTATGCAATTCATGCCAATGTGTCCATATTCTCCACAGTAATGACATCTACACCAGGTGTTGTAGTCCCATCCAAACATTGCTTTCATAATTTGTTCTGCTGGATTAAATGTCTTGGATCTGCACTCAGATGCCTTGTGACCTTGTTTGTTGCACTTGTGACAATTACCTCTGAATCTAGGTTTTTCCCTGCATTCATTTGCTTTGTGACCAGGTTGATTGCAGCTGTAACATTTTCCATTGAATTCTGCTTTTTCATTGTTCCAACATTTATTTGAAGTATGTCCTATTTTACCACAATGATTACAAGTAGGTTTTTGATTTCTTTGAGTAGCTTGCTTAGAGGATTCACCTTCTCCTTTGTATCCAAGTCCTGCTTTTCCTTTTTGCCTATGAAGATTTCGCTCATACAGTTGATTCAAGTCTTCTTGGCTTTTCAGCATTCCTTCATTGATTTGTTTTTCAGCGTTTAGGTCATCCACCAATCTTAGATTGATTTCCTTTTCAGATCTTAGTTCTTCTCTTGTGCTTTCTGTTTCTGATCTTAGATTCAGAATTTCCTCATTTGTATGAGAGATCTGATTAATTAGGTTTTCTAGCTGAAGGGTTTTATTTTGGACTTCAATGTTTCTTCCATCTAATTCATCTTTCAACTTGTTTCTTTGTTCCAAGATCTCACAGAATCTTGTAGAGTGTAGCTCTTGTTCTCTTTTCAATTTTCTTACTTCTTCCTGCAGAGAACCATTCTTTTCTAGGAGTTCTTTGACAGCATTGTTTGCTTCATCTGAGTTATTTGAGGGAAAAAGATCTTCAATCTTTTCTTCAATGTAATTCTGATCATTCATCTAATTTGCAAGTTCCTTCCTTCTTCTCAGGGATTGGGAAAGATGTTCTTTTTCTTCTTTGAGTTTAGCTATGGCCATTTCCAGATCTAGCTTTTCATTTTCAATCACCTTGTTCAGTTTGAATACCTCCATTGTCCTGGATCTTTGCTCAAGCTAGTTAAGCTTTATCTTGAGAACCAATGCTGCTCTGATACCAATTGTTGGAAATATTCAGGAATTAACCGAGTTACTGAGAGGGGAGGGGTGAATCAGTAACTCCAAATTTTCTTTCAATTTTAACACGTAATTTACTTTTAACCTTTGCATACAGAAAGCATGAAACTTAAATGCATTCACAATAATGACACATAGATTTGGTTACCCAGAAACCTTCCAAAAGAAAGTAAAACTGGGGTGGGGATGAAACCCACAAAGCTTTAATACTGCAGAATAAAGTTGGCCTGTTAAGGCTTACAATTTGATCACTTCTGATGATCTGCCCTGTTAGGAGCAATAAGGATTGCTAAATCCACCCTGTTAAAGGATTTACAAACATACAATGAAGTATGCACTCGGTAAAGAGATTTTACAAAAGACTGTTAAGTCTACCCGGTTAAAGGATTTAGTACTGATTCACCTGTTAGAATGAAACAGTAGATCTCTGGCTTTGCAACTGGATTGCTGATTGAGATTCGCTGATGTACTGATCACCTTCTGTGATGAATTTGTCTTTGTTGTTCCTTATACTTCTGAAGCCTTCTTGTAATTTGCTTATCTCTGCCTTTCTTTCTTTTTCACATATATTTCTTCTTTTTTTTACTTACATTTTACAACATTGTTTATATACAAGTCTTAAACAATTAATTACAATTACAATTACAAAGTCGGCTTGACAAATAAACATAAGTGCTACTAAGTCGGCCCAAGTATGGTTACACGGTTCCTGCAAACTAACTCGGTGACTTTCTGATACTCGGCGTCCACTGCATTACTCGGCATCGTCATGCACTCGGTAGAAGTGAAGGCACGGTTCATACTGATCACTCAGTAGGTTTTGAACTCGGTAAATACTGGTGACTCGGTAGACATGATGTTACTCGGTTTACACTGTTCTGTTCGGTTTGTACTAACTTGCTCGGTTTGCACTGTCTGCTTGGTTTGCACTGTCTGCTCAGTTTGCACTGTCTGCTCGGTTTGCACTGTCTGCTCAGTTTTCACTGAGAATGCAAATAAGTGTTGTCACTAGTGGCAATTCTGCTTAATGCCAACAGTTGGCTTACTGATTGTGAACGTTTTCCATCTCCATTACTGATCTGCTTATAAATCTCTTTAAGCAATCACACCACTTCTCCTTCATCCTTTTCTTCTTAGATAGTCAATAACATCAACAATACTTCCAGCATCCACTCTTTCTCAACCTCATGCTTAGGTTTCCTTAATACTTCCTCAATTAGGTCAATACATCTTTTGTCACTTAATCTCCTTCGTAGATCTTAGGGTTCGGTCAGATTCATCAAATCCTTCCAACTTTATGTTCTTTGTCTATCCTTCTAGAAATATCTCAAATCTCTTAATAGATTTACAATAAAACATTTTACAGTGCAATAAATACTTCCATACAATCAATAATTAAAGTCAACACGTTTTACATAATCCAAGAATTCAACTATGTCGGCTAGAAATCTGAATTCTTCTTCAAATGTAAAATACTGACGCTTGATCAATACAGTGTTCAACTCCTCATTCTTCATTAGAAAGCACGGTCACCACAAAAATTGTTTCTTCGACAATTAGCTGATGTTCGGTCAACACTGATTTTACTTGGCATATACTAGCTCGGTTGACACTAACATCACTTAGCTTAAACTAGATTTCTTCACTTTTTCTCGGTTAAGCCTACTAGTTTAGTCTTCATTCTTACTTAGATAAACAATACATTGTCTTATCATTGTGCCACATAATCAAGTACTCATTGCAGTATCAAGATAACTCAACCTTTCCTTAGGTGCTATTGTTACCAACCTTGCCTATCCCCTTCTCAACAATCAAATAGATATAGTACTTTCTTAGATAGCAACAATCTTACCAGTTAAGGTTTGACATCAATGAAAATATAACAATTGCTTCAATTTCAATTTCCAACAAATAATATTAACACCTAACATATGTTGTGGTGCATAATTAAATGAATAAATTCTAAATTTAAGAATTTTATTCTAAGTTACTAATATGATAAAATACTTGATAAGGCGAATAATTTTAATAAAGTTTTGGGTAGGTGTTTTAAATTTATCTAGTAAATTTAATTACTTACTAGTTGTCATTGAAGTAAATAACAATTTCTTATTTAAAATAAATCCTTGGATTGGAATAATAATCACCTTGGTAAATGGAAACTATTAATCTTGTTGTTATAGTTATTTAATTATTGCCTATATAAGGGATTGTTACGACAATTTCATGAGACGTCTTTCACATTAGAGAATCTTAACTTTAGTGAATTAAAATCTTTCAAAATCTATAATACTCACTTTATGCTAGCACACAAAGGTCAACTACATTATATTATCAACTGCATTATTATAAGTTGACCACACCGTAATAGTTTTATACCTTAAATAATTTTATTCATCACGAAAGTTCGAGAACCATTAACCTTTAATCAAATCTTTTAATTTTAACATGTCGAGTTAGACAACCTTATAATATTAGTAGAACATAATCCTTTTTTTAAAAAAAGTTGGTTTGTTTTTGCTAGTAGAAATATGGGCATGACATTTTGGTATTAGAGCCAAGTTTGCAAAAACTTGGAACCTTATACCCACTATGACATTTAATTAACTCAATCTTTTGAACTTTTCTAGGATGCCTCCCCTTACATGTCAAGCTTGTGGCTATAACAGAGGTCGTAGGTGAGCCCCCTTAGCTCATGTACAAGATGAGAAAAGGGTTGAGGTATCAGCAGTGAATCAGCAACCTCCTACCAAACCACTACCAAATCCTAAATAGGAGGTCTTGCTATCCCTTCAAAACCTCATTGGAGTTATTCAAGATAGGTTGCCTCCAGTGATCCCTCAGTTAGAGCATTAGTTGTCAGGAGGGCATAGATCAGAAGCCAAAGAGAGGACTATGAGCCCTCCACATGATCATGAGGAGGGACATAGTTGGTGTGTTTTTGCTTGTAGAAATATGGGCATGACAAAGAAGAAGAAGAAGAAGAAGAAGAAGAAGAAGAAGAAGAAGAGGAAGAGGAGGAGGAGGAGGAAGAAGAAGAAGAAGAAGTAGAAGAAGAAGAAGAAGAGGAAGAAGAAGCAGAAGAATAAGAAGAAGAAGAGGAAGAGGAAGAGGAAAAGGAAGAGGAAGAAGAAGAAGAAGAAGAAGAAGAGGAAGAGGAGGAAGAAGAGGAAGAGAAAGAGTAAGAAGAAGAAGAAGAAGAAGAAGAAGAGGAAGAGGAAGAGGAGGAGGAAGACAAAGATAAAGAGAAAGAGGAAGATTAAAACATCTAACTATTAGATCAAAGGTGGAATGTAAGGATTTGGGTTCACCAAAATGTAACATAAGTGAACCTAGATAACTAAATGTGTTGAAGATCTCTAAGACACTAAATTATAATAGAAGTGTCATATGTTAGGCTCACCAAAATGTATAATAATAAATGGGGATCAATGGGAATTAATCCTATTTCATAATATACATTATGAAGGAGAGATAAACCAATAGGATTAGAAGGGTCCAAACACTAAATGGGTGGCAATATGTTTCACTAAATTATGGGTTGACTAAGAATATGTAAGCTAGATAAAAGGAGAAAAGGTGATTTTCACATTTCATAGGCTGACAAAAAGTTGAGAAATCTACACAAATGCTAAAAACAAAATCTAAAGGGTGAAAATGGCCTGTAAAATTAATTTGAAGTAACAGTGGAGCGAATATGTTGCGCTGGCCAACCTTTTCTTGGTAATGGGTCCTTTGTGACAACATTTTCCCTCTACTTTAGAATATTTTTAGTCATAGACAATTTCCAATGTGTTGAATTGTCCAGATTTGATCTAGTGCAAGTGTCGCATGTACTTGCACACAAAAAAGATGAAATTATTGTATATAAAGGGGTTTCCCTCAATCAAACCCTAGTTGAGGAATAAACCTTGAAATGGAAATAAAATATACAAAAACAAAATATTGTAAATGTAAAGTAGATATTATATCTATAAAATGTAACTTCATATAGCTTCACAAATGGGCGTTAAGGTGCTAATGTCTATGACGATTCTTGTAATTTCTTGAAATTTATTGTATGTAGTTGTTGGATCTTAGAATGTAAAGAAGAATCATGGATGCACTTAATAAACAAATAGATCTGCAAACAATCCTCTAATATTCAATGTTGTTATGCTTGATTTACTCTTTCCTTGAAGAATGGATCAATGAATGTGAATGGATAAAGGATATTCTTGCTTGATTTGGGTCTTCTCTACTTGGCCTTCATGAGGGAGAGAAACTTACTAAAGTGAAGAAAATTTCCTTTAAAGGATTCCTTGGACGCTTGAAGAATTCTTGAACCTGAAAGTTTTCCTTCTTTCCTTGGATGCTTGATGTAAAATCTTGATCATGGTTACCAAAATGATGAGAGATAGGTTTCTCAGATACCACTCACAATATTTCTAAGCCCAAAAGTCAAAGAAAGCCAACAATATTTAAGATTTCCTACTTAACTAATGATACAAACCCTCAATTTAAATTTTGAGGCAAACCTTAGGGAATAGGTCACCCTCTCCACCCTATTACCAACAAAAATCCTAGAAAATTATTTCACGAGTAGAGATTGTGAAGATGATGCTAGAATGATAGGTGGTGTGGAGATTGATCAAGCATATCGAGCATGAAAACTTAAGAACATTAAAATGGTGCCTAACAGAGCATCTAATTATAATTATAGGTGCTTACAATTTAGGATGATACACACACACACACACATATGTATATATACATATACATACATACATACATACATACATACATACATACATACATAGATATATATATATATATATATATATATATATATATATATATATATATATATATATATATATATATATATATATATATATATATATATATATCATCTTAAAATGGAAGCACTTCCATGGTAAGAGTGTTTAGCCCTCTGCGTAAGTGGTTTGGGGTCATGTCAAATGCCTTGAATGGATATTCGACTTGGATCTGGCTTTTCCCCCTGTTCTACCCCATTTTCCACTTCTTCCTAGCATTTTCTTCCATCCTGAACTGTGAACCTGAGATTCTTGACCATAAGGTCAAGGTCGACCTTGACCCTGACCTAGTCAGGGTCGACCTCGACCCTGACCTAGTCAGGGTCAACCTTGACCTTGACCCTAGCGTTTGGGATCTTCAGTGTTAGCTTCCAGTTTTGGGATCTCATCAAAAACTTGTCTTTTCCCTCTTTGGGGCCACTATTTCTCGGATTAAGTGTCAAATTCTCAAATTAATATTTGAGGTGGACCTTTCTTGATATTTGTATAAGAATCCTAATTTATTATTAGAGATTAGCCTTTCTCGAGTTTTGTGCCTAATACTCAAATTAACTTTGGGGTTGGCCTTACCTTGAATTTTGTGACAAGGCTCTTAAATAATTATTTTATTTCTATATTAAGGGTGCTCCCCTCCTAGAGTTTTGTGTCAAGACTTTAATTTAATTTCCTTTCCATGTGCACCTCTCTAGAGTTTTGTGCCATGGGCCCTTAATTATTGTTTTCTACGAGGCCCCTCTTGTGCCCTAGATCACTATAAAAGGGAGCCTTCCTCTCTCATTTTCTCATCCATTCTCACCAAGAAATCTCTCAAGCTCTCAAGCAAGAAGATCAAGCATTCAATCATCTAATTCATCAAGGAGATCCATTAGTAGCCATTGAAGGATTCAAGCTCTATGGAGCTCTCTTGTTGAAGATTCATCCATTTTCTATTCAAGTATTTTCCAAGTTCAAGATCCATTCAAGATTGGTGTTGAAGATCTAAAGACAATTGATTGGAAACATCCTACATGTGATTCTACATTCATCCATTCTTGTGGATTCAAGGATTCAAATCCTCCACAAGGGTTTCAACTCAAGCAAGGTGAATTGTTCCATTTACTTTGTTTACTCCAGTAATTTCAATTCAATTTCAAGGTTAATTCCTAAATTGGGGTTTGATTGAGGCAAACCTCCCCAAACAAACAACCAAAAACCCTCTTTTTATTATAGGTACCGGTGCGCAATCTCAGATCTGAGAGTGAATTCGGATACCCTTTTCAGCAATCTTTCAGGATCTACGAACAAAATCGAAATCAGACTTCAAATAAATAATGTGGTCTTTGACCTTTTAAAAGGTCAATGTTGACCTGTGTGAATTTGGAGAAAAGATTTCTGGGTTTTGTAGATCTTGCAGTTTCAATTTAAGATTATGAGAATCAACTATTTTTGAGATCGTTTAATAGGGTTTTCAGCCGATTCATTTTTGGAGGTAAGTACCTTTATTTCTTAATTTCAATGTTAGTCATCTACATTTACTTTCTGCATCAATACAATTTCATGTAAGTGTAAAATATTGGTCTTGGGGTCTCTTTTATGTGCAAACCATTGTTCTAGGACCCCTCTAGGACCCCATACACTATTTTATCCTTTACAATATATATATATATATATATATATATATATATATATATATATATATATATATATATATATGTATGTATGTACACATATGTGTGTATCTATACATACATACATACATACATACATATATATAGACACACACACACACACATGTGTGTGTGTGTGTGTATATATATATATACATACATACACACACACACACACACACACACACACACATGTATATATATGTATACATATGTATATATATATGTGTGTGTATACATGTGCATGTAGATGTGTATGTGTATATGTATATGTTTATGTATATGTATATGTATAGTGTTGGTTGGTGGCGCAATTGTATTGTTGGAAATCTAATGTTCCAATATTTGTGTCACTTCCATGTGTGTTTTTGTGTATACACACACACACACACAGACATATATATATATAGAGAGAGAGACATCCATATAGGTGTGTGTATTTGTATATATATGTATGTGCATGTTTATGTGTGTGTGTATTTATATGTATATGTATATGCATATGTGTGTGTGTATGTGTATATGTGTGTGTGTACACACACACAAATATATATACTTCCAAAAATTGCATCACTATACAATTTATTTCTTATCCAGGCTCCATTTGAGCATGTACAAGCTCTTGAATATGTGTATGCATATCACACCTAAATTTTGTGCATATTTCTAGCATCCCCATAGTAATTAGACCCCTAACCCAAGTTTGATCTTTTTTTGGTGAATCAATGGCAAATAGGTGGATCAAGGGAAACCCAAGTTACCCCTAAACTAGGAGTTGCCCATAAACTTGAAAAATGGGACCATATTTGAATTGGGAAATAGTTATATAGTTTTGGAAGGATCCCCAAATCCATGTTAGCCTCCTTAAAATTTTACACCTTCAAATGGCTAGGTGAGGTATATAAGAAATGATGCCTCCCTAATTTTGGCATATCACTCAATCCATTTGAAATGACAAGTAAGCATTCAAGCATATCAAGTATTCAAGATATCTGATCTTACCATATCCTTTATTTTGGAAAGCTTCAAAAACCTTTATATAAGCATTTCCTTTATTATTTTGTCGAGCTATTCTTCTACATTAACACTTGTGATCACATTCAAAGAGCATTGCATCATCAAGGTATAAGACATCTTTTTTCTCAATTCTAGCCTCTAGTTTATATCAACACACACTCCTTGCAAGAATATTTCATTTTGATTTCATTGTTGATTCTTAAATATGGTTTTGACTTAGAAAACCCCCTTTCTATAACGTGTTTCCTTTTTCTCAAGTGTATAGGAGATGGGCGGTGTTGACACAAAAGGAGTTATGAATATGTTAGATCAAAAGATATAGTTTGACAATCATTTCATCAAAATTTATTAGGTAAAAGGTGACTTTAATTTACCCTAACCCTCTCGGTCTCCCTTAACCTCATATTTTGGGCTAAAATTTGGTTTACATGTTAGTGACCATCTCAATTTCCTAGATGCACTCCCATAATTGATTAATTAGTATATAATAAATTTTTGTGTGAAGAAAAGTCTTTTATCCCTCCAAATATTCCTAGTTATTTCATTTTCCAATTCCATTTTTCATAGTTAACTTCCACTCAAGTGAAGGATCAATACATCCACCTAGCGTTTGAGCCCCCTTGATCCCACTATATCATCTTCCCTCCAATGTAATAGGAGAGAGACCTAAGTTTCTTAGTTTGTTCATATATTCTAGTGAACCTTATTTCCTTCATTACATTTTAGTGCACCTAACTCCTTACATCTTAATTTTTATCAGATGTCTAAATAAAATGTATATTCATTTCATTATCTTGTATTTGCATAATATCAACACTATATTTCATGCATTTAGACAAATAGTTCAGTCTTGCATTGTGTGTGTCAAAATAATTAGTACACAAATATTTCATTTCATTCAATGTTATTAAAAATTTCATTTATTGAGCAATTTTATTTGTATATATTTTCATTCATTTCATATATGTATACATTATTTTCATATTATGAATGGAATCACTATCTTCTTTTGCTAGTTCAATTTGAAGTTTTGTACTTGAGATTTTCAAGATGTTCCCTTTCATGCATATGATGATGATAACTTAGTTCTTCATGTCATCCATAGCCATAATATATACTCTCCCAAAATAGATCCAACCCATTAGGATATTTTCATTCAAGAAGGGATTATCAACACTTTTTCTAAAAATATCCCTCCTAGAGATGAAAACTTAAGTAATAAAGTTTATCCTTATCCTAAAATGTATTCCCCCCATGAGGACATTTTGGAGAAATATGAAGATATTATAAACACCTTTCATAATGTCACCTTATCTTTATTACAAGAAATTCCTTTCAGATTTATGAATCTGTTGGTGAATAGATTTGTTTTCCAAGAAAACACCTACAAAATTACCCTAAAAAGCCCAAATAAGAAGACTCAACCAGCACCAATAGCTGGGTCACTTCTCTATTGAAAAGCGTAAGCGCCCTCTGAATTATCCTGGGTATAGCTCCCCGTATGAGATTTCCAATGAATTCACTAAACTACTGACAAAGATCCTTTTAACCTGAAAGAATGTAAGGCACACAAACATCTACCCATCATCATGGAATAGATGCGAAAGAACTGAAAATTAAACAAGGTGAATGCAAGAAAGATAAAACAAAGTTCATATTTCCAACACCCCCAGATGGTAATTAATCAGACCAAGAACACATATTCTTTCCAAAAGATGACTCTTTCTGAAAACAAAGTTCCAAAATGAGCACATATACAACTAAAATGACAAAACATGATGCTGAAAATGATTTCAATGAGACAAAGCTTAGTAAAATATGAGAGAAATGATAATGAATTCAAAGACTCATAAACACTTCCTATGTTATTTTAGTATCAAAAATGAGTTCAAAGACTCAAACTTTTATACATTCTAATTACATAAAAAGAAAATTTTCTCCCCTCTCATTTAGCTCAATAGTTTACCTAAATATTGGCATTAGTACATAATTTACATTAGAATAATTAATTCTTTATGACTGTTTCATATTTCCCCTTTTTTTGTGATAGTCAAAATATGTCCCGATATGGGGGGTATAACTATTTATCCCACCATTGGATCTCCTTAATTTTTGGATTTGTTGTTAAAATCCTAGTTTTACACAACTACACCAGAGTGATTTGAGAAATTCAGTCTGAGTCAAAAGTTACATGACTCTTAGTAGAGGTACAAAAAAATGTCAAAACAAAACAGACCTTCTCACATTCCCTCTACATAAATCACTACCATATTACCTTTGCTGACTGTATTGTGATATTTATGGATTGGAATTCATATGTTGAGGCCATATTTTATTCTATTTATACATCCTTGAAAACTTTCAATTGCATGAAGGATCGAGCTATATTCTGGAAATGCATCAATGGAACATACTACATTTTCAAGAAGCACAGTTTGAATGGCTATCTACAACTGCTATCTCTTTCCGTGAAAATTACGTTCATTATTTAACTTCATAAAAATTAACATGACATTGTATTGGTTTCTATTTACACTTGCAGATTTAGAGCCATGTGGAACCCAATTATAGTAGAACCACCATGACCACAGGCTGTAAGAGACCAAATTCCATCATTATGCCCATGCGTGACATTTGTTTTTATCACCATCATCCATTGGGCTATCATTTAGATGTTTTCTATTCACCATTACAGAGGGTGACTGATTCAATATGCTTCAAAAACAAAATAAACTCTCAATAGATACGTTACATGAATTTTGAATTCTGAACCTTCCAATCTTTAAACTTACATGAACAAAACTGAATCATTTTTATCCATGTGAGCCACCTTGAACTAGTTTGAACCATTTTGAACTCTGTTCAAAGTGGTTCAACAAAGTGAACTTGTGCTTCAAACCTAAATTTTGAACTTGAGTCCTTTGGTTCACTGTTATATAAAATTTCATCTGAACACTGCCTTCACAAAACATGACTTTTCCAGAGCATTTTTTAATATAAATCAGGGTGAAGTCAAAGAAAAATAAGGGAAACCTTTAGGGAGACTTATTTTAAAGTTTGAAAATTGGGGTGCTAAAAGCATGCCAACAACTAGCTCTGACTGGGGAGTATGTGTTGAAAGTGCATAAATAACTTAGCAATCTTTAGTACAAGACCAATGCCTTGTCCATTGGGTAATAGAGTCAAAGCACAAAGAAAGAAAGGGAGCTTATCGCAGACAAAGAGCGGAGGAGAGCAGGGAAAACACTAAAACAAAACCCCTAAACTAAAAGCAAGCTGGGAACAAGCTACCAATAGCCTATGCACACCAAAAACTTTATTTACAAGTGATTGGGAAAACAGCCCATACCTTCAAGAATGCATCTAGTTGCTCATATGAAGCCATTAATGGGCTGAGTAAAGTATGATCCACTACAAAACAAGAGTGCATGTTCTTGAAGTAGGTACAAGCATAGAGTTAACACGCAAGACAAGTGGAGGTCTATTGGAACAAAGAAACCATGATGCATCAACTCAACACCAAAGATCAACCTCCTATCATATACTTCTTGAGGGAACATAAGTATACCACACTGCATGGGTTGGATAATGATATCTTCATCCTCATTATGCACGTTTTCTTTAGAATAGTGAATCAAATCTCTAATAGGGCACCCCTTATACAATTTATGATGGTGACTGACATTAATTAAAGGCTTATCTTTACAGAATGCATGGATTCTAATTTCTGACTCATTAATCTTCAATTCTTGATCAACAACAGGAAAAACACAAAAGAGATGTGTATCTTTATTGTCAGAAATAAAGGGCTCCACAATTAAATCATTCTTTACCTTAACCATGCACACATTCCTTTCACTATCTGATTCTTCTATGGTAGCAATAGCACAAGGATTAAAATTTTCTTGTGTCTCCTCTCTTTCATTATTGTGCTCTTCAAATTTGCAATCAACTATATAAAGGGTATCTTTTGTGCACAAAGAAACATTTTTGATAATTTTATCATCACATACTTGATCAGATATTTGATTTTCTATACTAACACAAGATGTTTTAGCTTTTATAATATCCATTGATGCAACTTTAGCTTCTTTGAGAACAGACAAATTTTGAGCAAGCAAGTGATGCTCACAATTAGTCTTACTTTCAATGTCTTGTAAAGTCTTGAGTAAAGAAGGATGAATTTCATGAGGCTGGAATTGCATGTCACCATAGAAGCTTATCAAGAAATTAGTCTGTACTAATTGATTCACACTACCTTGCTAAGAATAAAAGTCATCATCATCACTATAGCTGACATTCTTTTTGCATCCAAGATTCTTTTCTTCTGTACATTTTGTTTTACCAACTTCTTCTTTCTTGTATCTGCATTCTTCTTCCTTTGGTTCTTGCATAGGAGATCTCCTCTTGATAATGACAACACCATAGAAGGATTTTAGAAATCCTACTTCCCTTGCCAAGTCTTTTGTAACTTCTCTAATTAGGTTATCTCTAAATGGTGGTATAAATATAAAAATATCTGAGATATCTTCATTCTTGCTGGAACCCAATCTTTTAAAACTTCTGGATATTTCTAAAATACCTCATGGTATTCATCTTGAATAGAGCCACCAACCTCCATCCTCAGGGAGGTACCTTCAAATTTTTGAGAAAAGAAAGCATTGAGACTGTGATTCCTTTCCCCAGTAGAGTTGCCAAAAATCTATTGGTGAACAGATTTGTCTTCCAAGAAAACACCTACAAAATGACCCTAAAAAGCCCAAACAAGAAGACCCAACCACCACCAACAATTGGGTCACTTCACTATTGAAAAGCATAAGTGCCCTCTGAATTATCCTAGGTATAGCTCCCCGTATGAGATTTCCAACAAATTCACTAAACTACTGACAAAGATGCTTTTAACCTGAAAGCATGTAAGGCACATAAACATCTACCCATCATCATGGAATAGATGTGAAAGAATTGAAAATTAAACAAGGTGAATGCAAGAAAGATAAAACAAAGTTCATATTTACAACACCCCCAGATGGTAATTAATTAGACCAAGAACACATATTCTTTCCAAAAGATGACTCATTCTAAAAACAAAGTTCCAAAATGAGCACATATACAGCTAAAATGACAAAACATGATGCTGAAAATGATTTCAATGAGACAAAGCTCAGTAAAATATGAGAGAAATGATAATGAATTCAAAGACTTATAAACACTTCCTTTGTTATTTCAGTATCAAAAATGAGTTCAAAGACTCAAAATTTTATACATTCTAATTGCATGAAAAGAAAATTTGCTTCCCTCTCATTCAGCTCAATAGTTTACCTAAACATTGGCATGAGTAGATAATTTACATAAGGAGAATTAATTCTTTATGACTGTTTCATATTTCCCCTTTTTTTGCGATAGTCAAAATCCATCCTGGTGCGAAAGACATAACTATTTATTCCACTGTTGGATCTCCTTAATTTTTGGATATGTTGTCACAATCCTAGTTTCACACAACTCCACCAGCACAATTTGAGAAATTCAGTTTGAGTCAAAAGTTACATGACTCTTAGTAGAGGTATAGAAAACTGTCAAAACAAAATAGACCTGCTCACATTCCCTCTGCATAAATCACTACCATATACCTTTGATGACTATATTGTGATATTTATGGATTGGAATTCATACGTTGAGGCCATATTTTATGCTATTTATACATCCTTGAAAACTTTCAATTGCATGAAGGATCAAGCTATATTCTGGAAATGCATCAATGGAACATACTACATTTTCAAGAAGCACAGTTTGAATGGCTATCTGCAACTGTTTTCTCTTTCCATGAAAATTATGTTCATTATTTAACTTCATAAAAATTAACATGACATTGTATTGGTTTCTATTTACACTTACAGATTTAGAGCTATGTGGAACCCGATTATAGTAGAGCCACCATGACCACAGGCTGTAAGAGACCAAATTCCATCATTATGCCCATGTGTGACATTTTTTTTTATCACCATCATCCATTGGACTGTTATTTAGATGATGTTTTTTCACAATTACAGAGGGTGACTGATTCAATATGCTTCAAAAACAAAATAAACTCTCAATAGATATGTTACATGAATTTTGAATTCTAAACCTTCCAATCTTTATACTTTCATGAACCAAACTAAACCTTTTGTATCTATGTGAGCCACCTTGAACTAGTTTGAACCATTTTGAATTCTGTTCAAAGTGGTTCAACAAAGTGAACTTGTGCTTCAAACCTGAATTTTGAACTTGAGTCCTTTGGATCACTGTTATATAAAATTTCATCTGAACACTACCTTCACAAAACATGACTTTTCCAGAGCATTTTTAAATATAAATTAGGGGGAAGTCAAAGAAAAATAAGGGAAACCTTTAGGGAGACTTATTTTAAAGTTTGAAAATTGGGGTGCTAAAAGCATGCTAATAGAATCATTGATGGACATTTCCAATCTCCCTTCTAAATTTGTCCTACTCGTTAGGATACCTTAAAAGAAGAGGATAATATTATTACCACTTTCCTTGATGGTACCTCTTTTATATATGAAACCATGAACAAAAATTAGACTAATAAATTCAATTTCATCCATGCTTTTCATAGTGAGAATCCTAATATTAGTGCTTATGATTAAATGTTCTCAACAACTAGATTATCATGCATTATATCACACATATAACACTCAGAACAAGAAGAAAATTTTCAATGTTCCCCCTTCTCAACCTTTTCTCCCCCCTCCCCTTGTCCTTCACAAAAATTTAGTAAATAATATAATTTTATTGAACAACTTTTCTCTACTCATGCTAAGATATCCCTCTGGAACACGATTCAACTTTATCCCACACACCATGCTATGATTTGAGACACTTTATGAAGTACTTTTATTCCTCCTCTTGTTGGAACTAATGATTTGGCAACCTTGTTGAAGTGTATGAGTACAACTAATATTAAATTGGCATTGTCCTCTCCCTATATGAGTTGCATTCTTTAGAAGTGAAAAATAAATGCAATCCTCTTATGATTATGGTCCTTATTAATGACAATATTATTTTTGGAACCTTATTTGATAATGGATTTGGAACCTTATTTGATAATGGATTTGGTCTTAATATTTGTAGCATAGAATTGTTTCATAAAATAACAAAAATTATAAGCTTATCCAACCCTTTGATTCTCTATCTATTCGTGGATTTGATAATATTTCTAAAGAATTGTTGGGTAACATAACCTTACCTATCACATTATGTATGATTTCTTTACCTACACATATCCATGACATGCCTAATACTAGTACTTATAATTTTCTTCTAGGGAGACCTTGGTTGCATGTTATGCACGTTGTCCCTTCAATTCTTCATCTTTGTGTCAAGTTCATATTTAACAATAAAATATATAGCATTTTTTCCAATCATAAATTACAAGATTTATTAAAATTGGAACATTCTTCTATTCCTTCACTACTAAAAGTTGGTACACCATCTCCTACCCTTCAAAAAAAAATCATAGGAGATGATTGGGGATCCTTAGACTTTATGCCATCTCACTTTTGGACTTCCACCCATTCCTTGTTTACAAATGAGTAGAAACCCCATGGGACTTTTGTTTGGGTATTCCCTTGTACTTGTTTGGGCATTTATATCTTTTGTATCATCACCTTGACTAGTTTTAGACTTGTGCATGGTATGGTTGTAAGTCTTAGTGCATTAGAGGTGTAGGGGCACCAAGTGGATTTCATGCCTCCAGAGGCCTCAATAAATTTTCCTTTAATTTTTTATGCAATGTAAGGTTTAATAAGGTCATATGGACTATTTGTCATAAGTTTGAACTCAATTAGTGGGTCATGTTGATCATTGTGAATGACTATAATTGACTTATTACTTGGAGAATATAATGTTGAATGTGAAGATGATCACCAAATTACAAAGGTATATGTGAGACATTAAATTTTTTACTATACTTATCATGATAGTTGCAAACATTTGAAGAAGGTAATAATGGTGAAGGAATGAGATATTAACATGAAGATGAGATGTATGAGAAAGATATGAGTATGGTATTCATTGGGTCACTTACTGATGAGCCTATGACATTATGATAGTGATTTGATTGTATTACACGATTATGTTAAGAATTGAAGATCAAGAATGTAAAAGTTTATGTGGTCGGTAAATGAAGAACTTAGTATACACTGAGTTAATATATTGTACACCAAGAAAGTGTATTGTATACCGAGTACAGTATTAATCGAGCAGGAAGTCACTGACACATCATAGTATTGATTGAGTGAAAGAAATAATATGGAACATGTGATTTCTGACTAAAGATGATGAACTGGATAAATATGGATGGTTCTGGGGATAAAGATAAAGTTTTTTATGAAGATCTATGACTGAAAAAATTCAAGAAAGATTAGATGATGAAGATTGAAACATGTTTAAGGTATAAGTTTCGAGGAAGGTTATAGAAGCAAAATCAATGATGGAGATTAAGAGGTAAAATCTATGGATGAGAAGAAAATGGTTTATCATGTCTATTTAAGGAGACAAGATATTCAAATGAGTTAATGCATGTGAGAAGAAGATTTCATTCATGTGAAAGTGTCCAGAAAGGTTGAAGTGAGAACTGAACAATTCTGCAAACTAGACTAAGTGACAGAGAAAGGAGATAACCGAGTAGAACAGAGTTGGAGGATAGAAAGAAATTAAATAGATTATGATGGCTAGAGGTATATTGAGCTTAGCATAGATCTGAATATATGTGAAGGAAGTTTTATTTGAATCAAATCATTTACTATTGCATTCTAACCATTGCTACATATAAATCTCTCAACCAAATGGGACTTAACAGTCTTTATTTATTTCATGTAGATTGTACCTAGAGATCGACGCCTACACCTACTAATTGGCATTTTTGGTTGTCCATTGGCATCTCTAGCCAACCTTCATGTGCATTTGTTGTTTTGACCAATTTGTGGATGCAGGATGGTTTGTTCTTGAATCTATGATGTTTACTTAGCGAAATGATCTTGATTAGCTTATGATTTATTAGTTTATGACATGATTGGTCTTGATGAAAATATTTGGATTTGGTGCTTTAAAATGAACTTAGTGTATGGTTTTCATGGGACCCTTGGAAAAAAATAATAGACTCTTGCTATGCTATCTATGTGTTGTTTGATTGATTATATCTTCATCATGAGAAAATGATATTTAGTTATGAATGAGTTTATGTTGTGGCTTCAAAAAAAAAGGTTATTCTTTGTGTTGTCCTTTTCTCTAAGGGGCAAGGCATTAAAGTCCTTCCTCAATCCCTTTTTTTTGGGTAGGATAGCAACTCTAACATTTTTAGAGGTTGTGTATTCACCATTTTAGTCAAAAGGAGAGGTGTTATGATAGTCTACACTAGTTTCCTAAACTTGGTTGTGACGAATGTTGAAGATGGGGTATTACTGAGTTTTTTCACATGTAGGATGCCTAGATTTAGGCCTCTAACTTTATGGTAGAGGCATTTTATCTACCAGTATGGTTAGTTTTAGGATTAACCTTTGTGCCAGAATGAAGAATTAGTTGAGGGAAGAGATCATTTCATGGAGGCCACCCCTTGGTTTCCTTTCTCTATTTGGTATGGTGGGGTGAATGGTTTACTTGGTAGAGTGTTGTCTCCATTTTGTTGGGGCTAGAAGGATATTTCTTCTAATGTTTATTTTATTGGAAATGGGTGGGCCTTCATTTCCATTTTTATGTTTTCACTCATTACAATACTATAGAGTTGTATGTATATGATATAGGTTAAGTGATGGTTTTTTTTTATGGTTGTATTCTATGAGATCTAGTTTGGGGTCTCGGTTGTGTACGACCCAATTTTTTCTCTAAAGGTTTCTATTCAGGTGGACTGACTTGGTCTCTAGGTATGTGCAGGATCATTGTATGCCAAAAAGTGGCGATGTGAAAAAAACCTATTTTCACTCATCCAAAAGTGCACAAATAGATTTGTTGACTTTTTAGTAGGCGTGGGTGTGAGTACACCTAGCCAAGCCAAAAGAAGAAGATAAAGGCTTAATCAGATATTTGATATTATCAGATATCTGATAATATCGAATATCTGATATTTATGAGTAGATATATCTCTGTACCCAGCCGCGTTCAACATTTTTCATTGTAAAAATGTGAATGCAAGTAGGGTTATCGGATATTAGCTCCCAAACCCCTATCTTATTTTTCCTAAACTGCCAGGTAAGTGAAAGCTTTTAATTTTTATTGTTTTAATTATTTTAATTGTTTTTAAATAGAAATATATAGTTTTTTTATATAAAAATTAGGGTAGCAATGAGTTTTTGTATTGTTTTTTAAAATTCATTGTAATTATCTATTTGTTTTTTAATTGTTATCAGACATGGAATTAGAAAACCCTCGTAATGATCCCACAAACAATCCAGAACCACCTCCCAACAATCTCCCACCTCCAGAAGATGTACATGTCACAAACCCTCACCGTTTAGAAGATCTAATAGGAGATAATCTAAATGAACTTAGAGGATTTCAAACCACATATGCTAATATCCCCACATTGTGCCCCATGTTTACAACATTGAACTCATTTACTGAAAACATGGAGAAACTTACGCAACAACATAGTGCTACACTTCTTTGGCGCAATTCCATGTACACCCAGTTTGACGATGGGCTTGATTATTGTTAGTGTAATTAAATATTACTAATTACACTTTACTTAAGTTTACTTAGGATAATGCATTTGCATATTAGTTGTCTTTGAGACACCTATGAGTTTGCATTTCATTTTAGCACATGGTTAGGAGAATCTCCACTTTAGGTGGTCATAGTTGTCTTCTCATACCTCTTTGTGTGTGAGATCCACCTTTAGTGATCTTATCACATTATCATCCTCTCATTGTTGCACATGTTGCACATACTTTCATGTACAATGGAGGATGATGCACCTTTGGTGGACATGTGATTCCACCATGTCTAGTTGTGATCTTATCACTTGCATATCTTCTAGATATCATGCATTGCCTATATATTGAAGCACCTACATTGTATGTAATCAATCAATTCATTATTTGATCAGTTGATCATATCATATTTTGTCTTTCTTGTGCTATCTCTTGAGCTTCTAGATCTTGGTTTCTATTCTTTTCCTTAGGCAAATTCTTACATGGTATCAAAGCCATAGGAGTTTCATTATATAGCCTATTTTGAGAGATTTTTATTGTAGGTCAAAGTTGGAGCTTGCTGGTGCAAATCAGAGGTTGGCATCACATTGAGGAGGTCCAAAAACCCCTAAATTGAATTTTGTTTCATCCAAATTGGACATCTGAAGTCAAATCTAGAGCCATTTGAATTTTCAAGGTTCGGCGGCGGCGATTCAGAAAAAATAATTTCAGAGGCGATTTTCAAATAGTGATATCTCAGTCATCCGGACTCCTTTTTCAGAGCAATTTTTTTTTGTTTTGGGGTAGAATTTCACGATCTACACAATGGTGTAGGTGATTTCTGATCTCTATTTTTGATATTTTTTGAAAATTGCAAATTCTAATTTTTACAACTTTAGAGGCTTCGTTCAGGCTCATATGGACACATTTTCAAGTGCTATTTTTTTTGAAAGTTCATGATTTTTTGTCTACTTTCTAGATCTGGTATCAATTTGGAAAAATTCTGAGTAGACATAGTACTTTCAAAATTTGGTCTATTTTGGCCTATTTTTGGCACTTGTAATTTGTTAGATCCTTGAGAGATCTTGTGTCTTATTTGTTTGAGTCTACCATAGCTTCATATTTTCTGTTATAATTATCAAAATCAAAAGTCCACTTTGATCCATTTTGGCAAGTGGCAATTGTACATGCACTATATATAAAGTGCCAAAATCATCATTTTGGGGGATTGAGTGAATTGGGGGGGTGTCTTGTGCTCTTTTCATTTTGCATCATGGGCTCTATTGCAAAATTAACTCCACATAACTATGCTACATGGAAAGATAATGTATGGAGCAAGTCAATGGTTCAAGGTTTAAATCCTTATGTGGATGGTACAATTAGAAAACCCGCTGATGATGATACTACTGCAATAACTAAATGGTCATCCAAAAATTATAAAGCTTTAGGAGTCTTGAGAGAGAATATTTCTACAGCTATCATGTATCACATCAAAACCATAAATAATGCTAAAGAAGCTTGGGATAAACTTGCAGAGTTGTTTGGTCAAGTGGATGAGGAAATGGGATTTACAATTGAGACTGATCTCCTCAAATTAGAGCCCAGGAACTTTGACACAATCCAAGATTATCTCAACAAAGTCAATGACTATAGAGCACAACTTGATGATTGTGGTAATCCCATAAAGGATGCAAAGTTGGTTAGTCACTTGTTGAAACATCTTCCTCCTGAATATGGAGCTTTTGTTTCAAGTTACAATACTCACAAGTTGACCATGGCTAGTGCCTTCATTAAGCCTTCATTTGAGTCATTTTCAGAAATGTTGGTCTTAGAACAAGAAAAGTTGATAAGTATGGGGATTCTCAAGTCTTCAACTTCCAAGGCATTGGTGGCTAATCATGAGAGTCAAGGCAATCAAAGTCAAAAGAAGAAGAAGAATTGGAAGTCTAAGTCTCAACAAGAAGGCACAACATCAACTTCCACACAACATGACACTTCTACATCACCTCAAAAGGGTGAATCTTCAAAGAAGGAGAAGCGGTTTTGTGCATATTGCAAAAAAGATGGACATGAAGAACACTTTTGTTATAAGGACATTGATGAATTGAAGAATCTTCTTGCCAAGAACAACATCAAATCACCTTCTAGGATGTCTACCTCAACCTCTTCTTCACCAAATTCAAAAAAAGATAAAGGAAAGGGTCACACATTTGTCACTCAAAAAGGACAAGCTTTAAATGCTTCTTCAAGTCCTGATTTAGGTAGATGGCTTCTAGATTCAGGGGCTTCTCATCATATGGCTTCTTCACAGTCCTTGTTTTCATCATTTGAGCCTTGTAAAGGTCCACCTATTTTGATGGGCAATCACACTTACATGAATGTGATTGGGAAAGGAAGTATTGATGTTAGGGAGGGACACTTCAATGATGTGTTGTGTGTTCCACACTTGACCAATAACCTTCTTTCTATCTATCAAATCACAAATGGTGCTACAAAGAAGACTGTGGAATTTACACCTGATTCAGTTTTCATTAAGGACTTGGAGAGTGGAGCAGTTATTGCTATGAGGATAGTGGATCACTCTTCTCGGTTATACTCCTTTACAGATTTTGTTCCTCTTGATGACAGTGATTCTTCAGACAGTGAGTCTTCAGCATATGATGCTTATAGTGATGATTCAGATTTTGAGGAGAGTTTTGGCTACTTGAACTTGGGTATTCTCACTCATGATCAAGCTCTTGAGCCTTCCATTTCATCTCCTCCTATTGAGACTACTTCTACTCTTGCTTCTAATGATGCTTGCATTCACACAGCCATGGGTTCAAGTACTTTAGTGTAGCAGGATATTCATTGTCTTCCAGACTGGGTTCCATGGGATGACTACTTGACAGACATTGCAGGTTTGTTTGTGGAGTCCTACACTTCAGATTTGGGAGACTTCATTGATGATATTCATCTTCTCTTTGGTGAAGATGATCCTTCTTCAGTTGTTGTGAGGGAGCATGCTGACCCTCACATTCATTCTCTACTTGATCATTCTTTCAAGGGTGACATGATTGTTGATACTTTGATACAGCAGTTGGAGGAGGTCACTTTCTCTTCAGAGGAGATACTTGGGTCTTTGGTACATGTTCTACATTCATCCTTAGTTGATCCTAATTCATCTTTTTAGCAGAGTGGCTTAGTACACATGATTTGGAGGAGGCACATTTCAGCTTTGGCATGGGGACACTTGAGCAAGTTTCAAAGACTCCATCTTTTTTGAGGTTTCTTCCTATAGATTGGGGAGGAGGCTTCATATGTACACCTTTTGTCTTGTTTCTTCCTAAGGGGAGGAATGTTGTTCTACACTCTTGGAGTAGTTTCTACATCAAGCCTAGAGCATCTACCATTGGTGTTCATTCTACATTGAGGGGGGGCTACTTGGTCTCTCTTCCACTTCTTCTCTCTTATGGGGGGGATATTTTCCTCACATGAGGTCTTCTCTCTCTCATATTCTATTATTGTATTCATCTCTCTTTTTGGGGGAGGGTTTTTCCCATGAGGTTTTCCCTCTTTCTCCACTTTATGAGAGATTGCATTATTCTTGCATATTGTACATGGGTACCTAACATGGCCTAGTAGTTGGGACCCATCTTGCATTGTGAGCTTAAGTGCATTCCCCTAAGTTGCACTTAAGGGGGGGTGTTGGTGTAATTAAATATTACTAATTACACTTTACTTAAGTTTACTTAGGATAATGCATTTGCATATTAGTTGTCTTTGAGACACCTATGAGTTTGCATTTCATTTTAGCACATGGTTAGGAGAATCTCCACTTTAGGTGGTCATAGTTGTCTTCTCATACCTCTTTGTGTGTGAGATCCACCTTTAGTGATCTTATCACATTATCATCCTCTCATTGTTGCACATGTTGCACATACTTTCATGTATAATGGAGGATGATCCACCTTTGGTGGACATGTGATTCCACCATGTCTACTTGTGATCTTATCACTTGCATATCTTCTAGATATCATGCATTGACTATATATTGAGGCACCTACATTGTATGTAATCAATCAATTCATTCAATCTATCTATTCATTATTCGATCAGTTGATCATATCATATTTTGTCTTTCTTGTGCTATCTCTTGAGCTTCTAGATCTTGGTTTCTATTCTTTTCCTTAGGCAAATTCTTACAATTATGATCAAGTCATGAACCTAAATATAACAAAACATGACACGGCTAATCTTTTTGTGGATCCTAAAAATTGTCTAAAAGTAGACCATAAAAAAACCAAGTTGTCAATTAAATGGTACACAAATAGTGCAATACATGAAAACTTTTGGGAGCATTGGTGGATGGTTTTTGATAGACCACCTCACAATAATTTGGATGTCCCATTTTATTTTATTAAAAAATTATATGCTGAATTTGTGCTTGGTCACAAGGTGAATTATTGGAGTATGAGACCGAACCAGGGTGTAGGTTTAGGCACTCCGCAAGATAGGCCATGGGCACAATGGGTGAAATCCCGCACATATGTCCCCCCTCCTAAGATTTCACCACCTCCCACAGTGCAGCATCCAGACATTATTGTTGAGGTCGGCTCACAAACTATTCGAGCCATTCACACCTTGAGTGATCTGCTAGTTATGTAGAACACGAAATTGTTGCCTCCTCATCCTAATGCTTCTAGCACTTCCACATCCTCCAAAAGCTCACATGTTTGTGTTCCCCACACTTGCATTATATGCAAGAATCTGTGCTTTGGTCCCCTGACTAATAGTGATGCATATAATTTCAGCTTCGATGGGGATGATTATACATAGCACACTACAGGCATTGAAGAAACTCATGGAGATGTGCATCAGGAGCCTACAGAGCCATGGACTCCCACTGTTACGGTAAGGGTAAGCCGTTCACTTTTTACATTGTATTTAAATTTTATTATTTGTATTTTTAGTAGAATTTCCTTATAATAATTTCCCACTTATGTATTTTTATGTGTTACATTTATGTTCAATTGATGACAGAGGGGGAGATGGCACAAGTGGAGGGGTCCATGCTTTCGGCCATATCATTTGGTCTTGACACTTCCATGGTACATATATTTTAATGTACTCATTGGTTTCCTTTTAAATTATGATAATAGTATATGTACATTATTTTCTAATTTTTATGATCTTTTACATACTGATGCAGGTGTCACCAGTTGCCACTAGGGGGCAATGTGAGGGGGTGTAGGTGCTAGTCGTTGATAAAGGAAAGGTAATTAAGTAATTTAGTTTGTTTATGCATACATGTATAGTTATCAGTTGTGCATACTCATTTTTAATTTACATGGTTTATTTGATAGAGAGAGGCATATGATGATGTCGTGAGACCCTATTATCACGATAGAGTCACATGCATATCAATTCGCAGTGATAGCCCCATGGTACGTACATTTTTAAAGTTATTTGTGTGCATTTTACTATCAAGTATATATAATATGGTCAAGTTATGATAGTATGAAGTATCTGTTTCAATTTTGTAGGTCACTCCTAGTTTGAGGGAGATAGAATGGCAAGGGTTTGTATCACCGATGACTCAACCAACAATCTCTGAAGAAAGTTCAACATAGGTAAGTTTTAGTGTTAATTCAGTTATTTTGTAAACATATATTTTCTCCCAAGTATTTAACATTAAATAGTATAACTCGTAGATCAATGTCATGTTTACAAACATATACAAGTGGGAGTTGACATTGGTGGCACTATTCCTGTGCTACCAAGGACATATATTAGGTCTCATGTTTGTGGGAGGAGACAGAGGGGAGAGGTATATGAGAGTTCAATTATAGTTTAAATTTTATTTATTATTGTTGAGTATGATTATGAATTTTAATCTAACTTGGGGTTTCACTTTTGTGTTTGAATCCAGGATCCATCAGAGCCAAAGAGTACTTCAAAGAGGCTGCATTTTGATGATTCACCAGTAGAATAGGATGTCCTAAAAACATTTGTAGTTGAAGTTCTTATTTTGAGATGTCATATGACACATTTTGAGATGGCGTATGCCACATTGTATCTAGATATGTTGACATGTAAATATGTACAAAATTATTATTCATTTTGATATATATATGAAACTTGATATTCAATCCAATTAGTTAATTACATGTGTTCATTTATTCATTGTTAGTATGTAAATATGCTTGTGTGTATGTACTCCTATGTATGATTTATGCCTTAAGTATACTCATGTATATTCAAGTACATTCTTCATAACCTAAATTCATGTGTATGGGCTACGTGCATGACTTAAGTGAATTCTTGTGGTATGCTTTATAATCTATGTGCTACATGTATGCTTCATGACTTAAGAAAATTTATGTGTACATTTTATGTGCTACGTGTGTTCACGTGTGTAATTCATCATTTGAGGTATATAAGGATATCTATTAAAGTGGTTTCAAGGTTTCTAGACTTACCCTTTACTCCCAATGGCTAAAAGACTTCAAACTGGCCTAATTACATAATCAAACACCCTTTTGGCAATAATCAAACACCCTTTTGTCCATATCAAAACATATCTCAAATTCAAGTATTGGTCTTTTGGACAAAATATCAGTACTCTTCCTGTACTCCTGAAAATACACTAGGAATGCCTAAGAAATGGGGTCTTGTAGCATCTCACAGATCATCGATACCTCTCATGGGGTCTGAGTTATGAGCCTCGAAAGTTTGCTGACCAATCATGCTTAGTGCACCTTGGGGAAACTTTGGTCCGACATAGTTTGGAATGTTCTACTAACTCATTGCTCAAAACGGGGTTGTCCCTAGTGTTTACTCACCCAACCAAAGCTAATGGCATAGTCCATTTGGTGCCAAGATGAATGATTTGGATGTAATCCAGTGGCACAACTTTCAACTGACCCTCACTGCAAGTTTTGGCATCGAGCGAGATTGGCGTGCCAAATTCAAACAAATTTGAATCTCCCAGAATGGAGAGAGGTTATTGTAGGCCTTGGAAATGTGGTCTTGTAGCATCTCACAGACTGCCAATACCTCTCACAAGGTCTCAATTATGAGCCTCAAAAGTTCACTGCCCAATCGTGCTTAGTGCACCTTGGGGACACTTTGGTCCGGCGTGGTCCGGAATGTTCTACTAACTCAGTGGTCGAAATGGGGTTGTCCCTAGTGTTTATCTGGCCAACAAGAGCTAATGGTGCAGTCCATTCAGTGCTGAGATGAATGGTTTGGAAGAAATCAAGTGATGCAACGTTCAACTGACCCTCATTGCAAGATTTGGCATTGAGAGAGACTGGCGTGCCAAATTCAAAAAAATTTGAATCTGCCAAAATGGAGAGAGGTCATTGTAGGCCTCAAAAATGGAGTCTTGCAACATCTCATAGATCTTTGATACCTCTCACGGGGTCCGAGTTACAAGCCTCAAAAGCTCGCTGCCCAATCGTGCTTAGTGCACCTTGGGGACACTTTGGTCCAGCATGGTTCAGAACATTCTACTGACTTAGTGGTCAAAATAGGGTTGTTCCTAGCATTTACCCGCCCAACCAGAGCTAATGGCACAGTTTGTTTGGTCCCGGGATGAATGGTTTGGAAGAAACCCATTGGTGCAACTTTCAACTGACCGTCACTGCAAGTTTTGGCATCCTCTCTCTCTCTCTCTCTATCTCTCTCTCTCTCTCTCTCTCTCTCTCTCTCTCTCTCTCTCTCTCTCTCTCTCTCTCTCTCTCTCTCTCTCTCTCTCTCTCTCTCCCCTTCCCCTTCTCTCTCTCTCTCTAACCTTTCTATCTCTCTCTTCCTCTCTCCCCTTCTCTCTCTCTCTCTCTCTCTCTCTCTCTCTCTCTCTCTAGAGCCTTCACCTCCACTTTTTAATGTATATTTAAAGGTTTCATATACCTTTTTATGGACAATGTACCTTAAATGTTCTTACATTAATTTTTATGCCAGTGTTAGTTTCTAGAACAGATGATGAGTGTATGGTGGTTCTACATCTGTGTGAAATTTCTTTTTGAGAGTTAAAAAATCAATTGATTGTATTCAATCGAGGGGAAGTCCATTGACATCTACTTATTCAGTATAGTTAGACCGTTGAAATTACAAGGAGTCTGTAGAAAAATCCTTTGCTAGATACTTTCAAGAGGATTTGGGATGAAACTGTCTGTCCTCAAATCAACTGTGCAGGTATTTTTTTGAAATCATTTTGTATATCAAATAATATAATACATACTAATATAAAAATTTATATTATAATATTAATGCTATGCTATTATTATTTAATATTAATATTAAAAATAATAATTTATAATTTATAACTTAAAATTGAAAAAAATACTCAATTGAATTAATATTAACATAAAAATAATACAATTTAATATAACACAATTAATATTACTATTAAAAAAATACATTTATTATGAAACTTGAATTTGGGAAAAGTGGGGCAGTGGAAATATCAAAATAGGCAAGCTTTTTTAGATATCCGATATTATCGAATATTTGATTTTATCAGATATCCGATTAGGCCTAGTATTTCCATTGGCAATACCAAACATGGGTGGTCAACCCTTTAGGCATGTTTTAGGAGATAGTTTTTGATATCGAGACTTCAACCATGTTGCTGACGACTATTTTTTCACCCGAAATTGATGAAACAAAAAGGGTTTCTTAAAGACATTATCAGCTTTCCATCAATATAATTGCTGTCAAATTTTGAGTTCAGTAAGTAATTATTACTTATTTTTCAATTGAGTTATCTTTAAAGTCGTAGTTGACATACTGATTGAAAAATAACTATAACTTTCAAACCGTTTAACCTTTTTGAAATCTGAAACATGCGTCACATTTTATGCTTCGGCTACTATAAGAAAAAAAAGTTTTGAATTTGGTAAAATTTTGAATTAGTTAAGGTGGTCAGACACGGGAGTTTTTTTATTCTGAAAAAGTTGTAGCAGAAAATTCATAATTAATTATTTATTTGACCAAAAATTACAAAAAAAAATGCATCACATCCAGGCATGAGTCTACTACTTATATCTAGAATCTTGGGAAAATATATCATCATTTGATTGTGATTAAGGTGGTCAGACATACATGTACTCTTTATCTTTTCCCTAAAATTTTTGTAGTACTACTTTGAAATCTAAAATTTTGAACAATTAGACAAAAAAAATTCCAAACAAGGGCTAGTAGTTTAGAAACTACATTTAAATTTCCTATAGATTCTACTCTTACAAATTTTTGACATAAGGTTCATAAGATGTTCAACCTTTTACGTCAAGTTGACTAACCCTAATTTTCTAATTTTTCATTGCCACTTAAGGCCATAGTTTGGTATACCATGATCCTGCACATACCCCTCTACATGCACTCATATTTATCCTATTGAGGTAGATGTTGGTTCCCCAAGTTTGGTGGTGGTAATATTTTGGTGGTCGTAGTCATGGAGCTCTAGTTTGTAGTCTCATCTTTTCTCTCACTACTTGTTCCTTCGAAGTCTCTTATAAAGGTGGAGTTTTTTTATGACTCTTGTTTGTCTATTCAATGTCTCTTTTTGAGGTGGGGATTTTTTGTCTATCAAGAGACTTCGTATTTCTATCTATTGAAGTGGGGACATTTTGGCATTTTGGGGTCTCTTAAAGATTTGGGTGTTAGTCCTTTCTTGGATCTTGCCAAACTATTTGTTGTGTAGTATTTGGTTTTGTTTGCTAGACCACCTCACTCTTGTTGCGGGTTATGTACTCCTAAGACATAAAGCATGGGTTATGTACTTTTTTGTTTGATAAAGCATGGGTTATGTACTCCTAAGACATAAATTAGTTGATTGTTGACTAAATTGATGACTTTAATGCAAAGTTGGCTTGATTTTGATGATCTTGATGAGGATCCAAAATTATTTTGATGGTTTGAAAAAGGTTTAGGAATGACATTGATGAACTTGGACAATGCGTTAGGTTGATTATGAAAGTGACCAATGAGGCATTGCTGAAATTTAAAAATGCCTTGGATCAATTTGAAAAAGACTTTCATAAGGTTTGCTTATGAGATACTATGGAAAATGTATAGGTATTGATTAACTTTGACAAAGCCTTGATTTGACTTGAAAATGATGAGGCATTAATAAACTTTAACAATGTTATTAAATTGACTTGGATGAGATTGATGATGATGAGGCATCAATGATCTTTGACAATGTGCTCAAATTGATGATGATGATGATGATACATCAATGAACTTTGACAATACCCTGGACTGGTTTAGATCAAATTTATGATGGTGAGGCATCAATAATCTTTGACAATGTGCTCAAATTGATTTGAAAAATATTGAGATGAAATATATTTGACTGATTTGATAAGATTTAAAATGATCTTGATAAGGTTAAAATGACGATGAGGCATTGATGAACTTTGACAGTTCCTTGGACTAATAATGATGATGAGGCATCGGTAAACTTTGATAATGCCCTCGACTGATAATGATGATAGGACATCGATGAACTTTGACAATGCCCTAGACTGATTTGAAAATGATGAAATTGATAAGATTCACAAGGATTTGATAGGATTGGATTGATTTGAAAGTGATTTGATCAGGCATCGATGAACTTTAAAAATGCCCTAGAATTGACTTGGGAGTGATTGAATGAATTTGCAATGATCTCGTACTTCTTAGGAAGGGATTAGGATTGATTTGGATCAATTTAGGAAGGTTTGATATGGTTTAGAATCAATTAGGATAAATTTAAGAATGATTAGGAATGTTTACTTGATCAATTTAGGATCACTTAGGAACAATTAGGATTGGTTTAGGAATGTTTAGCATCAATTTAGGAATGTTCCAATGATAATTTGAAGTTGATATATTCGGCCGAAGAGATCGAGGTTATAACGCAGGATGAGAGAAACATTAGTAATAAATTAAAAAAAATTCAGCATTCAATCGATGACAAAAGACATAATGCTCATATAGTGAGAACCATATGCACATCATAGAGGAATAATTCAAATGCAAAACAATGTTTCAATTGTAATGCCAAAAATGATAACACATAGATTAGCAGGATTGAACCATTTTTTAGTGTCTATAGTTGTTTGTAATATTTTTCTAGAAGAGGCCTTTTTGGCTTGTGTGTAGTTAGCGTCTTGTTTGGCTTATGTGTTATAAGTGACCTATTCATCTATGGCCTATCTTGGACCTTTGCTTCTTGGGGCTAAAACCCTAGTATTGTTGATTTCAATATTAAAAATAATGAGAAATGCCACATAAAATAATTATTTATGGTATATATGATGATACATATTTGGCTATTTTGATACTCTTTAGGATTGACGTGCTTTAGTTATTTTACTTTTTAAGAGATTGCATTCACTTTTTCTAATTAAGTGCATAATGAATGTCTTTGAATATCATGGCATAAAAACATAGTGAAATGTGTATTGGTTTGTCTCATAATACTTGGTTAAAAGGGGTGAGAAAGCTTAAATTTGAATTCAATGCTTTGATCTCAAGTACAATTCTTGCACTCTTGATGATTGATCTAAACCAACTGTTTATACTTATAAATGGTTTATAGAGATAAAGTAATGATCTCAAGGTATCAAATGTATCAAAATTAGTACAATGAAATAAAAAAAGGATAAATAGGGATTAGGTTGTGGACCAAATCTAATACAGGAGTATGACACTTGTCAATGTATTATTAAATGAAGGCATTTCCATCGAACTCTTATCAATATGTCATCATGTTCAAGGGTATTATTTCAATATCAACAAGGGGTGGAGTGTAGTGGCATGAATGTGTTAACAAGCACTATTACCTTCAACTTTAAGTTTGACAACCATTTTATCATTCAAAATATTATTATTTAATATAACCATAAAATTTAATTTTAAATATAAATATATATTTATCTAATTTTCCCTACACATTATTTGTCTTCCTTTAAAAACAAATTTAAAAATAAAAACAAATAACTTTTAGTGTATATTTAACTTATTAGAAGAAAAAATAAATATAATTTAAAAAATGAATTGCTTCCTCATATTTCCCCAAATAACAATAACTTAGTTTCGAAGCAAAACAATAACTTAGTTTCGAAGCAAAACAAACTAGTATCTGTCATTTACTTAATTATCTATATTTGAGATGACTAAATAATTTATCAAAACTATAGATAAAAGTATATTAAACATATCTATCTAGAACTCACCAAACCTCATATGATATCTATCAACATCTTCTAAATAAATATTAAAAACCTATACTAACCATATTAAAACATTCCCTCAAAATAAATTCAAAATTAAACAAAAAAAAATAATACAAATACATAACTTTTATAATTACAATCTCATAGATTTTATTATATTCAAATAGTTTCTATCATATACAAACAAAACGTATGAAGCATAAAACCCAATAATAAAATGAACAAACCCCCTAAGCTTTAGGGCGAATTCTTGAACCAAGCAACTAAGCATGCATTAAATTCGTAGAGTTCACTACTTAAGTTATTCTAAAAATGTGTTGTCTTAAATATAAAACATTTGTTTGATCTAATCTAAACTTGTTAGGTATTGAAATGAACACATAGAGAAACTTTGAGAGAGATAAAACCTTCACCGTACAAGCTATCTAAATATGTTTCTAGAATACTCTTCTAGAAGGTTCTTCCCCAATTATGGGAGGTGTACTTATAGAATGTGTATTTGATGGCTTATTCTAATGCTACAAGTTACCAATTCTTTTAATGTACTCTATTTGGACCGGTGGGAGACTTTTCAAGGTCAATGTTTAGACACGTTGCCAAATCTCATTAAAAAATATCTACAAACCTTCTTTCAAAAGATGTTAATTTTTGTATAGTTTATTGATATCTTAGGGATGAAGTTGTTTAAATTGTTTAATCATTAAACAACATTAGATAACAAGTTTTCCCGATGATTGTGCAACATAGTTTAGTGGGAAATGCGTCCCAATTATTGTATGGGTTGAGATTATTTGAGATTTAATATATGAGAAATATTATCAAAATGTTTTGATAAAGTTATTTTTTCTACCACAAAATATTACGGGCTTACTATTTAGAAAATTTAATTTATAAGAGAATATCAACAATGTAAATGTAACAATATAATCTTGGTAATAATAATATAAAAATATATGGTTCAATATTATATCTAGTTGATTAAAATTTCTATTATTTTTTATTCTATTGCATAAAAATATTTTATAATCGGTCATGTTTTGTAAATTTTCTTATGTATCTTTTTTTCTAATATATATAATTATGGGTGTTTCACCTTTTATCGCGTGTGTGTACGTGCGAGTGTGTAGCATGAATGACATACACATAGCATATGAAAAATGTAAAATGTCATAATGTTGCCTCAAATAGAAAATAATGGTAGCCATAACTACTTAATAATGAACATGTGTAAGCACAAATAAAATGTAAAATATGTCAGCACTATATAGATGATAGATATGTGAGGATAAGATAGAAGCATGATAAAGATTATTAATATATAACATAGACACAATAGCATATGTATGTGTAAACATCATAATAAGCTCGGCATGTAAATAGCATAGTATCTGGACATCATAAGCATGAAATATAGGAAGCATAGGAACAAGCATAAATAATGTAACATAAGGGACATAAAGTCACAAGGAACACATGAAAATATTAGTGGTAAATTATATAACATATATTCTTGTAGGAGTCACACATGAAATATAAGAGCTATACATGGAACATAGGAAAATATAGAAGCTAAAAAAAGAACATAGGAAAGCACAGAATAAAAATAAGGAACATAGAAAAGGATAGGAGCAATAGGAAACATGTCCTCTAGTGATCAAGCAAGATATAAGTTGTAACATAGAAGGTGAAATGAGCATAAGCTATGCACGATGAATATGGCATAAATATAGTGCCATATTGTAAAGATATTTAAGTTGTAATATAGAAGATGAGATAAAAATAAGACATGCACAACAAATATGGCACAAACAAAGGGCCACAAATTTTGAAGACACACAAGGTAAATGTAAGAATGTGAAATATTGATCACAACATATATGGCTTAAGAATAATATTATTTAAAAAAATTATCCACTATAATAAGAATCAAGTCATGTCAATGTGTTATCATAAGGATTCTACCCATGAAGTACATGTGGATAGATTCTTGAGCCTTTTGCATGAGTTTTACAGGTGTGTAAACCCCAAACTTCCTTTTTTTGGGCTTATTAATAGAATAAGTAACACAAAACTTGGTATGGTGCTCAATACTTGCATACAAGGAAATAGATGTATTGTTATTGCACTGCCAACTTATTGGTAACATCGAAGTATGCATTTGTCATGGTTTACTACACCTCCTAGATGAGTTTATTTGTAAGGTGGACTTTCTAGAGCATAGGCTCATCCAAGCGTGAAGATAAAACTATCACTTAGATAGAAACTATCAAACTCTTATACCTTGCACAAGAACAACATAAGTATGTGTAAAATCTATATCAATTGAGTAAATTTTATCCTAGTTAGTCAAGTTGTGGCAACTAAAGATTAGCCATATGATGTGCACATGAAAAAATAGTTGTGAAAAATGATCTATTACCTTCACTAAGGTGCAAGAACTATCAAGATAACACATGGAAAGATTTGGTCTAATCTTACCCTAATCATTTAGATTTAAAATTTGGCATCAAACTTCATCATTAATCTCTCATGGATAAGTGCACCAAGATAGTGTGCAAAAGGGGGGGTATAAGTGGTCACTTTATCCTAAAATCGGGTAAACCTGAACTTTAAAGAGAAATTGGAGGGTCTTGCACTCAAAATTAGAAGATGTGTAAAGAATAAGAATTATAGTACTTTGAAAATTTGTTCGGTAGGATGGTAGATAAGAGTGAGATATAGAAGTTGTGAATTTTTTTGTAATTTTCTATTGAACACTTTTTTTGATATTTTTTGAAGTGACTGCATCCTGAAAATCTGGTACATGTTTGTGTGCTTGGCATAACTAGCATCAAAATAATTGAAAATATATATATATATTTTTAAAGTGTATAGATTCAAGTGTAGAACAATAATATGTAATTAGTTTTGCAATTTTTCAAGTTGATCAAAAGTTATTAAAAAATGGTAGACATATGTTTGTGAGGCCTGTCAAGACACTGGTAAAGAAAATTAAATTTCACTATGTTAATGTTGTCCAAAAATGGAAAAACTTATATGGTTAGAAACATGAGAAGACATGTGAGTTTATGGTGGTAATTTTAGAGATACCCACTTGATCATTTGTAAACTTGATGATGATGAAGATGAGAATTCATGTTGGAAGATGAAAAAACATGTAAATGGACTAAAATAGATTGAAAATTAGCTTTCAAAACTTAGTCATCTACCAACCCTTTTCCCAATCCTAAAATGCATATGGGTTTTAGTGTCCATTAAACACGCTTCGGTTTTGAAAAGAAAAAAAGTACATTTTAAGTCTTTCATAATGCGTATGTGTTTTGGAGATGTAAAGGCATGCCTCTTCTCATTTCCTCTTTCTTTCTCTCTCATCTTCCTTCCCTCATCAACTTATCTATCTATTATGATCCATAATTATCCTTCTTGATCTCTATCCCATCTCTCTCCCCCCCCTCTCTCTGTCTCTCGACCTAGAAACTAGCACTGCAAGTTGTTTGAAGGTCCCACTGCACTATTTGACATAAGTTTCTGGGACAGTACCAATCATGTTTTCATTTTTTCTTTGAAATGATTGATTTGTTTTATTTTTTATTTTTTTTACTTTAGATTATAATAATTTAATTATTCACATTCATTATTTTCTTGCTATTTGATTATGGATTTTCATCATGATGTTATGCACATAGGATAATCAATATTAATTTTTAATGGGAAAGAACAAGAGAGGAATAAATGAGAAATGAGAGACAAATAGATAAGACAAAGAGAATGTATGAGGAGGTTACATGGAGGTACGTCATCTAACATGCACCTAATGAAAGTGATGAACATGAAACAATCCAAATTGACATGATAAATGTACCTAACACACCAAATCAAAATGATCAACATGCACCAATTCAAATGCATGTGAATAATGCACCTAATGAATGTAATGACCATACCCCATTTGAAATCAATTTGATGAATGCACCTAATGAATTTTAAGAAGATACACCACTTCAATTTGATGAAATTAATGCACATAATGCACCTAATGAGAACCAAGAGCATGCACATATCTTAACACCTCCTAGAATAATTCATAGAAAACCAAAGTTTCTAATTAACATTGATGAAAATATTGTGAGGCCAATGCATGATAAAATTCCTGAAAGAACTTGTAGAAGAATGGTTAAAATAATTTGGAATAAATATTTTGAAAATATAAACTAGAGTGGAAGATGCCAATTAGCTATCGAAATGATTAAAAATATGAAATTTAGAGGGACAATGATAATTTTGGGGTTAAGAACAACCAAAAATAGTAATGAAAAAACTATTGTGAGAAATCTATTTGATGCATATCAAGACATTAGTACAAAAGCACATACAAAAGATGTTAATGTTACTCAACATGTCCTCACATCAACCATAATGTGAAAGGAAGCGAAAAATATCATTTAATAAGAAAAACAAGCAAGTCATTAAGGATAAGTAGAACAACATTACACAATACCTTAGATAGGAGAGAGAAAATTGGGGATCCTAACAATAATTATCTTTGGAAATTCTTGAGTAGACTCCCATGTAGGGACAAGGTTTTTCTTGATGCACTAAGAATGTTAATTGACAAATTTTGGCATGAAAACACAAGGGTTTCACCCAACCAAAGAGATGTTGTTAGAAGGTGAATTGGGATTATAAATCATGAGCCACATCCAGAACATTATTTAGACAAGACTCAAACACAATTTTATGAAAGGTTTCTTCAAACCTTTCCTCATATTAAAATTAGCCAAAGATTTTTTGAGATGACAAAACCATTTTATGTTAAGATTAATCACGCACATACTACGTGTTGTTGTAGGGTCCATGTTGAAGAAAGGATTTTGTCCTACATGCGGTGGTTTGCAACAGTTTCCTAGATGCCTACATCTAGATAGCACACATAAAATTGGTAAGACACTAGTTTCTATTGGAAAATATAAGCCAGTCACATATAGTGTTAAAGATGGAAAAGAATTAAACAGGTGTGAGTTAGTGACAAGAGATATATGCATGGATGATTTTATGAAGATGTTTCAAGAGAAACTAGTTTATGAGTACATAGGTCACACACATAGAGCTAGGTGGTTAGATGACAAATTCAAGTTGTGTAAGGAAACTTCCCCCTTAGTAATTGTGTCTGTCATTGATTTTGATGAGAGTTATACACTAAAATCTCAAAATGAAGTGCAACCTATGTATTAGGACTCTACACAAGTTATAATTTTTGTACATGTAGCATTCATGTATGCACATGATAGCATAGAGGAGGAAAAAAAGGTTATAAGAGAGTATCACTTCTATAGAAATGATATTCATACTCATTACTCAGAGTTTGTGCAAGGATTCTTTACAATCTTCTATAATAGTTTAAGGGAAAGAGGTATAAGATACAACCAACACTTAATATGGTTGAACAATTGCACCACACAATTCAAGAATGCATGGATGTTCTACTGGTTGACTAGGATGCATGTAACAAGTGGTGTACAAAATTTTTGGAATTTCACCAAGGCAGGGCATGGAAAGGGAGAGAATGATGGTTTAGGAGCATGTGTGAAAAGAGCTCTTACCAGAGAGGAATTGAAGTAAAAAGGTGGCACAATGTTAATAGATGCATAAACAATTATGCAATGGTGTAACTCTATGACGGGACCAGGTAATACATGTAAGTCTATGGTTTCTATATATTTTTGGTTGATACATAAATCTAACAATGAAAACTATCTAGATTGTTGTACACTTATAGGATCAAGTGGCATGCATTCATTTAGAAGTTCAAATGCAACATCATTAGCTATTTATACTAGAAAAATTGCATTATTTTTCTCTTCATGTATGCATTTTGTGTGGGATGAATGTGAATCAAAAGACTGCATTGACCAATGGTCTTCTAGACCTTTGTAAACCCTAGATACATATCAACTTCCCAAAGAGCTACAAATGAACCAGTTTGAAGCATCTGTGGATTTTGACCGTGTATCAGACCTAGTTGAGCTAGGTAATTTCTCTAGATTTCGTAGGTTAAATCAATTTTAATCTTAATTTATTAGTTCTTTAAATATTGAATTTGGTATTAACTAATCCTTCTATTAAATGCAGGTCATGTATATGTAGTAATTATAGATGAGAACAATGAAGAAGGAACATATTAATTTTTGTGTCATTGTATTGAGGCCAAGAATAAATTAACAACTACAGTCATTGATGGAGAGGGTATTTAGTACCTAATAGGATCTATTGTTATCACATGGACATGGCTTAGAGGTACAATTGTTGTGTCCAGTTGTATGCATACTTATTAAACTCTTTTTATTACACTTTGCATTGATTTGGGTATTAAACTCCATAAAATGTAGGTACCTTATCAAGAATTCTAATGCCTAGTTGTTTGAGGACTTTGAGACACATAAACATATTCTTCATTACTCTAACCTTAATGTCGCAAAAAATATTTAATTGATTAAGTATCATGGAAGATCTCTTAACAATAATTTGTGGAAAGTTCTTTAATTTGACCATGAGGCATACTTGACACAATAAGGGTTAGAGCTGATCTAGAAGGTTCTCTTGATTAATTTTGGGCAATCTAGAAGAATGATTCTACAATATGGTAGAATGATTTTGACAATTTTGTGTATATCTTTGAGGTTCTCTATGTGCATATTTACAGACCAAATTTTGTACTTAAAAATGATAATGATATGTAATGTGTATAAATAGATGCCAATTTTTGTATTAAAAAGGGTTTCCATGTGCATATTATATGCCAATTTTTATGTTAAAAAAGGGCAATGAGTTGTCATGTGCATGTTAGATGCCAAATTTTGTATAAAAAAGGGCAATGAGCCACCATGTGCATATTAGATGCTATTTTTTATGTAAAAAAAGGCAATGAGATGTCATGTGCATGTTAGATGACAAATTTTGTATATAAAGGTGCAATGAGCTTCCATGTGCATATTAGATGCCAGTTTTTATGTAAAAAAAGGGCAATGAGCTGTTATGTGCAAGTTAGATGCCAAATTTTGTATCTAAAAGGTGCAATAGGCCTGATTTGTAAATATATTATTGAAATACATGTATTCAATACTCTCAATCCCTACCTCAGAAGAATATGACATTTACTTTTGAACTTTACCTTTTATTTTGTACGTTCAATAATAAATAAGTGTGAAATCTATTTAAAAATTTCTTACTTAAATATTAATTACCATTAAGAATATGTTCAGACATATCTTTAAAAAATCTATTCTTTAAACGCCATAACATGGATGTGACTGAAAAATGTGAAAATATTTGTATGTATGTTCTTAAAAAAGTTCATGTCATATGAAGTAATGGAATGCATTAAGTTGATAAGATGAAAAATGTCATTATTGGAATTGATTTAATGGCTATATATTGTTATGCAGACTATTGGTTCAGGAGAACCCAATGAATCATGGACGGTCCAACAAGACAATGTCCACTTCAAGGTTGCCCAACCTAGTTCAATGAATGGCCATATATATCATGTTTCATATTTCATGTATCATATTTCATGTTTCATGTTTCATATTTCATATTTCATGTTTCATAACTTTCAAACCATTCACCGTGGGATCAAATCGTCTACTCCATTAGCTTTGGTTGGCTGGGTAAATGCTAGTGACAACCTCATTTTGTCCACAAAGTCCCTCGAAGGTTTTCCAACACACCTGACCAAAGTGTCCCTAAGGGTCACTAAGCAGCATTGGGAAGTGATATTTTTTGGGGAATATCTTAGAGCTTGTACAAGGTATCGATGAATTATTAGGTTCTATAGGACCATGTTATGGAGGCATACAATTAACCATCTCAGTTTTGGAGATTCCACTTCATTTTAATTTGGCATCCCTATCTTGGTTTATGTCAAAAGTTGCAATGTTGCTCAATTGAAATGATCAACATTGGGTATCTTTCAATCCGTTCGTTGTGGGATTGAATCACTTGTTCCATTAGCTCTGGTTGGCTAGGTAATTGCTAATGACAACCCTTTTTTCCTACAAAGTCTCTCGAACATTCACCAACACACCTGACCAAATTTTCCCTAAGGGTCACTAAGCAACATTGGGCAAGAATTCAATGCTTATTATTTAGCTATTTCCTTGATGAATTAGCACAAATGATATTCAGTCGGTAGCATTTAGTTTAGATGATTTTGTTTCTTTTAACCTATTTTATTTTTCTTCTAAATGAAAGGCTTTGACATGGATTCCTATGTAGGCTTATGTTATTTTTAATATTGAAAAAATACAAGTTACAAATGAGATTGCAGTAAAGAAACTGCAAGAATGGATAACTAAAGATTCAACTAGATTACAATTATACAGTGACCAGCAACAACATGCAAGCTTATGTTAAGAAAAAAATTACTTAAGTTTGACCATATCTTTAAATTATTATTCACTACAAAATCGTTTACCTATTTTCTTTACATTTATGAATTGCATTAAATTGCGTGGATGTAACTTGTGACAATCCACTAGTGCATTTAAGTACTTTTTATTTCTTACAATTTTTTTGGTGCATGTGTACATAAAAGTAGTCATCAAACTCAATGTTATACATTTTTAACTAATTAATCCTTACATTCACATTATTGTTAAAGCTTCATGTACTCATGTAGTCATTTTTTTTTGACATAGTATAGCCCTTGGAAAATGTCAACAAAGGAAAATTATATCATGTTTACCACTAGTGGGAAACTAAAATAGAGGTTTTCAACACCACAAAAAATATTTGTTAATTCTAAGATCATATTACTGAGAGGGGGGGGACAAATCAATAATCTACCAATTTTCCAAGTCTTTATCAACCACTTAAACTTTATAAAATCATTCACAAGATTCACTTTAATAGAAGAAAATGAAAATCATAACCATAAGAACATTCACAAAATGATTAAAACACATGACATAGATGTTTATCTCATGGAAACCCAAATTGGGAAAAAACCACGGTGGGGGTTAATACCCACTAAATGTTGTACTTTTCTTAAGTATGCCTTGTGAGGAGCTTAGCCCTATTAGTAGTTTACAAGAGAAATGTTAGGTGCTACCTGCTTAAGGGATTTACCTTTAGGCTTGTTAAGACCTTTACCCTGTTAAGAGTAGCCTTGTTAGAGGACTTAAAAAAAACCTAATGTGTCACCTTGTTAGAGGATTTACAATAAGGACTTGCTAGGATCCACCCAATTAAGGGATTGTGACTGTTGTAACTATTAGGAAATAATAGGAATAATAATCTATAGAATAGAACTACCTCTGCTTGATCAGATCCACTGAAGTACACAATCACTTCTTAACACACTTATCTCTAATATGTCTTAATCGTAATTCACACTTTACACCACACTTGCCCAACACACGATCAACACTAAAAACTCTCAACTTCATTCCATATACACTATTCATCAATCCTTTAAGTTTTTATTTGCCTCAAGTTTTCTCTAAACGAATTAAAATTTAACTTTTACTCTTTGTGCTTGAATCCAACTCATCAGAAAAAATTAATTTACACCATAAATTTCCAACACTGCATCACCATCACAATGATTTACATAGAAATTTGTGTCCAGGGTTCAAACATGATTTAACTGCACACAACCTTCATCTAGAATCTTCTCCACACGCTAGCCTATAAAAATGTGATGCCAGGTCATCACCTCCAATCATTAAGACACATCACTAGATCATGACTAACCTAATTGAAATCAGAGAAAAATCTTCACCGATCACCGATCAAATATTTAACAAATATCGCTCAAGAACATAAACACTTCAACCTATTAACAATTCTGACTTTTCTCACCGATCATATAATCTTCACTATGGTCATAAAAATTAGTTATGATTGCAACCATATCATCCAAACACTATTAAAAACCATACCCTATAACTGTATTACAAGACACAACAAATATTTTACAAACCAATCAAATCACCTATCGCTTGTCACTAACCGTTCTACTAGTTGCACTATTATACTTCATCTGATCATAACTTTCTTATTGATCAATCTCAATAGTTGAATTTATTCATTTTTCATTCTAAGACATTCGTGAGTCTCCCTTATGAATCTCTACAACTAAAATGTACTGCAACACTTTGATCATCAACCTTATGTACTCAACAAGATACTAGAAATACTAGGTCAATACTTCACATTAATGACAACTCAGTAATTGATCATCATGCAATCAAATCTATACCATTAAAAATCCATAAATCTCTTACCATCACATCATCTCTTAGCATCAGTTATGCCAACAATATCCCCCTTTGGAATTGATGGAAACACTCTCTACTCTTCATGGAAAAACTCTCATCAATACCAACAATACTAGGAACATAAAAATGTTCCCACTTATGTCTTTCACTCGATCTTGCAATTACTCCCCCTTTCACTAAACTTCTCTTATCTGCAAGTTTACTTATGCAATTTTGAACAATCACTTTGCATCTCTTCCTTACATGGTCTCCCCCTTTGACAACAATGCCAAAGGAATCAAATACACCTTATGTCTTCTTTGTTGTACCTAACTCAACTCAACACATCACTTCATAGACCTCTCCCCCTAAGGAGTAGAATCCAAAAATTAAATTATTCATTGGAATACACTTGGATTGATGCAAGTGCATCTTCTTTTAATTTAAGTCAGATATGGGAATAACCCCTAACTTACCTCTTAGATACTCATAAGGATCCTCAAGAAATGTCTTTTTGAAAATATCAACAACCTACTCCTTAGTTGGCACATATTCCAACTTTACTTCATTCTCCTATACCTATTCTCTAAGAAAATGATATTTGATAGCTATAAGCTTAGTCTTAAAATTATCACCAAGTTTTTAGATATGTTAATGGAACTTGTATTGTCACAATAGATAACCATCGGTTCGGTTTCCTTTTCTTTAATTCCTTCCAAAATCTACTTAATCCACCCAACCTATGTACAATTAATTGTAGAAAAAACATATTTTGCTTCAGTTGTTGACTGTCATATACAATTCTACTTCTTTCTTGTCTAGGATACAAGCTTATCTCCAAGAAAAAATGCACCCCCACTTGTGCTTTTCTGATCATCAACATTTCATGCCCAATCAACATTAGTAAATACACTTAATGAAAAATCACCTTTATGTCCATACCAAAGTGATGCAGGAGCATCGCAGGTTCTTGGAAATTCTGTGTCACCAATAGACATGTTTGAATTGTTATTTTTTCTTGGTAGCTTCTTCTTTGACCGAGTTGGCTTGGTTGCTTCTTGGTTTCTTCTTTGATCAAGTTGCTTGGTTGGTTCACCAAGTTAATTTCCTGGTGCTCGGTAATCTTGCTCGCCGAGTTGTTTATTTTAATTTCTGTTGAGGACGACTTGTGCATTGAATTTTGGTCATAGAGATAATATTGGTATCGATCATTAGAAAGCGTGTGGACCTAGATCTGGTCATTTCTTTCTCCAATGATGGATCTGAAGGCCAACTTGTTTCGGTAGCCTCTTGTTTAAATAGAGTTGTTTGTAGTTTAGGGATTAGTAGGGGAGAGAGAACAATAGTCGTGAGGGATAACTTCATCAACATGTAGCCGTTGCATGGAATATCGTAAGACCATTTTTTTTTAGAAATGTAAAATGGACACTTAACTACCTATAACTAAGGTTTGAAGGTGTGGTTCATTACGCAACTCGTTAAAGTAGCACACCTAGTTAAACGTGTAAAAAAGTTAGCTTTTTAAAGATTTGACCAAAACTTAATCTAAAAATCTCTGGTAGTTGAATTTAAAAATATCATTTTTTATTAGTGGGTGATTGTATTTCTATACAAAATATGACATATATGTAACTTAAATGGACCATATACCTATTAGTAATCATAAATATTTGTTATATCTAAATTTTAAATCCAACACAAAATGACCAATGCCTCAACACAAAAAAATTATTTGTTGTTATAAAAATAACATATTATTATATAAAATACAACCTATATCGAACACAAAGGGACCAATAGTTGAACACTAAATTTTTTTGACAATCTCACACATTTCATGGGAAAATACAAGGCATTTTGGTTGTGTTCACATTTTATATTTGTGATAAAACAAATTATTAATATGAAATATTCTAATGCATATACATTTCTACCCCAATAGTTGATGAACTACAACTGATTGAGAACCTGATTGAAGAACTTCAAGTGATTAGAGATCACCGAGCACTAAACTGTTATGTAAGATAATTGAATCAGTTTTATGTTGTCATTGATGTCAACTAGTTTTGACAGTACTTATCATGGAGTTGCAAACATCTAACACATCTGTAGAAGAGAAGAGAAAGATGAAGAACTGAGATATCTACATAGAGGAAGATGGTTATGATAGATGAGGATAAGGAATACCTTTGGTGACTTATTGATGAGTCTATGACTTCATATGGTTGACTTGATTATGTTGCATTAATCTTTTATGAAGTTGAGAGAAAAATGTTACAAAGCAGTGTGGTCAGTTAATGAAGCATTCCAGTATACACCGAGCAGTGTAGTGTATACTGAGCATAGTATAAACCAAGCTTGTGTTCACTGACGCATTTCTTTATTAACTGAGAATGAACAAAATAACTAAATGATTAGTTTAGCCAATAGAAGTTGATGAGCTATAAAGTGTATGATCACGAGGTGGACAGATAATGTTTGTTATAAGATCGACAGCTACCAAAATTCAAGGAAGATCTAAAGGACATAATTGAAATGTGTTACTGACACATCAGTCGAGGAAGGTTTAAGAGGCAAAATCAGCGATGGAGATTAAGCGAAAAAATCTGATGGATAAAAGGCAAACGGTTTACTTGTCTATTTAAGAGACTAGGGCTTCATTATGAAACTCATGCTGGAGGAAAGAATACTGCAGAGATATCGCATGAACAAGCTTCATGCATGCCTAATCAAACTAGTTAAGGAGAACCGAACTGCAGAGATTACCAAGTGTCAGAAAGCTATAACCGAGAGATAGTAAGTTACTAAATATTGTTGAATATAAGTGATATATTGATTAGAGGATTTGAATGCGCATAATATAGATCTGTACATCTGCAAATCAACTTGGATTGTAATCAGATCAACTATTGTTATAGTTTAACCATTGTAATCAGATAAATCTCTTAATAGAGTAGACTAGAAAGTCTTGTAATGTCATTCATAGAATGTACATTTGTTATCATGTCAACCCCATACTGAATGCTGGTTGGACGATAACGGTTAGTGTTAAATCCTATAACAAGGTCACACCTTACAGTGTGTTTTGTAACCTTTAAGAGGGTTGGGTCTTCACCGAACTCACTTTAGAAGAGTGAATAATTTTTGGGTTGCCGGTCCCAGGTGGTTTTTCCCTTTACAGGATTTTCACGTTAAATCTCTTGTGTTATGTGTTTATTGTGATGATTGTTGGATATCACACTTTACATGTTGCATATTAGATTTGATCGGTAGTTATTACAAGTTATTAACTAGTAATCAGTAAAAGCACGGACAGTTTACTGTTCTATGTTACTAGGCTGCAGAAATTTGTTTAAATTGTTTTTGGATATACATTTTGTATTTGGGACTATGGATAACTAATTCACCCCCTCTTAGTTATTCTAAAAATTGGTATCAGAGTGTATTGGTTGCTTGGAATAGAGTTTTAAGGAATTTAGCATAAGGATCACAAAATGTATAAGAGGGATGTGCCAAAGCTGAACAAGGACAAATTTGCAATATGGCAAAGCCGAATGAAACTGCATATATCTAGAATTGGGAATTCTGCCCTCACACTATTAGAAAATGGCTACATTGCACCGCCCACTGGACCTTTGACTCTTGATCAACTAAGAGATAGACATGAGCATAACATTACTATGATGGAGATTGTTACTACTCTGACAGATGCCAAGTTTGAAGATATTAAAGATTGCACTACTGCTAAAGATATGTGGGATAAACTTGCTCAAGTTTATAATGGTGATACAAATGTCAAGAGAGCCAGAGCTGAAAGTTTAAGAGGAAGATTTGATGATATGAAGATGAAAGAAGGAGAAAACATTGTGCAGTACACAAATCAAATAAAGGAGGTAGTTCACACTATCAGAGCATCTGATGGTGTTTTTTATGAAGACATTGTGGTAAGAAAAATTCAAAGGACTTTATTGCCTATTTATGCCATTAGAATATCTATAATTCATGAAAATAGGTCAGCACCTAATAGTACTCTCACTCTTGATAACTTGATTGGAAAGCTAACAACCTTTGAACTGAACAACTATGATAATAGTTTTGTACCGACTATTGAATCTACTTTTATGACTTCTCTGAAGATTGGTAAGTCTAGTAGATGAAATAATAAGGATGATAGTGATAGCAATATTGATGATGAACTTGATGAGCTTGAAGCTCTTATGGCTAGGAGATTACCTAAAGGAAAAGGTAGATATAGAGGAAAATTACCTTTGGCATGTTTTAACTGCAAAGAAGTTGGTCATATTGCTACTAGATGTCCAAACAAGAAGGAAGATGACAGAAAAAAGGACCGATTTGGTGAAGGAAGCTATGGGAGAAGAGGAAATAGAAGTTACCGACACTACAATAGAGACAAATGAGACAATAATGACAAAGGAAAAAAGGTATGTTACATTGCAGAAGAAAATGAATCTGATTCTGATTCAGATGATGATGTAGAAGTGGTATTTGTTGCTATGAAGGATGATTCTAAGGAAGAAGAAAGGTATGTATAAATAGCATTGATTTCTAAGGTTAATAAAAATGATACATGGATCATTGATAGTGGTTGTACACATCACATGACTGGTGATGAAGAAAAATTTAATCATCTTGAGCAATATAATGGAGGATCTGTAAAAATGGGTAATGATACACCTTGTATGGTTAGAGGAAAGGGATCCTTACTGATAAATGATAGAATCCAAAGTGATAACGCTTATTGGGTAGAAGGACTAAACTATAATTTTCTAAGTGTGGCACAATTGAACAATTCAAGTCACCAAGTAGCTTTTGAGAGTAAGAAAGTAAAAATATTTGATGATGGAGGAAGACTTGTTGGAATAGGAGCACAATCAAAAGGTAACTTGTCTTATCTTGATAATATAGAGTCTTCTTGTTTAATGATGAGAAATGAAGATGCTTGGTTATGGCATAAAAGGTTATGTCATGTAAACTTTGATAACATGATTAAGATCAGTAAAAAGAAAAAGGTTAGAAGTCTGCCTAACTTATCTAAGCCTGATCATGTTATGTGTCATGAGTGTCAGAAAGGTAAAATGAAAAAATATAGTTTCAAAAGAAAAGATTATTCAACAAAGAAAATACTTGAGTTGGTTCACACCGACCTATGTGGTCCCATGAGAACATAGAGTTATTATGGTGATAGATATTTTATTCTATTTGTTGATGATTATACTAGATTGATGACTATCATGTTCTTGAAAGAAAAATTAGAGGGATTTAAGATGTTCAAGTGGTATAAAGCAAAAGTAGAGAAAGAGACTGGTAAAGAATTGAAATGCTTAAGATTTGACATAGGGGGTCAATTTATTTCTAATGAATTTACTAACTATTGTAATGTGCATGGTATAAAAAGGCAGGTCTCTGCACTGAGAACAACTCAGCAAAATGGAATTGCTGAAAGGAGGAAAAGGTCAATAGTTGACTGTGCAAGGACATTGATGATAGAGAAAAATGTTGCTCAGACATACTGGAGAGAGGCAGTTAGCACAACTGTTTATGTTTTGAACTGAGTACAATTGAAGAAGGACACTAACAAAACACCCTATGAGTTACGGTTTGGACACAAACCCATTGTAAGTTATTTCAAAAATTTTGGAAGTAAATGCTTTATTCTAAAAGATGAAAGAAATGGAAAGTTTGACTCAAAAGGTGATGAAGGGATATTTCTTGGATATTCTACTAAAAGAAAAGCATACAAGTGTCTAAATAAAGTTACTAATAAAATCATAGAAAGTGCTAATGTCAGGGTTGATGAGTTTGATGACAAGAATGCAGAAGAAAGCACAAAGGAACTAGAAGACTATGGTAGATTCACATACATTGAACATCTAGAGTATCTATCGAAGCCATAGATAGTGACAACCGGTTAGCAGGAAAACAACACCGAGGAACAAGAAAGAGAAACCGATAAGCAGGAAGGACCTACCAAGTAAGAAAATGAACTTGAACAGGATGAACAAGAAAGAAGAGATCGGATACTGGCAAGATTTTTTAGGGGACATCATCCTGAGAACCAAATTATTGGTGACAAGCAAGTTGTCATACAAACAAGAAGTAAGTCAAGACAAGGTACATGCTTATTTTGTGAATATGAACCAAAAAATGTTAAAGTTGCATTGGAGAATGAAGAGTGGATAAATGCAATGAATGAAGAGATTGAATAGATAGAGAAAAACAAGACATGGACCTTAGTACCTAGACCTAAGGATAAGAATGTTATTAGTACTAAGTGGATCTTCAGAAACAAGATGAATGAAAATGAAGAGGTTACAAGGAATAAAGCCAGACTAGTTTGCAAGGGGTATGCATAGGAGGAAGGAATTGACTATGGTGAGACCTTTGCAACTGTTGCTAGACTAGAAGGAGTTTGTATGTTACTGGCTTATGCAACACATAATAAATTTAAAGTTTATCAAATGGACGTTAAGTCTACATTTTTGAATGGGATACTTGAAGAAGAAGTCTACATAGAACAACCAGAAGGGTTTGTTGATCCAGAAAAGAAAGACATGGTATGTAGATTACATAAAGCTTTGTATGGTTTGAAGAAAGCACTAAGAGCTTGGTATGAAAGGCTGCATACTTATTTGTTATGTATTAGATTTGTTAGAACTAGTGAGAACAACAATTTGTATATGAAAAGAGATACTGATGATACTATTCTAATTGATGAAATATTTGTGGATGATATTATCTTTGGAGGAAAATATCACATATGTAAATCATTTTTTGATGAGATGAGAAAAGAGTTCAAAATGTCTATGTTTGGAGAGATTAAGTTCTTTCTAGGAATGCAGGTTATTCAGCAGAATGATGGGATATTCATCACACAATCCAAGTATATAAAAGAAGTACTAAGAACATTTGGCATGGAAGATGCTAAACCAGTTGGAACACCAATGGTCACAGGTTGCAAATTGACTAAAGAGGATGAAACTACAGAGGTGAACCAGACACTATACCGATCAATGATTGGTAAGTTGATGTATGTAGTACATAGTAGACTAGATATGGCACATGCTGTGGGGATTGTTACAAGATTTTCTGCAAATCCTAGGGAGTCACACATGATTTATACAAAAGAGAATCTTAAGATACCTGAAGAAAATGGAGGATTATGGATTATGGTATCCTAAGGAAGGAAAGTTTGAACTTAAAGTATACACTGACGCTGATTGGGCTGGAAATGTGGATGACAAAAAAAGAACAATTGGAGGAGAATTTTTCTTTAGTGAAAGACTTGTTACTTGGACAAGTAAGAAGCAATCTTGTATTTCCTAGTCTATAGCTAAAGTAGAGTATGTTGCTTCTGCTACAAATTGTTCAAATATTCCATATATTAAGTAAGTGTTAGAAGGAATGAATGAGGTAATCATTGAGCCGGTGATTATATACTGTGATAACACTAGTGCTATAAACATTTCAAAGAATCCAACGATGCACTCTAAAACAAAGCACATATCTATCAAGTATCACTACTTAAGAGAACAAGTGTAGGAGAAGCAAGTAAAGCTTGAATTTGTTACATCTAAAGAGAAACTTGTTGATATTTTCACAAAGCCTCTACTGAAAGATACATTTGAATACTTGAGGAATAGACTTGGGGTCCATCCCCTGTCTACCGGTCACTAATGTGATCTAGAGGTTGCATTAGCCTAATCTTATCAGAAGATCATTCATGTTGATGCGGCATAGTTCACACTTTGGATTTATGTCTAAAGTTGTGAAAGATTTGAGAAACTAGTGGCATAATCAGTATACAGAGATACAGTAAATGCACATGACAACAGTGAGTTAATTGGCTACTACAAGAGCTGTATGGTTTATGTTTTTCTTTGGAATTGTTGTCAAAGGGAAAGTTAAACAATATGATAACCAAGGAGAATACTGGAACATCTATCTAAGGGAGAGACAATCTGAAAAGATAAATGGAGAGATGGTAAAGATCATATCTGCAGAAGATAGTCTGCATTTGAAATGTTGTTATGTAACGTAGTGATTAAACATATTAAGCTAAGGGAGAGCTTACCGAGCTACAACATTTGTTCACAGAGTTGTAGAATACATGTTTGGTATGTGTATGGTATACTTCATATTGCTTGAGTTTCCATCAATGCCAAAGGAGGAGATTGATGAACTACAACTGATTGAGAACCTGATTGAAGAACTTCAAGTGATTAGAGATCACCGAGCACTGAACTGTTATGTAAGATAATTGAATCAGTTTTATGTTGTCTTGATGTCAACTAGTTTTGACAGTACTTATCATGGAGTTGCAAACATCTAACACATCTATAGAAGAGAATAGAAATATGAAGAACCAAGATATCTGCATAGAGGAAGATGGTTATGACAGATGAGGATAAGGAATACCTTTGGTAACTTGTTGATGAGTCTATGACTTCATATTATTGACTTGATTATGTTGCATTAATCTTTTATGAAGTTGGGAGAAAAATGTTACAAAGCAGTGTGGTTGGTTAATGAAGCATTCCAGTATACACCGAGCAGTGTAGTGTATACCAAGCATAGTATAAACTGAGCTTGTGTTCACCAATGCATTTCTTTGTTAACCGAGAATGAACAAAAGAACTAAATGATTAGTTTAGCTGATAGAAGTTGATGAGTTGTAAAGTGTATGATCATGAGGTGGACAGATAAAGTTTGTTATAAGATTGATGACTAGAAAAATTCAAGGAAGATCTAAAGGACAAAATTGAAATGTGTTACTGACACATCAGCTGAGGAAGGTTTAAGCAAAAAAATCAGCGATGGAGATTAAGCGGCAAAATCTGATGGATGAAAGGAAAACGGTTTACTTGTTTATTTAAGAGACTAGGGTTTCATTATGAAACTCATGCCAGAGGAAAGAATACTACAGAGATATCGCATGAACAAGCTTCATGCATGCCTGATCAAACTCGTTAAGGAGAATCGAACTGTAGAGATTACCGAGCATTAGAAAGCTATAACCGAGAGACAGTAAGTTACTGAATATTGTTGAACATAATTGATATATTGATCAAAGGATTTGAATGAGCATAATATAGATCTGTACATCTACAAATCAAGTTGTATTGTAATTAGATCAACTGCTGTTACAGTTTAACCATTGTAATCTAATAAATCTCTTAATAGAGTAGACTAGAAAGTCTTGTAATGTTGTTCATAGAATGTACATTTGTTATCCTGTCAACCCCATAGTGAATGCCAGTTTTATGATAATGGTTAGTGTTAAATCCTCTAACAAGGTCACACCTTACAGTGTGTTTTGTAACCTTTAATAGGGTTGGGTCTTCACTGACCTCACTTCAAAAGAGTGAACAATTTTGGGTTGCCGGTCCTAGGTGGTTTTTCCCTTTATAGGGTTTCCAGGTTAAATCTCTTGCGTTATGTGTTGACTGTGATGATTGTTGGATATCATACTTTACATGTTGCATATTAGATTTGATCGGTATTTATTACAAGTTATTAACTAGTAATCAATAAAAGCACAGACAGTTTACTATTCTATTTTACCGAGCTGCAAAAATTTGTTTAAATTGTTTTTGGATATACATTTTGTATTTGGGACTGTGGAAAACTGATTCACCCCCCTCTCAATTATTCTAACAATAGTTGTACACATAAGAATAGTATTTGTGCACTAAGATAAAAATACTTGTTTAAGTGGGCATCTTATTTTATTAAGTGAGCATATTATTTTTTAATTGACACACATATGATAGATAGCTATGATATTTTATTTGAGACAAAAAGTTATCTATTTCACTTATTTATGTTCTTTTAATATAACATTTATGGGTTCTCATGTGTTCAAGTATTGGTCCATTTTTTATCAACATTTGGAATTTTTTTGATTTACATTTGGATTATTTAATTACAATATATAGTAAAAATGTGGTGTAAGACTGGATAATATATTCACTAGTGAGCACTTGACTATTGGACCCCGCACAACTATTGGTCCCTCTCCCCTAGTTGGAGATCAATTTTTAGAAGTTGGAAGTTGAATCCTCGCATGTTGGAGGACTGTTGTAATTGAATTTGAATGTACTTGGTTGTAACTGGGAAGGCCTTACAGCCCAACATGTATGAGGTTATCTGATGAATAATAGATCAAGTTTTTTACATTCTCTCTCTCATTTTGTATTATTGCTTTCATGTTTTCTACCTGCAAGGAGGTTGGTGATCAGGGTGTGCCTTTGGTCCCTCAGTTTACCCTTTCTTGCATTAGATGGTATCAGAGCAAGGTTGAGATTTGGATATGAACTTGCGAGTTTAGGTCGAGGGTTCCTACTTGCAAACCCTAGTTGATATTTGTTGTGGGGTAGAAGATTGTGATCTAACCTACAATTACAGAGGGTTTCAATATGGTTTGTGGGAGGTGAGATGCAGATCCAGGATTGGTAGATATGTTAAGAAAAATTGCTTCTAGGTTAGAAGCTATTGAGACAGCCCAATGCCAAGGAAGACATCTTGAGGATGTTAGTGATGAAGAAATTGAAGATGAGCAAGCTGGAGCTGAACTTGCACATGCGATGGATCAAGGTGAAGAAATAATTTTGAAGGAATTGATAAACTTGAAGTCCACACCACATTTTAATCCTCTTGAATACAGTGGAAGGCTAGATTCTTTGAGTCGATGGATTGGATAACCGAGATGGAAAAATACTTTGAATATGAAAATGTCCCTGAGGAGAAAAAGATGAAAATTGCAAGCACAAAGTTGAAGAGTCATGCATCCTTGTGGTGGGAACATCTACAACTGGATAGAAAAAGGAAAGGCAAAGACAAGATCAAGGTATGGAATAAGATGGTGAATAAATTGAAAGGAAAGTTCTTACCATGTGATTATTAGATTAACCTAATTAGGAAAATGCAATGTTTGAGATAGAAAGATAGCTTGGTAAAATATTATACTTAGGAATTCTATAGATTAGATATTAGATCTAGACATGATGAGGATGAAGTGGAAAGAATTACTAGGTACTTGAATGGGTTAAAAGTTTCTATTCAAGAGGAAATCAGTCTGGTTAAGTTGGAGAGCATTGAGGAAGCTTATTAGTTTTCCTTAAAAGCTGAGGATAAATTGAACAAAAGATATGAGCAAAGACAAAGAGGAAGAGGTGGTAGATTCCCTAGAGGAAGACGTAGATCTTATGGTGAAAAAATTAGATATGATCAAGATAAGACAAACCAGGATAAAGGTAAGACTGAGTGGAAAAGTGAAAATTCTTGTAGAGGAAGAGGTAGTAAATACTGAGGTGGTTATAGTAGAGGTGGATTACGAAGAACTTGTTACAATTTTGGAGAAGAAGGACATAGGTCATTTGAGTGTACACATGCAAGTAAGAAGGTTGGTAATAGTAGAAATGCTTTGGTGCAAGAAGAATCATTGAATGAACCCGAGAAGGAAAAGAATTTGATGGTTAGGAGAGCACTTTGGAGTGAAAGTAATAAGGAAGATCCGGTAAGGAAAATTTTGTTAAAGATGAAATACAGAGTTTATGAGGAAGTGTGGAAGGCAATCATTGATAGTGGAAGCTCAGAGAACTTTGCATCTGAGGAAATGGTTGCAAAGTTTTAGTTGGAAAGGTTGAAACACCCGAGACCCTATCAAATTTCATGGATTAACAATGAGCATACACTATTGGTAAGTGAACAATGTTGTGTGAATTTTAAAGTTGGAAAATAATATGATAAGGTGTTGTGTGATATCATGCCTATGGATTGTTGTCATATTTTGTTCGGTAGAACTTAGAAATATGATAAACATGCTATATATGATGGGAGATTGCATAAATATACTATTTGGGCTGATGGGAGAAGACAAATCTTGTTGCCTTTGATTGAAGAATCTATTAGTAATGTATGTACATAAGTGAAAGTTTGTTTTGATGGAAGGAAGAAAGTTTGTTAAGGATTTGAAGAAGAATTATGTGTGTTTGGTTGTGATTCCTAACAAACTGAGTGAGAAAATAGTAGATAATGTCCTTGAAGAGATTGATAAGATACTCACTGAGTATAAGGAGATCATTTCCAATAATGTACCTAATGTTTTTCCACCGAAGAGAAGTATTGATCATTATATGGATCTAATCCTTGGAGCTAGTTTACTGAATAAGGAACCACATCGGTTAACACCTACTGAGAATCAAGAATTAAACTAACAAATCCAAGAATTGTTGCAGAAAGGTTTGATCTAAGAAAGTTTGAGTCCATGTGTAGTACTAGCTATGTTGGCACCTAAGAAGAATGGATAATGGTGAATGTGTACTGATTCTAGAGAAATCAACAAGATAATAGTGAAATATAGGTTTCCTATATTGAGAATGGATGACATAATGGATAGTTTGACAAGAGCAATGTATTTTACCAAAATTGATTTGAAAAGTGGACATCATCATATCAGAATCAAAGAAGGTGATGAGTGGAATATGATTTTAAGACAAGAGAAGGTTTGTATGAGTGGTTGGTTATGCCTTTTGGTTTAACTAATGCACCAAGTACTTTTATGAGATTGATGAATGAGGTTTTGAATAAATTCTTGGGTAAATTTTTGATTGTATACCTAGATGACATTTTGATATTCAGTAAGACTAGAGAAGAGAATTGTTGCACATTAAACAAGTATTGCAGAAATTGAAAGAAGAAAAGTTGTTGATTAATCTAAAAAAGTGTTCCTTCATGAAAGAAGAGATTGTGTATTTGGGATTTGTGATTTCAGCTAATGGTTTGAAAATGGACACTAAAAAGGTTGAAGCTATTTTGAATTAGCCTACACCTGAAAATGCTAGTGAGGTAAGATCATTTCATGGTTTAACAAGTTTTTACCGAAAGTTCATCAGAAATTTCAATTCAATTTGTAATGCTGTGACTGAGACCATGAGAGGAGATAAAAGATAATTTAAGTGGACACATGGAGCTAATAAAAGTTTTGAGATTTTGAAGCAGAGGGTTGTTGAATTGCCTATGTTAGCTTTACCTGATTTCAATAAGGTGTTTCAAGTTGAATGTGATGCAAGTGGTAATGTAATAGGAGTTGTGTTGAGTCAAGAAGGTAAACCTATTGCTTTCTTTAGTGAGAAGTTGAATGATGAAAAAAGGAAATATTATGTATATGTTCAAGAGTTATATGCTATTGTTCAAGCCCTAAAGAAATTGAGACATTATTTGATACCGAGTGAATTTGTGTTGTATAGTGATTGTAAGGCTTTGCAATATTTGGGTAGTCAGAATAAGTTGAATCAGAGACATATGAAATGGGTTGAATATTTGAAGAGTTATACATTTGTGATAAAACATAAGAGTAGAGTCACTAACCGAGTTGCTGATGCATTGAGTAGAAGAAGATCTTTGATGATTGAAATGAGAATTGAAGTTCTTGGTTTTGATGACATGAAAGATTTGTATGAAATTGACCCTGATTTTTCTGAGTCGTGGAGGAAGTGTAGAGCACCTATTCAAGAACAACCGAGTACTAAATGGGAAGACTATTTCATTTGAGAATGTATGTTTTTTTAAAGGTATTCAGTTGTGTATACCGAGAGGATCAATGAGAACTAATTTGATAAAAGAGAAACATAGTAGTGGTTTGGCTGGACATTTTGGCATTGACAAAACATTGAATTTTCTTAAGGAGAAATACTTTTGGCCACAGTTGTATAAGGATGTTTATAAATTTGTGAGAAGTTGTGGAATTTGTCAAGTTGCAAAGGGAGTAAGTCAGAATACAAGATTGTATACACCAATTTCTATTCTTTAGAAACCTTGGATTGATATCAGTATGAATTTTGTTCTTGGCTTACCAAAGATAATAAGAGGTAACGATTTTGTATTTGTTGTTGTGGATAGATTTTCTAAGATGGCACATTTTATACCCTGTAGAAAAACATCAGATGCAGTACATATAGAAGATATTTTCTTTAAGGAAATTGTCAAATTGCATGGATTACCAAGGAGTATTATCTCTTACTGAGATAGTAAATTTGTTGGATACTTTTGGAAGACTCTTTGGAAAAAGTTGGGTACCGAGTTGAGGTATAGTTCTATATGTCACACATAGACTGATGGAAAAAAAAAGTTTGTAAATATAAGTTTGGGTAATCTTTTGAGATGTTTAGTTGGAGATAAACCGAGTAATTAGGATTCTATGTTGGCACAAACAGAGTTTGCATACAATAATTTGGTGAATAGGAGTACTGGGAAAAAACCTTTTGAGATTGTTAATGGCATACAACTGAGAGGTATATCAGACTTGAAGAACATTACTGGTGAAGAAAAGAGAAGTGTTGAAGGAGAAGAGTTTGGTGAGTTCATGAAGACATTGCATGAGGAAGTGAAACATAAGTTGGAGAATAGTAATCAGAAATAAAAGGACAGAGTAGAAAGATAAAAAAGACATAAGACTTTTGCAGTTGGGGATGAAGTTATGGTACACTTGAAGAAAGGAAGATTTCCTATTGAAACCTATGGAAAGTTGAAAATGAAGAAATTTGGTCCTTGCAAGATATTGAGGAAATTTGATAGTGGAAATGCTTATGAGATTGAATTACCTGATGACATGGATATATCACCTATATTCAATATTTCAAATTTGTATGATTATCATGAACCTTATGAAGATGCGATAGTGCTAAATGATATCCTAAGAAGAAGATAGGAGAAATTGAACAGATTTTGGAATAAAGAATTGGCAGACGCATGAGAGGAAAAGAATATATGGAGTATCTAGTAAAGTGGAAGAACAAACATATTGAATACAATTCATAGATTTCACAATCTAAGTTGGATTCAGCTCAGGTTGTACCTACTACATGATTTGTAGAATCATCTCAAACAATCCCTGGTGTCTCATGCAGGAGCATCTCAAGTTCTTGGAAATCCTATGTTGCCAATAAACATGTTTGAATTGTTAGTTTTTCTTAGTAGATGATTCTTTGACTGAGTTGGCTTGGTCGCTTCTCAGTTTCTTCTATGATTGAGTTGCTCGGTTGGCTCATCGAGTTAATTTCTTGGCGCTCAATAATCTTTCTCACTGAGTGGTTTATTTTGATTTATGTTGAGGCTGACTTGTGCATTGAATTTTGGTCGTTGAGTTAATATTGGTATCGATCATCGAGAAGCATGTGGATCTAGATCTGGTCATTTCTTTCTCCAATGATGGATCTGAAGGCCGACTTGTTTCGGTATCCTCTTGTTTAAATAGAGTTATTGTTTGTAGTTTAGGGATTGGTAGTTGGAGATTAGTTTTTAGAAGTTGGAAGTTGAATCCTCGCATGTTGAAGGGCCATTGTAATTGAATCTGAATGTAACTAGCTGTAATCAAGAAGGCCTTATAGCCCGACATGTATGAAGTTATCTGATGAATAATAGATCAAGTTTTCTACATTCTCTCTCTCATTTTATATTAGTGCTTTCGTGTGTTGTATCTGCAAGGAGGTTGGTGATCAGGGTGTGCCTTTGGTCCCTTAGTTTTCCCTTTCTTGTGTCACAAAGACCATAATCTATAGCTCCCTTAATATATCTGAAGATTCTCTTCACCAAAATAACATGTGATTCTATAGGATTAGAAGAAAATCTAGCTACTAATCCAACTGCCTATGCAATGTCTAGTCTACCATGCACCAGATATTGTAGCTTACCAATCATGGACCTGTACAAAGTCTCATCCACCTCTTTATAATCATCCTCTTTTGAAAATTTACAACTGCTTACCACAGGGGTACCAAAAGGCTTTGAGTCTTCTATCCCAAATTTTTTTAATATCTCTTTCACATATTTGGATTGGATGATGTAGATACCTTCTTTCAACTATTGAACCTACAATCCAATAAAGAATTTGTTCTCACTGATCATAGACATCTTGAATTGTTTCCTCATTTCTTCTAAAAATGATCTACTCATTTCTTCATTATCACCAAAAATGATATCATCAACAAATATTTTTGCAATCAGTAACCTATCATCTTTCTCAATCTTAAAATCTACATTACTATTGTCACTTTTCCTTGTAAAGACAATCTAAATCGGTATGAGTGCAATCTCGTCATACCATGATCTAGGTTCTTTCTTCAATCCATATAAATATTTTTGTAATTTTCACACCATGTTCTTACTTTCTTCATTAGAAAATACTTTTGATTGTTAAATGTAGACTTCTTCTTCCAGTACACCATTAAGAAAATCTGATTTAACATCCATTTGATATTCCTTGAATACTTTGTAAGAATCATATGAAAGAAGTATCCTTACACCTTCAAGTCTAGCAACACTTGAAAATGTTTCACCATAGTCCAAGCCTTCCTCTTGTGCATATCCTTTCCACACCAATCTTTCTTTATTCCTTATCACTTCACCTTTCTCATTCATCTTATTTTTGAAAATGCACTTAGTATCAATTACATTCGTGTCCATCGGTCTAGGTACTAATGTCCAAGTTTTGTTTTTATCAGTTTGTTCTAATTCTTCTTCCACAACCTTTAACCAATCATCATATTTGAATGCATCTTTCACGGTTTTAGGTTCATGTTCATATATTAAATATGTACTTTCTCTTTCATTTCTTCATGTCAAAACACTGGCATTTCTATCACTAATAATTTGACCAGGTGAATAATTTATTTTCACATACCTTGGAAACACTAGTTCATATCTTGGAGTACCTTCAACTACTTGAATCACTTCTTGTTAATTAACCTATCTTTCCATCGGTTCTATTATAGTTTCTTACTCCACTAGTTTTACATATACAAACCCATGATAGGCATCAGGTTCCTTCTTGTTGGAATCATCATTTTGTTCATAAAATCCATCTACTCACACATTGTAACTTTCCACTATCTTGTTTTTTCTTTTTCTCAAGCACTTGCAGGCTTTTCTCTTTGTGGAATATCCTAAGAATATTCCCTCATCACTTCTTGGGTCAAACTTTCTTGAATGTTCATCTCTTTTTAAATAACATCTACTTCCAAAAAAATGAAATAACTTACACCAAGGGATCGACCATGCCACAATTCATAAGGAGTTTTTTTTGTCCTTTCTTCCTTTCAACTCTATTCAGTGTATAAACAATAGTGCTCACCACTTCTCTCCAAAAATTTTGTGCAACACCTTTCTAAATCATTAATGTTCTAGAGCAATCAGTGATAGATTTGTTTCTTCTTTCAACAATGCCATTCTAATGAGGTGTTCTAGGAGCTAACATCTTCCTTTTAATTCCCTATTCCTCACATTATGAAATAAACTCATGTGAAGTTAAATCGCCTCCTCTATGAAACCTAAGACATTTCTGGGTCTTACTAGTCTCCTTCTCCACTCTAGCTTTGTAGATCTTGAACATGTAAAAAGATTCCAGTTTTTCCTAAAGAAAAATGACCCACATCATTCTAGAATAATCATCAACAAGAAAAATGAAATATCTATCACCATAGTAACTCTGAGTTCTCATTGGACCACATAGGTCAGTATGATCCTGATCTTTAAAGATACCTTTAGAAGAGTAATTTTTACTAATAAAACTTGAACTAGTTAACTTCCCAAGTTGACATTCTTTACACATCACATCATCTGGCTTCATTACATTAGGAAAACCTTTCACTATCTTCATCTTACTAACTTTGACCAGGTTATCAAAATTTACATGACAAAATATTTTGTGCCACAAGTAATAGTACTCTACCTTAGAAATTAAAGAATTCTTAATTGTAGATTTCAGATGGAACAAGTTACCTTTGGTTTTTTCAGTGGTAGTAATCAATTCTTTTGTTTTCCCAATGATCCTACATATACCTTCATCAAACTCTAATCTACATCATTTATTGTTTAACTAAGATACACTTAACAAATTGTATTTTAAATCATCAACCTAATAAACATCATCAAAAAAATTTCTATCATTTAGAGAAATATATCCTTTATCTTTCACCATACAGGGAGCATCATTACCTAATCTTACTGAACCTCCATCACATTCCTCCATCTTGATGAATTTTCATCTATCATTGGTCATATGGGGTTCTTCCTTTATTACAACAAAAATAATTTATTCTTCAACTCTACCATCAGATTATTCATCAATAACAGCTTTCTCTGCAAGGTAGAATGCTTTCTTATTTTTATCCTTGAATCTCCTCGACTTATCCTTCATGTCACTTTAGGACATCTAGAGGCAATGTGTCCAATCTTATTACATTCAAAGCATTTCAAAGCTAGATTACCCTTATATTAACCTTTTCCTCTAGGTAGTCTTTTAGAAAATAATGCTTCCAATGCTTCCAATTCTCTTTCTTCAAACATAACACATTCATAATCATTAGAATAAAATGTTGAAGATGTGTTATATATCTCATTTCCTTTCATAGATGGTTCAAGAGTCAATGATGACTTGAAAGAAGCTTCTACGTTATGCATACTATCATCATAATTACTTAATTCAAATGTAGTCAACTTTCTTATTAAAGCATAAAGAGTAACAAAAATAGTTCCTAGAGATCTAAGCTCTTGAATAGCTAAAACTCTAATAGCATACTGAGGTAAAATAATTCTTAAAATTTTTATCACCACATCCTCCTCGGGAATATTACCACCAACACCTCAGATAGCAACAACCTCTTTGATTTGCTGACTATATTGCTCTATGTGCTCATTTTCTTGCATTCTCATTTCATCATACTTGCCTCTCAAGCTATCAATGTTTTTCTTCTGAACATGTGGATCTCCACCATAGACAATTTTAAACTTTTCCCACATCTCATGAGAAGTATCTAGGTCTTTGATATCGATAAATTATGCATCTGAAAGAGTACTTGAAATGGATTCCATTGTAGCAGTAATTTCTTCTCTAATCTTCAATTGATTTGTAGTCAGGACTCTTGAAGAGACAATATATTTAGTAACCACATGGTCCCAATACTAATCACCCATACCTTTAAGATATAGCTTCATTTGGCCACACCATACTGAATAGTTCTCTCTTATGAATTTGGGACCTTCCTTTCTCATCATCTTTAGATTGTTGCCTCAAGTTGTTAAACTTCACCACAACAGAGGAACTTAGCTCTGATACTAATTTTTAATTTTAAGATCACATTAATGAGAGGGGAGGGGTGAATTAGTAATCTACCAATTTTCCAAGTTTTTATCAACCAATTAAACATTATAATGGCATTCACAAGATTCACTTTAATAGAAATAAATGAAAATCATAACCATAAGAACATCCAAAAAATGATTAAAACACATGAAACATATGTTTATCTCATGGAAACCCAAATTGGGAAAAAACCAAGGTGGGGATTAGTACTCACTAAAAGTACACCCTATGAGGAGCTTAATCATGTTAAGAGTTTACAAAAGAACTATTAGGTGCTACATGGTTAAGGGATTTACCTTTAGGGCTATTAGGACCTTTACCCTGTTAAGAGTAGCCTTGTTAGAGGACTTCAAACAAAAAATAATGTGCCACTTAGTTAGAGGATTTACAATAGGGACCTGCTAAGATCTACCCAATTAAGGGATTTTGACTCTTGTAACTATTAGGAAACAACATGAACAATGATATGTAGAATAACACTAGGTCTCTTCTTGATCAAATCCACTGAAGCACACAATCACTTATTAACATAGTTATATCTTCTCCGACTTGATGGAAATTCACACTTCACACCACACTTTCCCAACACATGATCAACACTAAAAAATCTCAACTTCATTCAATATATACTGTTCATCAAGCCTTTTAAGTTTTTCTCTACCTCAAGGTTTCCCTAAATGGCTTACAATTTAAATTTTACTCTTCCCACTCGAATCCAACTCATCAAACAACAAAATTTAATGTACACCATAAATTTGTAACACTGCATCGGCCATCACAATGATTTACATATAAATTTGTGTCTAGGGGTCAAACACATTTCAACCACACACAACCTTCATCTAGAATATTCTCCACACTCTAGCCTCGAACAATGTGATGCCAAATCATCACCTCCAATATTTAAGACATGTCACCAGATCATGACTGACTTAACCAAAATTGCCACAACATCTTCACCGATCACTGATCAAAGATTTAACAACTGTCACTCAAGAACATAAAAACTTGAACTTGTTAAAATTTTTGACTCTTCTCATCGGTCATATAATCTTCATTCCGATCATCCAAATTAGTTTTGATTGCAACCATAGCATCTAAAAACTATTAGAAAATATATCCTATAACCACATTAAAATACACACAAAGATTTGACAAACCAATCAAATTACCTATCGCCTGTCACTAACTATTCTAGTAGTTGCACTATTATACTTCATTTGATCATAATTTTATTAAGGTTATTCTCAATAGTAGAAGTCATACATTTGACATTCTAAGACATCCGTGAGTCTCCCATATTAATTGCTACAACTAAAACTTATTGCACCACTTTGATCATCAACCTTATACTCAACAACATACTAGCAATACTAGGTCAATACTTGACATCAATGACAACTCAATAATTGATAATGATGTAATCAAATATATACCATGACAACTCCACAAATCACTTACCATCACATCATTAGTTAGCATCAGTTATGCCAATAATATCTTCTTTGTAATACAAATGATTGATAAAGAAATACACTTCCGAATGTCACACTAAATTATTTAGCATTATGGCATAGATTTGTATCTTCAAATGTTGAGATGTTCAAGTGACTTATACTCAATGAGGACTTTGGGGTTATTTTGGAACAAGTTATTTGACCATGTGCTATGGTGTTTGTCCATGTTGGTGTACTAGTTCAAGTTGACATGGGAGTAAAAAAATGGTCTAACAAGATATTAGTACTATATTTCAAGGAAAGTTCTAATTATTTTATGTAGATATATGGATGTTTTTAGTGTTCTCATGACATTGGATATTTTATGTTTTCTACAATAGACATCTAGATGATAAAAAATTAAATTAGATAGATAACCATGTTATCATGAATGTTGAATATGTCCTATGGGGGAGTATTCTAGCATTAGTGGAGCAGTCACATGTTGCATTCATGACTATTTTTTTCATTGATGTCAACATACTGTTTATATTGAAGATTAGCAGAGTAGCAGACATAGTTTGAATTAACGCACATATAGAATTGTAGATGAGGTTATGCGGAGCTGAGGACATGTTTTTTTATAGTGTCTTGATATCATGGTTAAGAGTGCATACATAAATTCAAGTATTTGCATCATTTATAAGAAATCTAGCAGAAACTGTATTCTGTCAAAGTTCCTGAGAAGCGGTTTGTGATAATCGGATTATATCTCCTAACTGGGATAGAATATGAACAAGAAAAGTTATATAGAGGTTGAAGAAATTACGGATTGTGACCTGGATGAGTTAGCATAGTCATATGTTGCACATGTAAAGATTTATTAAGTTTTTGAGCCGACGGTTTTGTGTAATTATGGAAATATTGTGTAATTTTTTATATTTTATAATTGGTAAAGCCTAATTGGCTGACTCAATTATGAAATATTAAGCGCGGTATAAAGAATGGATTATTTTCCTTGATTATTGTAAGATATGGATGTGAAATAATGTGAATAAGTGATCTAAGGGATTGTTATGTGATGCGAGTGAGAAGATCTGGTGTTGAGATCTAGAGAAGTATTTGCTGCAGGTTAGGCACAGTCAGAGGAGAGAATAAAATTTGCTAAGATTAGTTATGATTGGAATTATTTTTTTGGATAATAGAGAGATTAGTTGGATAGTGTGTTTAGTGATCTTTCCCTTGAAGCTATTTGGACAGTGGGTCCTTCTATCTTCCTTAACTCCTAATAGGGTTAGAATCTCCTCACATTAATTCAAAGTATCCTCATAGGGACTGATATGTACTGAATGTATTTCATAGACTCCTAACACAGTCCATCCTTTCACAAGGAATTTTCATAGTAGTACATATTTTTGTGGGTTCCATCCCCACCGGGGTTTACTCTTTGATCAAGAGGTTCCCTAGTGAACAAATCTAGTGTCATTGTGTATGGTTATCTTTTTATGGTAGTTTTTTTTTTATGTTGATCACATGTTTGAGATATAATAAGGTTGATAAATGTTGTTTTAATCAGATAACTGATTCACACCCCATCTCCCTCTTAGTTATCTTGGTGGACTTTACTTTCTAACAATTGGTATCAGAGCATCAGGTCCTTGAAGGAAAATCTTAACATCTTAAGGAGATCCATGGCGAGTCATTTCAGAAAAGAAAGTCCTAAGTTTGATGGAGTTAACTATGATAGCTAGAAAGAGAAGATGAATTGACACATCTTCTATGTTTAGGGCCAAGCTACTGGTTGATCACAAAGAATGAGAAAACTATCATTGAAGAAGAAAAGATTGAGGATTGCACAGAAAAAGAAAGAGATATGTTCATGTGTAACATACTTGCTAGAGAAGCACTTTTTTCAGCTCTTCCTGAGAATGAATATAATCAGGTAAAACTCTAAAGACATCTCATGAAATTTGGTTAGCTTTGGAATCTACTTTTGAAGGTGATAAACATGCTAAGAGAATTAGATTAAAAAATTGGATATGTTTATTTCAAGAGTCTAAAATGATGGAAGATGAATCTATTAGATGCTATATTGGTCGAATATCAAAGATTGTTGCAGGTATCAAAGCTTGTGAAGGAAATAAGGATGAAGATGAGATCGTATGGAAGATATTGAAAACATTGAATCCAACATTTAAGCAGACAATGTAGATGATTGAATAAGTCATGCCTTGTATTGAGAATTTTACTAGAGAGACTCTTCTTGGAAGATTGGAAGTAGTAGATATAAGTCTGAAATAATCTGGAGATTTACCTAGGATTGAAAATTCCTTTAGCGCAGTTAGTGTTCGCCCTACTTTTTCAAGGAGTGCAAGTGTTAGTAGATATTATGCCAACAACAATAGATCTAAAACTGAAGAAGATAGAAATATTGAAGAAGGAATTGCCTTGCTTGTGAAAAGAGAACTAAAAGGTAAGAAAATCTTTAAATGTTGGACTTGTCAAGAATATGGTCATTTTGCTTCTAAATGTCTTAAGAGAGTGAAGAAATATAAGAAGAACTTTAAGCCTAGAAGACCTAAAGAATGTTATTATGCTATTGATGAAGAATTTGAAGCCAATATTGAGAAATTCTTAAGTGAGTGATAATGAAAGTGATGATATAGGATTTGTTGCAATAAAAGAAGAAAATTCTGAAATAAAAGTTAAAGAAGAAAAATCTTTAGTGTCACAAGTTGAAAAGAAAACTAATTGGATCATAGATAGTGGTTGTTCACATCATATGACTAGTGATATGAATAAGTTTATAAAGTTTAACAACTATGATGGAGGATTTGTTAGAGTTGGGAACAATGCACCTTACTGAATAAAAGTAATAAGATCTATTACTCTTGATGGAAAGAATAACACTGATGATGTTTACTTTGTGGATGGATTAAAACATAATGTTTTAAGTGTTGGACAGTTATTTGATAAGGGATATCAGGTTTGGTTTATTGAAAAGACTTGTATGATCAAGGATAAGAATGGTAAGATGACTGGAACAGGAGCAAGAACTAGAGGTAATGTATTTCAGTTGAATCCTATTGAGATGACATGTTTGATTGCTGAAGTTGATGACAGATGGTTATGGCACAAAATTTTTGTCACATAAACTTTGATAACATTGTGAAAGAAAGTACTACATTTGCAGTAAGAGATTTTCCTAAAATTGTGAAACCTACTAACATGGTGTGCAAGGAATGTGTTATGGAAAAATAGAAGAGAAGTTCTTTTCCCAGCAAGAAGTTCACCACATCAACAAAATTAGAGATTTTTCATACAGATCTAAGTGGTCCTACAAGAACAAGAGGATTCTATGGTGAAAGGTACTTTATGATTCTTGTTGATGACTTTACTAGGATGATGTGGGTAGCATTTCTTAAAGAAAAGTCAGAAGCATTTGAAAAGTTTAGATTTCTTAAGAATAGAGTTGAGAATGAATCAATAATGAAGATTAAATGTCTAAGATCTGATAGAGATAGAGAATTTACTTCAAATGAGTTTAGTACTTTTTGTGAAGTGAATGACATTAAGAGACAACTTCCAGCCCCTAAAACACATGAGAAAAATGGTATTGTTGAAAGAAGAAACATATCAGTAACTAAGGCAACAAGAGCTATGTTGTTTGAGAATGATGTAGCAAAGATATTTTGGAGAGAAGCAATAAACACAATAGTATATATAATAAATAGAGTACATATAAGAGAAGAAACAAACAAGACTCATTATGAGTTATGGTTTGGACATGCACCATCAGTAAAATAATTCAAAATCTTTAGAAGTAAGTGTTACATTAAAAGAGATGATGACATGGGTAAGTTTGATCTGAGAAGTGATGAAGGTATGTTCCTTGGTTATTCATTGAAAATACAATCTTATAGATGTTTTAATAAGATAACTAAGACTATTTTTAAGAGCACAAATATTAAAGTGGATGAAAAGTTCAGAATTTAGGAAAGAGTACTTGATTATGATTCAGATGAAGAAGCCTATCCTAAAACTAATCAAGAAAATATTGAGTTGTTTTATGAAACTAACAATGATTTTCAAAATGAGACTCATGATGAAGAACAAAGAGAAGAACCAAGATCTGAACCTAGAATTGAAGCAAGAGTTGAAACAGTAACACCTAATAAGAATCAGATAAGGAATCATCCTGCTGATTAGATTATTGGAAGCAAGGACAAAGGAGTTATGAAAAGAAATAAGGTACATGAAGAATTATGTTTGATTTCTTAGATTGAACCTAATACTACTAATGAAGCTTGTAAAGATGATAATTACATTCAAGAAATGAAGGAAGAATTGAATCAGATTGAGAAGAATAACACCTAGGAATTGGTTCCCAAACCTAAGGATAAAAATGTTATTGGAACTAAATGGGTTTTTAGAAACAAGATGAATGAATAAGGTGAAGTTGTAAGAAACAAAGAAATATTGGTATGTAAAGGATACTCAAAACAAGAGGGTATAGATTATGACGAAACATTTGCACCTATTGCAAGAATTGAAAAAGTAAGAATGTTTTTGGCCTATGCAGCTTATAAAATTCAAAGTGTATTAGATGGATGTGAAGTCAACATTTATGAATGGTAAATTAGTTCAGAAGAAGTCTACATTGAGCAGCCAGACAGTTTTCCTTTGAATCAAGAAGGAGACATGGTTTGTAAGTTGAATAAAGCACTTTCTTTCTGGACTCTATGCTAATGCTTCCTCTATGGGGGAGTATTTGTGTTTTTGAACTAAGTCATAAAGGACTCTTGGTAAGAGGTATTTTGAAATAGTGTCTTTGGACACTTGAGCTGGTTAAAACCTTTTGAGCAGTAAGATTGTTCTGACATAATGATGCCTTTGTCATTGATGTCAATGGGGGAGAAGAATACATAAAAACATTGCTAATGATTAATGAAGAGGATTTGAAAAGTCAAAGCAAGAGCAACAAAGTTACATTTTGGTATTCATGGAACTTGGATGTTTTTCATCTATGTTGCCACCAATGCCAATGAGGGATATTTTTAGCATAAATGATGAATATGTCCTATGGGAGAGTATTCTAGCATTAATGGAGTGGTCACATGTTGCATTCATGACTTTCTTTGTCATTGATGTCAACATACTATTTATACTGAAGATTAGTAGACAGAGTTTGAATTAGCACACATAGAGAATTATAGATGAGGTTATGCAGAGCTGAGGACATGTTTCTTATAGTATCCTGATATCATGGTTAAGAGTGCGTACAAAAATTCAAGTATTTGCGTCAGTTATAAGAAATATAGTGGAAATTGTATTCTGACAGAGTTCTTGAGAAGCGGTTTGTGATAATCGGATTATATCTCCTAACTGGGATAGAATATGAACAAGAGAAGTTATAAAGAGGTTGAAGACATTGTAGAGGTGACCTGGATGAGTCAACATAGTCATAGGTTACATGTGTGAATATTTATTAAGTTTGTGAGCCGAAAATTTTCTGTAATTATGGAAATATTGTGTAATGTGTAATGTTTTATATTTTGTAATTGGTAAAGCCTAATTGGCCGACTCAATTACGAAATATTGAGTGCGGTATAAAGGAAGGATTATTTTCCTTGACTATTGTAAGATATGGATGTGAAATAATACAAATAAGTGATCTAAGGGATTGTTACGTGATGTGAAGTGAGATCTAGTGTTGAGATTTGGAGAATTATTTGGTGTGGTTTAGGCACAGTCAGAGGAGAGAAGAAATTTTTTTGAGATCAGTTATTCTTGGAATTATTTTGTTTGGATAATACAGAGATCAGTTAGATAGTGTGTTCAGTGATCTTGCCCTTGACGCTATTTGGACAGTGGGTCATTCTGTCTTCCTTAACTCCTAATAGGGTTAGAATCTCCTCACAGGGATTCAAAGTTTCCTAATAGGGACTGATATGTACTCAATTTATTTCATAGACTCCTAATAGAGTCCATCCTCTCACAAAGAATTTTCATATTAGTACATTTTTTGTGGGTACCATCCCAACCAGGGTTTACTCTTTGATCAAGAGGTCCCCTAGTTAACAAATATGGTGTCATTGTGTATGATTATCTTTTTATGATTGTTGTTTACGTTGATCACATGTTTAAGATATAATAAGGTTGATAAATGTTGTTTTAATCAGATAATTGATTCACCCCCCCCCCCCCCCCCCCCACCCTCTTAGTTATCTTGGTGGACTTTACTTTCTAACAAACCAATCTTAATAAAGGTATATTTTTAGATTATTTATAAAATGTAATATATTGGTAAATCAACACACAATTAAATTATGTAAGTATCTAAGATTTTTAAGAAAAGTATATGTCACTTCTATTCAAAATGAAAACAAATAAAGTCTGGTGCTCTCTCTCTCTCTCTCTCTCTCACACACACACACACACACACATCGTTGGTCATAAAATTATTTATTTCACAAGTTCTTAATTGGTAACAAACTTTAATATAACAAGTTATCTAATAAGATCTCCCTGTCATCTTTAATCATTTCCATGAATGTAAATTGCTCTATTGTGATTCAAGTCTATTATAAAAATGGCATTCTACATTATATTAAGCAAGTAGTTATTGGTAACTTAAGAAAGAATAATGTATTGGAATCTTTAGTCACTCATGTTCTCCATTAGAAGGTGTGATCTAGAAGTTTTAATATGACATCATTTTCCATGTAGGTACTATGTAAAATCTTATGTGAGACACTCTCAAGGCCAGCCAAAAAAATTCTCAATAGATGCAAATATACATTTCTAAGATCAATAATATAAGAAGGATTAATAAATTGTATTAATAATATCATCATACAAACCTCACCCACAATAGATATAAGATCGACATTTCATAAACAAGATAAAATATTTTATAATTTCTTTTACTACATCAAAATTATAAACTAAACTAAGAATAACATTTAAACTTAACGCAAACTATCCTAGAAAATAATATTTTATTATATTAATTTAAAATTTGATTGTCAACTTATATTTAACTCTAAAAATTGTGATCTACACTTTCTTAAAATTTTGTAAAACAACTTAATTAAAGAATTATAATAAAAATAGAGTATCCCACCAACTTTGAATCAACCTAATATGTGAACAGCACCATTGCTTGAATAGACAACCATTACAATATCTTTGGCCCCATTGTGGGCCCAATACTGGAAATCACTATTAGAAGCTATGGGATGATGTGACATAATGACCATGAGGTTTCTAATGTCATTCAAAGGCGATCCAAGGAATTGTGAGAATATTTCCATTTATGTAAACGCATGAAAATCCTTTCAATTACATACTTTATGAGGTTTGCAAGTCATGTTGGTATTCCCCACTTTGAAAACTCTTCCTAAAGTTTTCTTCAGTTTTCAAACAACAAATCACCTTGGATTATCACGTGCTCATTAATAAAAGCCTAGCCTAAGTAATTTTCCAACCCCTAATGGCTAGCTGACTCTTGGACAAAAGAAAAAGCCTCACTAAATGTGAAAAGATCTCCCCATTTTTCTTTAAATATTTATTGAGACCATGTTAAGGTAAGCATGAAGGACATGTTATTTGTTTTTTATGTATTAGGGAAATTAAAAAAATATTTTTAGTCTTAGGGTCAAGATTTGGGGGATCACTCTTATAAACCTTAACTTGCTTTTAATTAATTGTGATTGGTGGGGTCATAAGATTATGAGAATGTCATTATATTAAGTAGAGAGTAGGTAAAGTTTGGGGTCCATTACCTTTTTATAATTAATATTTTTTTTTAATGAATTTTTAGTTAAATGTGATAAGTGGTGTAATGAAAATTATGAAAAATTTGCAATTATTTTTAGTTAATTGTATTAAGTGGGGTTATGAAGATTAAGATACATTTTAATTTTTCTGGGTAATTGTAATAAATTTGGGGTTAAGTCATTTATCCAGAATTATAGTAAGATAATTTGAGGGTTCAAATTTGTATGAATCTTAATCTACATTTAGAATGATGATTTGTATGTGTGTTGAATCTATGAGAAAATAAATTATGGTTTTACTAAAATTCTAAAACTAACTATTGATTAATTGTGGTTCATAATTTGAATAGAGAGATTATGAAAAATCAGACTACCATAAAACTACTGGCAAGTTCATCCATCTCTCATGAATTTAGAAAGATGAAAGATATATTATTGAATTGTGAGAGATGGCCTTCTCCTTTCTTAACAAGGAAATTTTTTATCACTTGATTCATATCTATAGAAATATAGAATTCATGAAAATAAACTACCATAAAACTACTATCAATCTATCCACCCATCTCTCACCAATTTAAAGAGATTCATGAAAGATACATTGTTGAATTGTGATTGATAGCCTTCTTCTTTCCTAAGAGGAATTTTTTTCTTGTTTGATTAGCATCTACAGAAAGATAGTGTTCATGAGAATAAATTGGCATCAAACTACTGACAACTTGTCCACCCATCTCTCACTAGCCCAAAGAGATGAAATATACATCATTGAATTGTGATTAAAAACTTTCTACTTTCCTAAGAGGAATATTATTTCTTGTTTGATTAGCATATATAGAAATATAGAATCTATGAAAATGAACTACAATCAAACTATTGGATATCTATACACCCATATTCATCAATTCAGAGAGGTGAGAGATACATCACTTAATTGTGATTGACACCCTTTTTCTTTCCTAAGATGTTTTTTTTTTCTTTTTTGATTAGCATAGATAGAAATATAGAATTTACGAGAACAAACTACAATCAAACTATTGATAACCTATCTACCCATATTCACCAATCCAAAGAGATGAGAGATACATGAATAAATTGTGATTGATAACCTTCTGCTTTCCTGAGAGGAATATTCTTTCTTGTTTGATTGGCATTTATAGAAATATAGAATTCATGAAAAAGTGAACTGCAATCGAAGTATTGGCAAGTCGTAAACACATATTCACCATTCTAGAGAGGTGACAGATACATTATTGAGTTGTGATTAATAGCCTTAGCTATTTTAAGAGGAATATTTTTTCTTGATTGATTAGCATGTATATATATATATATATAGAATTTATGAAAACAAACTATAACCGAACTATTGACAACTTAACCAACCCAGACATAAATGAAAAACCATTTCTTCATTACTACTTATAGAAATATAATTCATGAAAAACCATTACCTCATTACCATTCATAAAAATAGAATTCATGAAAAATCAAACCACCATCAAATTTGTGACAAAACCCTACTACCACTCTACAACCCATATTTCACCAACCCAGAAAGAAATGAAAAACCCATTATTGAGATCAAAACCCTTTCCTTTCATTATCATTTATAGAAACAAAGTTAAGGAAAAATCAAACTACCATCAAATTCTTGATAAGATTCTATGACCACTCTACCACCCATCTTTCACCAACCCAGAAAGAAATGAAAACCCCATAATTGAGATCAAAACCTTTCCCTTTCATTATCGTTTACATAAATAGAGTTCACAAAAAATCAAACTACATAAAATCTCTACAAACATTGAACATTCGACTACCAATCCACCACCCATCTTTCACCAACCCAAAATTGAGATCAAACCCCTTCCCTTTCATGAACATTCATAGAAACATGAAAAGTCTCGACATACACTAAACACCCTACTACCTATCCACAACCCATCTAACACGAACCTATAAATGAGTTCAAAACTCTTCGCTTTACTTACCGTTTATAGAAATAGAGTTCACACAAAATTGAACTATCATCAAATCTCCACAAACACTAAACACCTTACTACCAATCCACCACCCATCTTTCACCAACCTACAATTGAAATCAAAATCCTTCCCTTTCATGACCATTCATAAGAAAATGAAAAATCAAACTACCATCAAATCTCTACAAACACTAAACACCCCACTGCCAATCCACGACCCATCTAACACCAACCCATAATTGAGATCAAAGTCCTTCCCATTCATTACCGTTTATAAAAATAAAGTTCACGAAAAATCAATTGACCATCAAATCTCCGCAAACACTGAACACCCTATTATCAAGCCACCACCCATCTTTCACCAACCAGAAAGAGATGAAAACCCACATAACTGACATCAAAACTCTTCCCTTTACTTACCGTTTATAGAAATAGAGTTCACATAAAATTGAACTATTATTAAATCTCCACAAACACTGAACACCTTACTACCAATCCACCACCCATCTTTCACCTACCTACAATTGAGATCAAAACCCTTCCCTTTTACAACCATTCATAGGAAAATGAAAAATCAAACTACCATCAAATCTCGTGCAAATCCACAACCAATCTAACACTAACCCATAATTGAGATCAAAGCCCTTCCCTTTCATTACAGTTTATAAAAACAAAGTTCATGAAACCTCCACAAACGCTGAACACCCTATTATCAAGCCACCACCCATCTTGAAATGAAAACCCACATAACTGACATCAAAACCCTTCCTTTCCCTTTCCTAGCTTGAGTACCCTTGAGATAGATGTTGTTGCACCTAACTAAAACAAACAATCATGGGCTGAAGCAAAGTGTTGAGCCAGCACACATGAAAGCCAAGACAAAGAATCTCTTGCTAGAGCACGTGTGAGTTCTTTTCTCACACTAAAACAGTGAAAGTGATGAAGAGGAATACGTGTAGGAGCTTAAGTTCAACAACTCAATAGGGCCCTCTAACCGTCACCATGACCTCAAAAGCCATTCTCAACTAATTCCACGGCAATCCGCTTTGTCCTCCGCCATTCTCTCCGCAATCCATCCAGACCTTCCATGCGCTCCAAAAGAATATGCGGATGACACTATAATAATAATTAAAATACTAATCAAGAGATATGCATAAAGCTTTTTTAATTTATCGTTGGGGGCTTTCATAGGACTTTGTAAGGTTAAATTAAATGATTAAATTGAGCGGCGGGGCCGTTGACGAGAAGCTTCCGGGGGAAGGGAGGCGCTGGTCGTGTGTGGAATGGCGGTTAGGGTGGGTCCCGCACACTGGGAAAAAGTTCGTGGCGGCGTGACAGGATTCGAAAATGTCTACTACCTTTTCCATATTTGTTTGGAGGAGTAAAGGCGGCTTCATTGTTTTTCAAATCAATATTTAATGGGTATTCTTGACGAGGGAAACTTTGGATACTTCAATGGCGTCTTGTCCTTATCAGGTGGGGTGGTGGATTTCTCCTAGTTTATTATTGTTATTATTAATTTAGGTTTTTTTAAAAAATTTTGTGGCTACTCCATAAAATATTGATTTGAAGTTATGAATATAATTTATAAATTTAATAATTGTGTAGAATTGTTTTGGATTAGGGATTTGGTGTGATTGGTGAGAGCTTCCTTTTGAAGTTAAGAATATAATTTATGGATTCAATTGTGTAGAATTGTTTTCGATTAGGGATTTGGGTTGATTGGTGAGAGCTTCTTGTAGTAGGGATGAGGTCATGAGGTTTAGTCTCCCCCAACCTATATGATCATTTTATAGAGTTTACCTCACACACTACAGTTTATAGAGCACTACCTAACGTTCTATAGAAAAAAAAACACACACACACACACAATGAATGAAACACAAGAGAAAAACAAATAAAAATTAAAGAAGTTATGAAATTGGGTTTGCCACTTAGTGTGTTGGTTAAGTGGTGGTGGTGTTGTGCCCACCAAGGTTCAAACCTTTGTTGGGTTGTTGTGATTATAGGCTTGTGCCTTCATTGATCTAATGTGCTCACGAGTTTGAGCCCCAATTTTCTTAAATGGGATAAGGTCCCCCATTTGAGGCCTCACTAGTTCACAGCGCTAGGTCAAAAGCATTTCATGTGGGGTCGGAGTGCGTGTCATACTAGCATCACCAATCACATTTAAAAGTTTACTAGACACTTATTAAAAAAAGATATGGAGCAAAATAAGGAAAGGAGAAAAAATAAACTATGAAAAACAAAAAGCCAATAACAAAGAAAGAACTAGCCAATTTTTTTTCAAAGAACTCTAAATATGGAGTTTCTCTTAGGTGAAACATGTAGAAAATACAAAAGCTAACACCCAATAAGAGTTAGAGAAATAAAGGCCAAGACAAAGGCCTGCGACAAGATAAAAGAAAAGTGATGTCGACAAGGCCAATATTTCTGATGGAATTTCATGATCTTTCCAGTATTTGTTCTCTATCATTTTGATGATGGATCATAGAGTGTGACCCAAAATATTGATGCCAAAAAATTCTATGTAGTTGTGTGTGTGCGTGTGTCTATATATATATATATATATATATATATATATATATATATATATATATATATATATATATATATATATATATATATATATATATATATATATATAAACTAATTGTGAAAATCTGACAAATTTTAAGTATTTATTAATTTTATTTTTAAGGAGCTTATAGATCATGGGTATATGAATGAGGAATAATTAGACTTCCTTTTGTATGAAAAAGGTGTATATTACTATTTATGGAATAATAAATAGTTTTAAAAAGAAAAGGTGGGTGGAAGAAGTCGCACCTTAATAGTGAAACAAAGAGAAAATTTAGAACACAATACAATAACTTGTCACTATGTAGCAAGAGCTAAAGCACTAGTAAAAGGTTGAAAGGACACTTAATATCTAGTTTACTAGATAATATCGATGAAGTCTAGACTATCCATAAGGGGCTCCCAATAATCATTACTCTCATCATCTTTTTTGTTTTTATTAGGAGGTTGAGTGACACAAAAAGCTATATTAAAAGATCAAGTGATAATTATTTTAGAGTTTGGTCAACCATCGAACCCACAACTAGTAGTCTTGGGATAATAAAAGTGGTGGCAAGAATGTTGAGACCATCCTTTCTAATACTAGTTCATTAAAATTCTTGTAGGAGACTAAAAGGCATGAAAATGTGCATCATGTACACCATGAGTAGATTGGTTGCATTCTCATTAACACACATAAGAAAAAATAGCCTCAATTAAAAACAAGAGTAGGAGATATTCTAGAAAAAAATGCATAGGGCATTACTATAATGGTCTTAGAGCACCCAAGATGTGCCACATCAAGTGTAACCTTGTTAGATTTAACCTAAACATGCATAAACACATTAGAGAAAATTGTATCCTTAGAGTAAATCGAGAAATAAGTATCAACTGAATGTACACAAAATAATGAATTCTCATCCTTCTATATGCTAAGTATATTTTGAAAGGATTTTGGGCCAACCCTAACCAAACTATATTCTACTAGACCAATTTAAGCCAAAAGGGTTTGAAAAGCTTAGTTATCTAGATTCCCATGTAGCTAGAGCTTTAGGAAAAAACTAGAAGAGACCTATTTGGGAGTTTCTTTATTAGTGCATTTAATAGGCATGAGTTAAAAGCTAGAGATAAAATTAGAAGGCCTTGAAAAAGATTAAACTATACAAAATGAACTACCTTTAGCTTTAGAATTGTTGAAAAAATAGTTTGAAGCCTACATTGGTTAGTACTCATAAAGGATTATTAAACCCATCGAGCTAGTCTAAAATAGGCAACATATAAAAATGCTAAGAAACCTAATAATAGCCCTTATAAGGTTTGTATTTATAAAATGATTGATTAAGATGTCACTTTGAATCTTTGTGCTAGGGATTTCAACAATGAACCCCAAGCTTGTGAACTATATTTTGTAGCGTAGATCCAATTATGAATTAGAAGGTTTCAAGGTCTTTGTTGGACAATAGAAACTTATAATTAGCTCTAGACCAAGTAAACAATTTTTTAGTCTTTATAGAAAAAGAAATCAAAACTTAGATAATTCCCTCCTTGAAAAATCTCAAAGCATGAAGCCATGGAGTCTTAACTAGAGGACGATCATGACAAGTGATAACAGAAGACCACCATATATACTATTGATTAATAGAAAGCCCTATTATTAATTTTGAATGCACACCATTAAAAAATGAGAATGAGGCCTTCTACCAAACCCTCTTTAGACATTGTAGGTTTTCTTAGCTTTGAGTGAACCAAACCTCTATTCAAATATGTTAAAAAAATCCCTTCCAAAGATTATGTACATGCCGTGTCCAACAAGTGGGACACACTATTGTTCTATGGCCCACATTTTGATGCATTTAACCATGTTATATATCAATTGTGCCTAATTTTTTAACTATCACAATACATCTATTATCCACTTTTTTTTTACTATCTTCTTGTCCAACATCATTTAAATACATATGCAAGATTAACTCCATGCTTGTAGAGTTGACCCTTAAAATCTTCAAATTCAAATTTAGTAAACTCCTACCCATTCTATTTCTAATGTTATCAAACTAAACACACATTTTCTCAAAATAATGTCGTGGAATCATATTTAAATTTATTAATTTGTATCTTCAAGAGAGATCTTACATTTGATTACAATCTATTATCCTTGAAGATTTCAAGGAACAAATAATATCAAATTCTTTTAGCTTAATATACTAAAACGAGTAAAAACTTTGAGCATGATTCAAGACAATTTTCCTACTATCTTTGATCTCTTATACACATTTATAAGGTTGATATAGGTGAACATGTCCCTTACAACATAACAAAATTCCTTCCTAAGTATCTTTAGGTACCATTATCTATGTATCAAAAAAGAGAAGAGAACATAGATATCACTTAGGTGAGCTATATAGTAAGGAACATACACATTGAGTAGGTTCAAATTTGTACACAAAGGACAAAATTACAACAATGAAATGGACACAAATCCATGTACTTGACACACACAAACCAAATTTTCCTTGTAGAATCCAAGACACCGAACTGATAGAGAGGTAGTGTTCACCATGCTAGCAATAGTAAAGACTAAAATCGTAATTAAATGGTATTCATTTTTATAACATTAAATTAAATACATTTAATTTATTGCATTTTCTTTCTCTACTTCAACATTCACTTTTCCAAAATACCCACTCACAATTATCATTTATTAATCTAAGTCAATTTATTTCTTAAATTTAGTAAAGTTATTTTCTCCTAAAACTATATTCTCATTTTTAAAAAAATCTACACAATTATGTCTTACATTCTATAATAAAAGAAAGACACAAAGCATCATGTCATAGCTTTGTACATAAAAACCAAAATACCACCACATATGTAATCATAAAAATTATAAAACTAAATTTTAAAAGGTAAAATATAAGAATATAATATTTACTATTGTTTATAATAAAATAAGACAAAATGATTAATAGCAACTTTTCCAAATATAGACAAAATTAAAATAAATCTTGAAATAAAAATTTAGTAAATAATATCATAATAACATTATTTTTAAATAATATATTGTACCAATCTATTTAAAAGTTAATATATCTTACTTTTCATTAAAAAAAAACAAAAAAAACTATAAAAGGTCTCACAACTTTCTATATTATTAGAAAAAGAACCCCTCACCAATCCAACCACATTCAACCAAATACTTTACAGTGAATAATGTATATAAGATATTTATATTATTAGTATATGATTTTTACACTTAATAATATAATTTAACTTTTCATCATACCATCCAATACTTAAATATATATATATATATATATATATATAATACAATTCTTTTTCCAAATAATTATATATATGTCCGTCAATTCATCTCTGCATCATAAAAGCATGAGATCAAAAATTAAATTGAAGAAAAATATTATCTAGTGGAGAGCTCAACTTAGACCACAGAATCACGCTGTCTTCACACGTGTGAAGAATATTGGCTTGGAAATAGTTGACAGAATCGTTGATGTAAAGAGATGCAGAAATCAGTGTAATATTGACAGCAATTTTTCAAAGATTACATCATTTTCTTCTTCAAATATCCGCCTGCCCTTCTTTGTCTTGTGTATTAAATTTTAACGAAGACATTTTGGTACTATCAATTTCAATGGTTTGTAGTGAATAGGACTTTATCATAATTTACAGAAAAACAATAGACTTCTCATAATATCTTCAATATTCAATGTCTGTAAGCTTCACATTCAAAATATGTCACCTCAGTCAAAATGCTAATTTGTGGATTTTCTCTAGATGCTAATTGAAATTCAAGTTATTTGATTGTAACATTTTACTTAAACATATTTAATAGTTATATAGTCAATAGTAGTTTTACGTCTCATCTAAAGTATTAAATATTGATCTTAGTTTTATTTGTCAAAATATATCTTCCATTGTTGAACTGAATGAAATTTAGGAATAATTATTTAACAAGCACGCAGATGAAAATTTTACTACCAGCTGTATGTATATATCTTTATTTCATAAATATTTGGTTCAATAATTGCTGACACTTTATAGATATTTGATTCAATAATTGCTGACACCTACCTGTTTGACATGGTTCAAATAATTAAATAAAGATCTATTTTTATCAATAAAACAAAAGCAATCATTTACAATTTTTATACGTCGATAAAAAATTAATTCTCTGAATTTATTAGCAGTTGATAAAACAATAAAGAAATAACTATACAAACAAAAATAATCTAGTGTCCAAGTTGCAATACATGATCTTTGACATTGAGATATTCGAAACTAGTTTATATAGTTTCATTTGCTAGATAATCTTTTATTATATGCGTTGCTCAATGATATAAAAAGAAATTTACAATAAAACTATTGAGTTGCACTTTGTAAGTTAGGTTAATATTTTTAATAAAAATGAAATATATATATAAAGTTTAGACTTTTTATTTATTATCTTGAATGATATCACAGTCAAGTAGATTTCAATTTACAGAAATAATGATTTTTAACACCAACTTGATCAACATCAGTTAATCAAAAGAATCGACACTTTTGTTTGGTATAATAATCCAAAATTGAACTGAACTTGAAAGTCCCTCTTGTTTCTATTAAATTTGTGTGTAGTGCGTGGGTCAATAATAAAATCTTGGGAAGAACAATTTAATTCTTCCATTACAGTTCAGATGCACGAGCTGTCTTTTTTTAATGAAATTTCAGTTTTGAAATTAAAAAAATAAAAATATGTTTGAGAGATTTAAGTAAAATGATATTTGAATTAGTTTTATATCACAAGTTAAATAGACATCTTCAAAATGATATGTTTAATTTCTTTTAATACATTTGTTTAGTCTTAATAAATTATTTGTTCTAGATCTTAAGAATGTAATCATTTCATTAGTTTCAAATTTTATTATTTGTTCTAGATCTGAATAAAAATATAATCATATCAATAGAATCAAAATTTTATGAAAGAAAATTAGTATGTGTTATTTTCGTAATTATTTTATTTTTTTCTTTTCTTTTCATAATTTGGTAAGCATTGATTGAAATTAAATTAATTATTTATTTCATATGTTAATTTATTCTTTTATTTTTATTCGTAATTTATTGATAGATAAAAAGACAAAATAAAAATTTATATTTTAGTAGAAATAAATTAATATTTTAACTAGTTGTTTTATGTTTCTATATGAATATTAAATGTTAATATCTTGTTTAAAATACTATACACACTCAAAAATCCATAAATGTATAGATGAAAACAAGAGGCACCTACTTTATTCATTCAAGAATTATTTTATTTGCTAATACATATATGAACACTTATTTTTAATTTAATTTTATTTCATACTCTACTTTTTATTTTATCTTAGGCTATATTTTTTTCCTTTAAAACATGCACATATGGAAACATAGTTTTTTTTTTAATCTTTAACTTCATAACTATTGTTCTCATAATGCACTTGTTTATTTTGTTTGTTACTTTTGAAAAGCTATCATTGGTTGTTATCTAATTATTTTATTTTATTTTTATATAGTATATATTATGTAGTAGTATGTTACTTTATATTAATTTTTAATATATTTTATTTTTTTATATCTTTATATTTAAAAATAAATGTTGGCTTACACATTTTTATTTCATTTTCATTTTTGATATCAAATGATTCTTCTCCTATTAACATTATAGGTTAGGTAACCTTATGCAATAATTTAGCAATAATAACCAATTATTTTTGACCTTTTATATTTCAATTATTTGAGATTTTATATTTTTTGGCGTGAATGAGATTAACATTATTGTATCTATTTGATCAGTAATTAGATAATGTTTAAATAGAGTGTAATAATATTTGGCATCTTGTAGTTCTAGAATTGATCATTATGTTTAATCTTTGACTATTGAATCATTTTATGTTTAAGAATATCCTTGACCTTGACTATTTGAGAAGCTCTTGATTTAGTAATTCTCTAGTGAGACTTAAATAACTATTAGACAAGTTGACATGTATGTGCTCTAAATGCTTTGGGATTCCAATGAATACATTTCTTAAAATGCCTACTTATTTGAGCTCTTTTAGCGAATGTCTATAATATTATAATGGTGAAAATTGCATACCTACATGCCTTTTTTCTCTTATTTTCAGATCTTTTTTTAATTATATTATTCTAAATCACATTATTGTGTAAATTCAACTCATTGCATTATTTTTATGAATCCCTTTATTATTATTCAATAGATTTATTCTTGATCTTTATATTTACCATTTATCACTTTGAATCAGATTTGAGAGTTTGGTCTTGGCCTAGGTCTCTTTTGTGGTTTTTATTCTAACTCTTAACATTTAAAATTTAAATATAAAATTAATCCAATTGATTCCTTCCTATTAGCCATTATGGGTTAGTAAAACATTTGTTTGTATTGATTTGTGAACTTGGATGATGTATTTAAAGACATTCTTTCTTTTCAAACTTACTTATGAATCTATGGTACTTTTAGAATTCAATTTGTAAAAGAGATAAAAATAATTTAGAAATATTACTAGACAAACATAACAACACATATCATTTTAGGTCTACATGTTTTACATACACTTGAAGAATAATTAAGAAACCTCGACCTTGTAATCAGGAATGTTTTCCTAAATTTTTTGTAAATAATATTTATCTTTACACCAATTCAAATATTAAAAATTAAAAAAAAAGTGGTAATATGTAGTTTATTGGATAATATTCAATATTTATAATTTTGGTCTATTAATAAGTTTAAATATGCATTGACATAGATGATCCAAACTGAAAAATAGTCAATTTATAAAAAATACATCATTGATATTAGGTTCAAAATTCTATTGGGGTTTTCTTGTTAGGTATTCATGTTGGGATGAGGTAGCCTATTTGTGACCTCATTGATATATAACCTGGTCAAAAGTATTTAGCCCAAAAAAAAATCAACATCACTCTTTATTTTTTATATATAAATTCATTTAAAAAACTTAAAGTACGCATATACCATCCCAATTAAAAAGTTAATTAAACCACTTTAAATCATTCTTAAATATTATTTCCTAATTTTTAGTACAACAAATGAAATTTCTTTTATCTCCTCTAAATACTAAAATAGTTGTCCAAAACTTTTATTGTAGCAAGTGAACTCCAATGATACACATTCTACTAATTAAGTTCATTTATTGTAATTTAGGTCTATAAATGGATTTAAAATGTTAGGCTAAGTGAATTGATCTAAAGACCTATATGAAATGAATCTAAAGCCCTTAACCACTATGCCAACCCTTATTTTCATATACCAATCCACTACACATCATCGCTCTTTATTTTCATAGATAAATTCATTTCCAAACACTTAGAATACATATATACCATCTCATTTACAAGTTATTAGAACCACTTTAAACAATTCTTTACTTTTTCCCAATTTTTAGTACACTTAGTGAAAACTTTATGTCCACTAAATACTAATTTCATGAAGCCAAAGCCCTTAACCAAATATGCCACTCCTTTATATACCATGGCCTATTGTACAACATCACCATTTATTTATATATATAAATTCATTTCTAAAAACTTAGAATACACATATATTATCACATCTAAGAGTTATTTGAATCACTGTAAACAATCCTTTATTTTTTCCCCCAATTTTACACCACTTGAAAACTTCAATCTCTACTAAATACTAGCATTGTTTTGTTTCATTTTCCCTTTGACATGAGAAGATCCAAAACAAAACTCTATTCTCAATCAAAATCCAAGAGCATTCCTAATCCATTTGATCTTAATCCATTTGTTAGGTGAGGTTATATGCATACTTTGGGTCAACCTTAACTTATAGTTGAGTTCCTCTGTTTCTTCCAAAACAACAAAAAAAATCCAACAACATTCCTAATCGATTTGATCTTAATCCATTTGTTGGGTGAGGTTATGTGCATATTTTGGGTCAACCTAAACTTATAGTTGAATTCTTCTTTTTCTTCCAAAACAACAAAAAAATCCAACAACATTCCTAATCGACTTCATCTCAATTCCCTTCTTCTAGATAAGATTATGTACAAACTTTAGATCAACCTAAAAACATGGTTGAATTCTCTTTTCCTTCCCAAAATATATTCTTAAACCTAATAAACCCCTATGAGATTGAGTTTATTTAGCTTATCCACCTCTTGGGTGAGATTATGTGCAAAATTTAGATCAACCTAAACCCATATAAGGTTAAGTTCTCCTTCTTTCCCAAAGCATATTCTGAAACCTAAATCCATGTGGGGTTGAGTTGATTTAGTTTCTCCAAAGCATATTCTTAAACATATTCAAATACGAAAAGCAAGAAGAAAAACAAGTGATCCCATTGGCTCACAAGTGAAAGCTTGAAGGAGGATATTTATGGTTAGTATGTGACTCGCAAGTAAAGCTATGGTTAACAGCGAAAAAACTACGTTGTATGCACGTGCCGTCCGGGCGGTGGATTGAGTTGGCAATAAGCAAGGGAAAATAAACAACTAAAACAAGCTGTAAAAAGGGGGTTGGTGATAGCAGCCGCCTGTGACGTCAGGATGACGTCAGCAATGCGGTAGTGCAGAAATGTGTGAGAGATGATAGCTTGTGTTGAGTTTTGTCCGTTGTAGACTTGGCCCACGCGTATTCGGTCTTGCTCACGAAAGGCAACGATCTGGTTTAACTCTATGCATTTTCTGCGCTCCACCTGTCGTTTCCTTGGGACTCGAACCGGTGACCTCTCACACCATAAAAGCACAGGCTCCTCTCCTCTGCTAACATTTCAAACACTTTTGCTCCTCCTCTTTCTCCTCCATTACATTTGATTGCCACCCAAATATCTCATTTCAAGTTGTGAGAGCCCAGTTGTATAAGTAAGGAGAGAAAAAGATTGGATTTTGGCTTAAAAAGATTGGATTTTGGGTTGGGATTTGGTTTAGTTTTTGCTTAGCCTTGAAGGGTGGAATTTGTGGTTGGATTTTGGGGGTGTTTTTGGGTTTGGCTTTGTTTTAAGATGGAGAGCGCCCCCCAAGGTGCTACCTTTTCGCAGCAGCCACAGCTGCCTCCAGGGTTTAGATTCCATCCCACAGATGAGGAATTGGTGGTTCATTACTTGAAGAAGAAGGCTGCTTCTGCTCCCCTTCCTGTCACGATTATACCTGAGATTGATCTCTACAAATTTGATCCATGGGAGCTTCCTGGTGAATACAACAAAACCCACCTTGTGTTTTCTCTAATGTTGTTTGTTTTTTTGCATCTTCAGAACATCCACTAGCCTTGAATTTTTCTGTCTTGAATACCCAATTGGTTTTGTGAAAGAAAAATTTCTCCAAGTTCTGGATTCCTGATTGTTTTGTGACACCAAATACTGAACTCTCCATTTTCAGTATATATTCTTGGGCTTTGAATTGTGAAGTCCATTAAGCCCAATTGGTTTGTGGATACAAAAGATGTCCAGTTTTCAGCATATCCTTTGGCCTCGAATTGTGAAATCCGTTATGCCCAATTGTTTTGTTGATGCAAAAGTTCTCCATTTGGCCTTTGAATTGTGAAGATTATGCCCAGTTGTTTTGTGGATACAGAAGATCTCCATATTCTAGTACTTTATACCCAATGTTTTCTGTGAATACACTGTTTCTGTGGATTAAAATGCTTTACATGTGGCCTTGAATTTTGAAGTCCTTTATATGTAATCTTTTTTCAGACAATGTTTCCGCATATTCAGCATATTCTTTGGGTTTGAATTCTGATGTCCTGAATACCCAATTGTCTAGTGACTGCAAAATCTAAGCTATCCATGTTCAAGTCCTTTGTATCCATTTGTCTTGTGAATACACAAACTTTCCATATTTACCACATCCTTTGTTCATGAATTGTGGAGTCCATTACACCCCAGTGGCTTGTGAATTCAAGGCAATTCTCCATGTTCAATAAGTCGTTTGGCCTTGAATTTTGAAGTCTTTTGTGTCGAAATCATGTTAATATCCATGCTCTGAATGTTCAGTGCAAATCCCTTTATGCCTAATTGTCTTTTGTCAAAATATCTCCATGTTAATTACATCTTTTGATCTCGATGCACTTCATTATACCCATTTATCTTGTGAATACAAAAGCTCTCCGTGTTTAGAAAATCCTATACTTTGCCTTTGAATTTGAAGTCTTTTATGCTCGATGGTCTTGTTGGCCTTGAATTTGAAGTCCTTTATGCCCAATAGTCTTGTGAAAAGAAAAGCTTTCCATGTTCAGTGAATCCATTAGCCACGAGTTGCAACATGCTTTATGCCCGATTGTCTTGTGCATACAAAACTTTCCATGTTCAGTATATACTTTGGTCTTAACATGTGAAGTTATTCATACCCGATTGTCTTGTGATTACAAAACTGATAGGCATGGAAAGTGTTTAGTTGTTTACTAGATTGTTCAATGGGTGTCTGAATTTACAACAAATTCTCCAGATTTTCTTCATTTCATTGTCTGGATGCAGGATTTGATCATTGTGACAGACACAATTATACCTCAAAGATATGAATCTTCCTTCAGAAGCAACTGAGTTCCCAACTTTTTTGAGAATTTTGTATTATGACTGGAATTGGTGTTTGGGTTTGTTATTAAATTGGGTTTTGTGTTCGCAGGCAAGGCTACTTTTGGGGAGCAAGAATGGTACTTTTTCAGCCCAAGGGACAGGAAGTACCCCAACGGGGCTAGACCTAACAGGGCTGCAACATCTGGGTACTGGAAGGCAACAGGCACAGACAAGCCTATACTCACATCAGGAGGAACCCAAAAGGTGGGTGTGAAAAAAGCTTTGGTGTTCTATGGAGGTCGACCACCCAAAGGGATAAAGACTAATTGGATTATGCATGAGTACCGCCTTGCTGACAGTGGAGCCAGGCCTACCATTTTGCCTAACAAAAAGGGTTCTTTGAGAGTAAGCATGTATCAGCCTTTGTACCTTTATTTTATTCAGTTGGGCCACAATAATATTCGTTTTAACATGTTTACATTAAGAAAGATGATGATTATGATAAGCACTAGGGTATGAACCCAATCACAGATGGTAAACCAATAAACAACAGGCAGTTTACATCAGGCTATTAAAAATATCTTCAAAGGAATATATATGTAGAAAGGAATTTGGATATGCGAAGGGATGTGATAATCATAAAATATCTGATGGGGGAGAGGGATATGTTAAAATATCTAGAAAAGAATGGGTTTGTTAAAATATCTAAGGAAGTATATGGTATAGATATGATTAGGCTTTGAACAGTATTTGATAGCTGTTTAGTTTTATTTGAGTTTAGTTTTACTTATTAAACTTAGCTTCTTAACCCATAGATTGTTCAACCTCTTCCATCGGTACAGTTTATTGGATAAATGATGCCCATGTTGATGGTTTGATTTGGCTAGATTTCTGTTTTGTCAATTTGCATAAAACCATTGTATGTCAAACTGTGGGTTCTGACAGATATTCTGCTTTCTGCTGTTCTGATAAAAGAGAATCTTGGGGTTTTATGTTCTGATAAAAGATGAATCTTGGGTTTTTGTGTTGTGTCAGCTTGATGATTGGGTTCTGTGCCGAATTTACAAGAAGAACAACCATTCCCAGAGGCCACCAGAGAGAGAGCAAGATGAATCATGTGTGGAAGAAGTATTGGCTTCTTTGCCAGAGATTGACCATCGACAGAAACTTCATCTTCCCAAGCTTGGCTCTTTCTCTGGGTTGTTGGAAAATGAGAACCCCTTCCTAGATGGGTTTTTGAATGATGAGAGCATGGATGGAAATGGGAACAATAGCAGCCTTCAGGCAGAGCCCTCTAACAGGTACCAAACCAACATGAACAATAGCACTGACTGCTCATTTCTTGCTGTGCCCAAGCAAGAGATCTCAACTATGGAGACAGATAACAAGTTCAATTCCCTCAAGAGGACCTTTTCCTTAGCTTATAGGGATGAAGCACTGAATCCTCCAAAGAGATACAACAATGAAAACTACAGTACCAACAACAATGTCTCAGCCTTGATTAATTCAATGCAACCCAATCAGACCTTCAATCAGCAACAGCAACAGCAACAGCAACAGAACTTTCTAGATGCATTGAATGACTGCCAGCAGAATTTCAGGCTGCCCTACATGCAAAACATCAATTGGAACTCCTCCTAGGAATGGGCCCATTATCTGCACAACATTCAGCCTTCTTTTCATGGAATCTAGGGATGCTTTTCATGCCTCTTACATCAATATAGACTGTATTTACTAGGACTATTTTAGGGTTTTCTCTTATGGGAGACCCACATTATTTGAGCATCAGTGTTACAAGACTCTTCAGCTTTAGGCATACAGAAGTATATCTAACAAAGGCAATTGTTCATAGCTCAACCATTTTCTATTTCATCAGACCGGTGTATCATTCATGTGAAAATATATAGAGGAGACCCAATTTATACATACAGACACATACTCTGCAGAAATAGAAGAAACCCACTCAAAACAAAACTCCTGAGTACTTTTTGTGTAAGTGGAGAAGAAAAGGCAATCTGCACAGAGGTCCATTCAAAAAGGTGCTACAGCAAAAACTTCACCACTGCATACAGAAAAGTGTTTACTTGAGGAGACTTAGAAGCCAGTGAAAAAGCTTCTTTGTAGTATTATCATTATCTATATTTCCCTCTGCAGGGAATAATGCTAGCTCTGTAACTTTATATGGCGAGGCCAGGGTTTGGACATGCTAGTATTATATGTTTGATTAACTGTGCATATCACACTATTGTATAGAGGACTATAGAAATCTATTGATTGATTCAATTTGAAATTCAGAAATTATTGATGTAACTTCTTCTCTTATGATAATAAGTTGATAAATTGGGTTTGATATTTCATTAATCTTGCTTTAGGAGGGAAATGGGTTAAAAATTTCACAATGAGAAAGGTGATGAAAGAAATTAAGGAAACAATATTGTTGGTTGTATTAATATAGAATCCCATGTAATTATTGAGAATGAAACAATATTGTTGGTTGTATTAAAAAAAGTCCCCATGTAATTATTCAGAATGAAACAATATTGTTGGTTGTATTAAAAAAAGTTCCCATGTAATTATTCAGAATGAAACAATATTGTTGGTTGTATTAAAAAAAAGTTCCCATGTAGTTATTCAGAATGAATATAGAGAGTTTTTAACCATTCTCCTGTAAGAATCTTTTCTCTGTAGACAGGTTTTATCTTTTTTCTTCTGGATAATTTATTTTACGTGACATGTAGGAACTAGTTTACATGCAAGAATGATCGTCATATTGAAGCCATCCTTGCAATAATAACAAACAAATTGAAGGGCTTAGAATGGTTTAGCTTTTATGGACGTACAAATACTGTATTGGATTTGAGGTTTACACCTCTAAAGCAACTGGCAATATTAACATGGGACGCATACATTTATTCCCTTTTTGTAATTGGATTTTAAAGTAGAGTGATACTTAAAACTGAAGTAAATGGATTAAATGTGAATAGAATATCACGGCCAGTATTTTGATAATTGTAAACTTTAATGAGATAATTTCTTAGTCTCTTTTTCTTCTATCACCTTTTTCCTTTAAGGCCTTCTTTATTAATAATTGAAACTGATGCGAGATCTTTCGATGGTGTTAGGAACAAAATCTTGAACGTTTATAATGAAGCATATGTTACCTTCTCATTCCGTTATATATGACTTCTTTTAAGTATTTTTGATATTTTTAAGAAAGATATTTTAATTGCTGGTTTCCTTAGTATTTCATTTAGTAGGATTATCTACAATCGAATAAAAGAAACAACTTTAATTGAGGAATAAGCTGAAGAATTCCTTTAGCTAAAATTATCTATTAAGAGGGGGTCATGAGCTATTTTTTATTTAGAAGAGAGAAACAATGATTAAGGAGTTTTCTTCACAAATATTTTTTTCCCCATGCAAAACTCACAAGCTTCTTCTACAAACAAAAGAATAGAACGATTTTCTATTTGATTATTGGTATTTATCCCCATGGCAATAGAGAAAAAACAAAACCAGCCCATTTTCAATATGATTGATCCCTCCAAACCTTGCAACACTTAGATTACAACTGGAGAACCATTACAATTAATTATCAAGAAAATTAAAGTTTTGGAGATGATTAATAGGCCTGTCATTCTTTTGTGAACCTTGAAAGGTGGGGTGGATAAAGAAAGTAGAGACACCATAAAGGTGAAACTCAAAAACATTTTAAATAAAAATATTAAAGGAAGGGCATCCTCCATTAATAGTGCAAGTAACACTTATAGTCTACCAAAAAAAATTACATTAAATTTTGCCTCTATGTGAGATGAGAATCTAACAACCTAAGAAAACTCAACAATTCTATTTAAGGCAAATCTACCAAAGTGTGAAAGTGGGACCAAGATCTTAGATCATCTTGAGAGAGATAAACAAAGATGGTGGTTAATTCTTGCCAGCCCATAACTTATACAAAGAAGTAGCATGGGTAATTTAGGATTGTTCCAAATCTATGACTGTTGCATCCACATACCAAGAGTAGAGTGGTATTAGGATAAAAGGTGAGAGGAAGATTTTTCTCTATATTGTTCAAAACACATTTTACAGGGCTTTAAAATCCACTCATTTTAATAATATCCCAAGTGAGATATTCATTATCATTAAAGATCCACATTAAGAAGTTGCATTAAGGTCAACCAAGTTCATTCCAAATTTCAATCCAACAAGAAAAATATTTATTTCAATCATTTTCTATTTTAATAGAAGAGTATCCAAGAGAAAACATATAGCTTCCTTTGGGATCATGGCTCAATGCAAGAAAATCTACATCCTCAAGTTAACAACATGACCAATATCCAAGAATAGAAGATATGATAGCTTGACCTTTGAGGGAACTCTTAAAGCACTTTTCTCAATCGTTCAACCATAAGGATGAAGATGTAAGGGGACAAGAGATCCCATTATTATAATCCTTTATCCAAAAGGATGTATAAAAGGAGAGGATACTATTAATTAGACCTAAGAAAGAAAGAGAACTTATACACCTCATTACTCATTCAATCCATTCTAAGTAAAATTTAAGAAAAAAAAATGTCCTTGTTATATTTATGTAGCTTGATAAACAAAACATTCTCCTTAGATTAGGGCATAGAGTGAATGACATCAACAACCATAGCTATACTATTAAGGATCTTATAGGGTAAAAGTACAAACTTTTGTCATACTTTTATGAAGCAAAAGGTTAAAAACACCAAAACTGTTCAACTTCAATGACATAAAAGTGGCATTTGGATTTGAAATTTGAAGATGAAGCAAATTAATGAAATGTGTAAAATTGGATGAATTTCATGGCTATTATTTTAAAAAAATTATTTGAACAAGAATTGATGTAGTTTTTCAATTTTTAAAGTCCAGTTTTTAATTGCTGAAAAATGCTGAAAATCAAGTGTTTAGTTCACGCCATAAAAACTATATGTAAATAATATTTTTTTCCTCTTATTTCAAAATATGTTTTAGATGACATGTATAGAAAGTGCATAAAAGAAGAAATATTGGTTTTCTATGTATATTTTTTTCGTTATAACTATAAACTTACTTGAAATCAACAGTTTTCATCTCCCGCCTAATTTCCCCTATCAAATCTACACCATTTAGAAAAAAAATTATATATTCTTGAAGATGACTCTCTCTTCTAGTGTTATATCTAATTTTTATTTTTTTTATGATATGATTTACTTTTTCTTTTTTCTTTTTTTTGAAGCAACGTCTTCTCGAATGTTAAAATACCTACTTGCAGTATTTTGAAATTATAATATATTAGATCTAATGAAAATACTATAAAACTTATATGAAAATAATCTTGACTCCAAGCTCCTCAAAAGGGTATTTTTATTTTTGAAATAAAGTTGAATTTTGATGGAGAAATTAGCTACAAAAGTGATAAATTTGCAATTCTACAAATTTTGTTTATTTGCCTACCACATGGGATGCCACATTAGTAGTTTCAACCAAACTTGGTTCGACCAGACCAAGTTCAATCGAACCCCCATACATATATATGCACCAATTCTTCATTGATCTAACGTATTATGCTTATATTTACTCAATTTTCTTGTTTGGTTTGACCTGTTTCGGCCGAAGTTTAATATGCTTATATTTAGTCAATTTTCTTGTTCGATTTGACCTATTTCAGCCAAAACCTGTCTACCACGTCGATGCCACTTGGTGTCACATATGTGCCACACATGTTCGACCATAAACTATCTGACTGAACCATGTCCGGCCGAAAGTACCTTCAGACGGAACCCGTCGGTTGTCTTCTACCATGACACAACTTTGTACTTTTACCCTATACCCCTTTACAAAGCCACTTTCTCAAGAGAGATAAGAGAAGCCATAATTCACTTCTAGAAATCCCTATTGGGTTTCGATATAATTTTTGTACATAACACTATAGAGAGACATACAATGAAATAAATTGAAGGAGTCAACACCCTCATCTTTAGGAATCAAGGCCAAGAAGTTGATATCAAGCACTTTACTAAATTTAGCTTGAGATTCTTGAACAAGTCATTGTAATTTGAGCATCAAGATACCCAAATTTCTAAAGGAATTGACAAGAAATCCATCCAAGGTAGGAGTCTTACTTTTCTTCATCTATAATACCACACGCTCAAGTTGTTTAATAGATATGGGATTCATAATTATTTTTCCATATCGACAATAAAAATAGGAGGTAAGCACAAAATAGAATGACATGCTAATGATTTCTAGATGGAAATCCACTCTATCCTTAGGTTCATCTTTTGAGACATGGTTCATAGATCCATTTTGCATGAAAAATTAGAGGTGTCTTAAATGAGATCATATATAGTTAAATGGTTGGTGATGGCCATAGTATTATCCACAATATCAACTTCTTGATGCTTAAAAAAATTATCCATGTGTTAAGAAGATGTGGGAATATTCACATTCTAGAGTAAAATATTAAGCAATGTGCATTGCTATTAGGTAGGAAGGATCAAAATGAAATCTAATATTTTTCTCTTATATTATTAGGGATTATTAAACCATAGAAGAACTTTGTTCCTCAAAATTGTTTAGAACTTCAAATATATTATTGGACTTCCCTCTTGTTGGTTTTCCCTTCTAACAAATTTTTTTTGTTTTTCTTTATCATGAGATTCCACAAAAATAAACCTCTTTATGTCCAAAACATCTACATTAGATGGGGTTTTTTTTTCTTAGCTTTTTCTATGGCACTATCCAATGGTTGTTATGAGTGAACTATAATTGTATGTGGATAGTCCATTTTTAAATATTAATATAAACGAGAAATTTCTTGACATTGAAACATAAAGGCTTTCTAGTCTATTTGTTAAATTTGCTGTCATAAAACTATAAAAAAATAATTATGATGGTCACCCAAGAAATAACATGATTAACATGAAATTTATTCTAGGAAGATTAGTAACACTTTGAGAAACATGAGAGAGGTTTTATGGTGTTACAATAAATATGATGACCACCCAAGTAATAATTATGATATTTCTAGGAAGATTAGACTTATTAAATTTTTATAAAATAATAAACAAGTCTTAATTATTATGTAAATGAATGGCGATGCCTTATTTTATATAGTAAATAAATATTTCTTTATGAAAAAGATAATTAATATTATATTTTTTAGTAAGCACTTTTAAATACTACAATATATAAGCATGCATTACAAGAAGAATCAAACTTTATCTTTTCTTTTCTTCTTCTTTTATTTGAAGAGTGTAGAGATTTTAGGGGACAATTTAGTACAATATCTTTCTTTCTTTTCCTTAATAGGGAGGACAGTGCATGTGGAAGATTACATTATTGTGATATTTCTATCAGGATTTAACTATGTAGTTTTTTAGTAAAACTCATTGATGCATGTTTCATGAGTAGTGGTTCACATGAACTCATCTCTCATGAGAATGAATGAGACACTTAGCACTCATTTCATCTAGGTGATGCTCACAGAGGTGAAGCACTGAGACTTCTCGAGAGGTCACCTATCCTAGTACTACTCCAACTCGATCATGCTTAACTACAAAGGAAAACCACTGAAAGCTACATGGACATGGTAATATTTTTAGCTAAACTCATTTTTATCCAAACTATTAAATAGGTATATTTCAATTTTGAAATAAATAACAAGGATTTATTTCCATACATCATTTTAGCTAAAACTGTTTTGAGTGGAAGTCTTTCTATCAAAACCCATTCATATGAAATTAAATATATGGTATCCTATATGACATCTTAACCCATGTTTTAGGTAACCTTAGTAACATTTCAACTTCAACTCTAATTTTTCTAACTAGTTGGGTGATTCTAAAATAGTGTGTCCTAGTTGTTGGTCAATGCCAACAATGAAATTAGTACTTTCACCAAATTTTTACTTTCTCTCACATATAACACCTAAACCATTAAGAATTTGAAGATGACACGTGCTAGTGATCTTTGAGGTTTCATGTATAGATTTTAAATATATATTGTTAAATTTAAAGAAATAATTCATGAAATATTTTATGTAGCTTGCAATAAAATATTCTTTTATAAATTAGGTTTTTTTAGAAAGAGATGCTATTTCCATACAAAATAACATTTTCTTATAAAGTATTTAATTATAAATTTTAAGACACTAAAATCTATAATAGAAATATTTCCTAATCAATTTTGAACTAACATTAACTATAATTTAGAGATTGGATAATTTTATATGGCATAATTTATTTTGCATATCTAAATTAATTTTGTGTTGTTGAAATAAAGACATTAATACCTAGTGTGTACTAGAATTTGTACCTTCATAGGGTTAGTATTGCAAATAATTGAATAAAATAACTAAATTACCACAAAGGAAGAGTTATTTTAACAAATAAAGACAATTAAGCACTCTATGAATCTCTAGCTAGGGATGTTAATGATGAAGCTCTCAGCAAGCCTCCATTAATGACAGTCCTAGAATGAGAATAAATGATAAAGCAAGCTAAAATGTTCAATTTCAAATTGAAATTCTTTATTAACTTCTATATTTGCCTTTCTAGCTCAAAATCTCAAGAGGTTACATGCAATTCTTAGATTTGTGGATTCTTAATTGAGTGAATTATGCCTTGCTTTTATAGGATTTGGCAAGGGTAGGGGGTGTAGTTGAGTTGATCATGATTGAGTTGGGGTTAAGTCCTTGGTTCCACCCTTTGGAGACAATTTAAATGGATTGTCCTCAAAGCTTGAGACAAGAAGACAAGATTAGCGGACAAATGTGTGTGTGAAAATTATACCTGATCTGTAGACACAACACTCAGTAAAACATTAGAGGTTAGCTAAAATCAAAATCGTGCAAAATTGAAAGCTATCTAACCAAGCGATTTACTGCCTTCTAATAGGTGTGAGATTAATGTTCTCAGATTGTAATCGAGATCAGTGACCTAGACGACACCTAAATGAAGGATTTGAATGCAAAAGATGGATATGAAATTGAATGCAATTAATCTATATTTTTGATATTTTTTATGCAATAAGAATGATAAAAACTTGATATGAATCTATGCTAGATGAAATTGATATGCTATGAATGCTATTGAAAATTGATATGCTATGAATCTAACAATGATATGTAATATGAATGCAAAAATAAGATTGATCTCACAAAGATGTCGATTCGCAAGAGCTTTGATTCTTCAATTCCAATTCTCCAGCGTGATTGTGCAAAATATGAGATGATTTGTGAAGAGCTGAAGCCTTTAATTTATAGAAATCCAGGGCTTTGGAGGTGCATGGATAAAAGCCATAAATCACTCAAATTAACTCATTTTGATTTTTGAGTTATCTGATCATGAAAGATAGTTAATTCTCAAAATCATGCAAAAACATGCAAAAATAGCTCTTTAACTCAAATTAGAGTTTAGATCAGCTTTTTGAACTCCAAAAGGATGTTGAGTTCCAAAAAGTCAATAACTTGCATTGATTTTCTGATTTGGAGTTTAACTGTTTCTTTTGAATATGCATAATAATTAAGAATTAAATAAATAAATAAAGTGATTTATCCTCAACTCAACTGATTTTTGAAAATAAATAATTAATTTATGGGTTAATTAACTATTTATTCAAACTTTTATTAAAAACTATATTATTAAATAATGACAACATGCTTTAATTAATTAAATAAGAATTTAATCAATTAAAGATAGGAATTTTGATTTATTGTCAAAATTAAATAATACAATTAATAATAGATAGAATTAAATTTAATTACACAATTAAGTGGCAAATATTAAATCTAATTAATTAAATATGAAAATATTTAATTAATCAAACTTAGGATAAATGTGATTTATTGCCAAATAATTATAAAATTAAAGATAATTAAGATAATTAGGAATATTGCTAGGAATATTCCCCGATGCAGAATTTAAGATAATCCATTATGATTCGATGATGTTTAGATGTGCCTTAGGTTAGGACTTCGATGTCGATTTTGTTCGATTTGTCGATGTAGGAGGTTAATGAACTTATAGGCCAGTTTTGGGGTATTACATTTTGCCCCTCTTTGAATTACTGTGCGAAGCGTAGTGGTTCAAAGATAGTCTGTGTTTGATAAAGATATGAAACTGATTCAAAAGATAAACCGATCTCAAGATAGAAACCGATTGAAAGATATTGAGATAGGAGTTGATTGATATTGAATTGATATGGAGATAATAGGTCCTGAATGACCAGAGATAATGTTCACTGTAGCGGCGATGAACCTATGACTGCGAAAAAGTGTCAAAATGCCTGATTCTGAACCTTAGGATTGATAAGAAGTGAGTGACCCGTTCTAGACTCGATTGTCTTAGCAGAACTAGCAGGTATCACATCTGAACCCTTTAGTTGCCGAAGAACCAAGGAAAGAACACTATGATCTGATGGTTGCAAAAACTAATACGGATTACAAGATTAAGGGAATACCAGATTGATATGGATCAATGAATCTGATATGCCCCAAGTGATGATAGATTTGCCCCGAGCGATGAGGACTTTTGATGAATCAGTAACTAGACGTGATTGTTTGTCTTGATCACTGATGAAAGATATTGATAGATTTGATCGATAGAATTTGATTTACAGACTTTGAATGATGTGCAATACCATGCCCCCTTTGGGATTAAAATTGAAATTTGACAAGAAAAAGTCAGCGTTGATAGTTTAGAAGCATGTTAATTGATTTGAGAAGTGGTTATATACGTCCGAGAACGCATTCTGCATCGTTTGGAAGGTCCTGGAGGCCAAATTTGACTAGGTTTGACCATGAGTTGACCATGGTTGACCAAGTTGAAATTTTGATAGTTTGATGAAAGCTAATCAATTAAGTTGAATTCTGGATTTCTATGAAGATTGAAGGTCGATTATGCAAGTAGTAGACCGTCCTGGTTCCAAAAATTTTAAATCATGATTTTGACATAATAAACGATCTCAGATTTTAATTTTGATCCCGAAAATGGATTCAGAACGTCGAAATTAGCCAGGGGTGCAATTTTCATGGAAAACGAAGCACTTTTAAAAATTAGGTCAAAAGCTATATAAAGGTTGGAAGGGTCATTTTCAATTCATTTCAACCCTTTGACTTTAGAGATTCTGTGGAGCCCTCTGAGCGAGAAAATGGCAGACCAGCAAGAACTGAAGGTACCTGTGAGTTCGCACCATTTTGAGTGCAGCCGGAGACATGACAGACCTGGACAGTATGGACATCCGGTAGGTGGACCTCTGTTCCCCCCTGAAAATGCATGTTTGTGATGATTTATAGCATTTTTAATTTTTTTCATACGCGTTTTTAGTTTGAACTTGGTACATAAGTCATCTAGGTCCTTGTTTTTGAATTGTCCCCCGTTATCTGTGATTATAGAGTGAGGGATCCCATATCTGCAAATGATGTAGTTCAGGATGAACATAGAGATTTGTTTCCCCGTTGCTTGTGTTAGAGGAACTGCTTCTACCCATTTTGTAAAATAATCTGTAGCTGTGATTATATGGGTATGTCCATTAGAAGAGTGCGGATGGATAGCACCTATGAGATCAAATGCCCATTGTTGAAAAGGCCATTGTGTAGTAAAGGGAATCAGATCTCTCCCTGGAGCATGAATCAAGTTGCCATGTACTTGACACTGTTGACAGTTTTTAGCAAATTTAATAGCCTCTTTTTCCATTTCAGGCCAATAATATCCAGCCCTAATAAGTTTTCGAGCTAACGTTAAACCATTCGAGTGTGACCCACATATACCGTCGTGGACTTCCTCTAATGCACGTTGAGACTCTTCTCGTTCTAAACATCTAAGCAGTGTACCATCTAGACCTCGTTTGTACAGATCATTACCAATGATGACATATCAGGATGCAGATCGGATAAGGTTTCATTTCTCAAAACGGTTAAAGGACTCAGGGATGATTTGGTCGTGGAGATAGGAGAATAGATTTTTGTAGCGAGATGAGTCATAACCTACAATAGTGCAGATCATGCGGGTTTCAGGGGAGTCATATGCAGGATAGGATAGGGCTTCCACTAGGAACTCGTAGCGTAGTTCATGTTCGGGCTACTGTAAAAGAGTAGATAATGTCGCCATTGCATCGGCAGCCTTATTCTCCGTTCTGGGTATTTGCTCAAATGTGATAGAAATGAAGTATTTCTTTAAATCATCTACCATTCTCTTGTAAGGAATGAGCTTTTCATCTTTGGTTTGGTACACATCATTGACTTGGTGGATGACCAATTGTGAGTCTCCATGGATGTGCATCTCTGTAACTCTCCACTGTATTGCCATTTTCATACCATTGAGAAGTGCCTCATATTCAGCAATATTGTTTGTGCAAGGAAACTTTAATCTGAATGCTTTGGGTATCGAGTATCCTTGAGGAGTGATGAACAATATGCCTGCTCCCGATCCATTCTGTGTGTGGGAGCCATCAAAGAATAACCGCCATGCCCTAGAAGAGAGGTGCATGATAGAAGAATTGGGAAATTCCATTTGCATGGGTGTATCATCAAACAATGGTGCTTCAGCTAATTGATCAACAATGACCTGTCCTTTGATAGCTTTTCTTTCAACATATTCAATGTCAAATTCGCTCAAGAGCATGACCCATTTAGCTAGTCTACCTGTGAGGGCAGCTTTGCTTAGTAGGTACTTTAGTGGATCAATCTTAGCTACCAAATGAGTGGTATGAGCTAACATGTAGTGTCTCAATTTCTGTGATGCAAAGATCACAGCGAGACATGCCTTCTCTATCATTGAGTAGTTCTTCTCATAGGCCACTAAAGTTCTGCTGATATAGTAGATGGCTCTTTCTTTCTTGTTCTCATCATGCTGTGCTAGCAATGCTCCTAGTGATGTATCTGTTGCGGAGACATATAATATTAATGGCTTCCCATGAATAGGAGGCATCAATATAGGCGGATTTGATAGATACTTCTTGATATGTTTAAAGTTGTTCTCGCATTCTTTATTCCATGCAAAGGTCACACCTTTATGTAATGTTTTTGTAAAAGGCTGTGAGATGTCCGCTAGCTATGATATGAATCTTCTGATAGATTGAAATCTACATTGTAACGTCCTCATTTGACTGATATTTGTGGGAGGTTGCATCTCTATTATAGCCTTGACCTTAGTTGGATCAACTTCAATGCCTTTCTTGGAGACGATGTATCCTAGGAGCTTTCCAGAAGTGACTCCAAAAGCACACTTTTTAGGATTTAGTCGAAGACTAAATTTTTCCATTCTGTCGAGGATCATGCTCAAGTCTGTTAGATGTTTAGTTCTAACCATGGATTTTTCCAAGGTATCATCTACGTAATCCTCCATTGTTCTATGCATCATATCATGAAAAATAGATGTCATTTCTCTTTGATATGTAGCTCCAGCATTTTTGAGTCCGAATGGCATAACATTCCAACAGAAAGTTCCCCACGCATAGGTGAAAGCTATTTTCTCTTGATCTTCTGGAGCAATTTTGATTTGGTTGTATCCAGAAAAGCCATCCATTAAGGAATACATTTCATAGCCCGCAGTCATGTCCACTATCATATCAATGTTAGGTAGTGGAAAGTCATCCTTAGGGCATGCTCTGTTCACATCTCTAAAGTCCGTGCACACTCTGATTGAACCATCTGGTTTTGAAATAGGTACAATGTTGGAAATCCACTTAGCATAGTCTATGACACGGATGAATCTAGCTTTTAGGAGTTTTTCTAGTTCTGCTTTGACTAAGAGTGCAACATGAGGATGCATCTTTCTCAATTTTTGTTTGATTGGTTTTACTCCGGGAGCAATGGATAGATGGTGCATAACGAGATTGGGATCCAAACCTGGCATATCTGAATATTTCCATGCAAAGTTGATCTTTTTCTCTGATAAGAAGGTAGTGAAGTTCTGTTTCTCTTCGTCTGATAAAGATTGTGCTACATGTACCGATTGTGGTTCCTCTGTTGTACCCAAATTGATGGATTGAGTTGGCTCAATTAGAACTGGAGATCTATCCTATAAATGACTCGGAAGGACATCAAATATCTCATCCTTAGGCACCTCAGAGAGGTTTTCACCTTCAGATACATCTTTTCTTTTTACTTTTGTCGGTTCTGAGACTACCACAAAGTGGTTTTCACCCTCAGAACTCTTTTTCTTTTTTTTTTTACTCTTGTTTTTCTGACTAAGATATTTGATGTCCGACTTGGTCATGCTGATGCTCGGTTCACTGATGGAAGTACTCATAGGCTCAACTGCATTGAGGTAGCAGGAAAGGACATAGTCATTTGGGAAGGTATACATACCATGGTTTGGGTTTGTGGAAGTTTTGTCGATAAGATCAGGGCGTTGGATAGTCAAAGCGGGAAAGGCTTGGGATATGGTGTTCATGGATGTGGATATGTCATCATTGGTCCTAACCCGACGCTCAAGTTCAAAGGTGATATTACAGCTCAAAATTTTCAATTCGTGAATAGGCTCAACATCATCATGGGAGTCCTCTTCAGCCATAGGTGGATCAGACACGTTAAGTTCATTGTTTCGCTCTAGACCTACATTGGGTTGAGAGACATATTGGTGGATAACATCAATAGATTTCTCTGTTATAAGGTCATCTTCTTCTGGAATGGCACCCCATTCATAATCATTTGACTCATCTTCTGATTCAGAATCTCTAGGAAATCTTAGAAAATGTGTGAAATCAGGATGAATACCCCAAGAAGGATTACCCTCAGTCTCTGACTTGAATTCATATTCATGGGAATCAGTGTCAGAATAACTACCCCCTTCTTCTTGATCAGTTTGATTGCCTTCAAGATTGGCTGGTTCTTGTGGTGCAACCATCTCTTGCGCTACAGTAGGTTCTTGTGTTTCTACTACATTAATTCCTCTGATAGGATCATCTTTATCATCAAGAAGATCTTTGATCTCTTTAGGCAATTTTTCATAGGGGATAAGTTCAGAGCTATCTGAATCATCATCAGAGGGTTCTATTTCTTCTTTCTTAAGAAGGGGTTCTTTGGGTGCAATTTGTTCTATGACATGAGAACAACCACCTTTGAGATGATAGGGTTTCTTCTTAAACCCTATGCCACCAGTATCTTTTTTGGCTCGACCAATATGTGAAATGGGGGTCACAAGACCCTTTCCCCTAATTCCTAGAGGTCCTTGATCGGAATATCCCATTTTGGCTATCAATTTGTTTCCTGGACCATCTGAATTAGAAGGGATTGTAGGTGCTATAGATTCACTAGGTTGAACAATTTTAGATTTAGAATCCTCTTTATATAGCCATGCCAGCACAGCTTCATCCTCTTCAAATTCTTGTTTGGATACTTTCTCCACCACAAAATGTCTTTTGTATGCTTCCATAGGTTCCTTAGGTTCTGATTTAGACTGCTTCAAGGATTGGCCATATGACTTAGGTGAGATTGGGAGAGATGTCAGAGACAAGACTAGCTCTATAGTGTATTCTCCCATCCCATTTTCTTTGATATTGATCTCTTTAGCAATGTCGTCCATCTTAGATGTGGAAGCCACATTTTGTTGCTTGATGGAAGATTCTCTATTATTGGGAACAAGTTTATCAGCACTTTCCTTCAATGTATTGCAAGTTGTACTCAGATCAGCTGGGATAGTAACCTCCACTCCTTCATAGGGAAATTTCAATCATTAATGGTACGTAGAAGGAATAGCTTGCATTTCATGTATCCAGGGTCTCCCTAGAAGGATATTGTAAGCTAATGGTAGATCAAGCACCTGACATGTGGTATCTTTGATGACCGGACCCACTCGGATGGGTAAGACAATGGTGCCTTTAGAAGCTCTTTCTTGTTCATCATAGGCTTTTATGGTGATCTTCTTTCGAGGATCAATAGCCATCTCAGAGAATCCCAACTGTGTGATTAAGTTGTAAGAACAAATGTTGAGGCCTGCGCCCCCATCTATCAACACACGTTTGACTCGACGGTTCTGGATCAAGACTTCTATGTGTAAGGGCTGATTATGTGGGTGACTCAAAGAGTTGTCATCTTCCTCTGAAAAGGAGATATATTGCGGAGACGTTAGATGACCAACCATAGTCTAGAACCTGTCTAGATCTAGATCATCAGGAACATTAGAGCCGAGCAAAGCTTTGTCTAGGATATCTTTGTGAGCTGGAGATATTCGAAGTAACTCAAACATGGAGATTTTGGCATTGGTGTGCTGGAGTTGTTGGACGATGCTATAAGATGTAGGTCTGGTATCCTTTGGATTGGAAGATTTCGAGGCAACCTTCTGTTTAGAAGCAGATGTGAGATTGAAAGGTATCTTAGGGGCATCAGATGAATTTGGTGTTTGTCCTTTCAGATGCGTCTGAGCTTGTGATCTGGTAACTGCATTAGCTGAGGAATGATTTCTATCTCTTCGTACAATTGTGATGACATTGCAGCTCTCAGAGAGACATGGTTCAACCATATTGATGACAGCATCATTTCCAGGGTAGGCATAGTTGACTTTTGCCCCCATGTTAGGCGGGGAAGTGGAAACTCCTTTGCCATGTTGTGGAAATAGTTCTGTAAATGCTGTGTGATCATTATTGCTAGTAGGATTATCGATCGTGATATCCCCTTGATTTATCAAGTCTTGAATGGTATGCCTCAAGTGAAAGCATCCATTAGTTTTGTGGCCTTTAGTCCGATGGAAAGCATAGAATTCATTATCTTTCCACCAATATGGTTTTGGATCCGGATCAGGTTTTTGGATTGGTGGTAAAGAGATCATGTTATCAGCTATCAGGGTCCTCAGAGAAGATTCCAAAGATTCTCCCAGGGGAGTAAACTTTCGTTTATTATCCCATCGTTTGAATGACTTCTTTGGAGATGGTTCAGCAAATTTTTGCTCTGAAGCTTCAATGGCTTTGGTGGCAAGGGTGAGATTGTAGGCCGGTGCCTTTGATGGGGTGTGGATAGTGTCAATAACACCGTCAGAGATGATACCTTTGTTTCTATTCCAGCTCTTGTTTTTATCTTTTGAGCTAGATCCAGATTCAGACTTGTCCTTTTGAAGTGTGATTTCTCCTTTCTTGACAAGTACTTTCTCAATCTTGATTGCATTATCCACCATTTTATCAAAAGATACATGATCTTGCATTTGTAATGGATAGTTGAGCTCTGGAACAAGGTTATTGATAAAGATTTCAAGTTTCTCCATTTCGGGAATTGGTCTAGCATATAGAGAAAACTTCTTTCGCCACCTCTTGAGGAAAGTTAGGAATGATTCCCCTGGATATTGCTTGAGGTTACAGATATCGATCATGGTAATCAGATGTTGAATATTGTAGGAATATTGTTGATAAAATAATTTAATCAATTCCTCAAAAGTTTTGATCGTAGAAGGTAATCTTGAAAACCACTGAATGGATGCTCCTCCCAAGGATCTAGGAAAAAGATGCATTAGATAAGTCGGTTCATGCATGAATTCCATGGATTGTGTACAGAACTCTCTGACATGATCTTGAGGATCAGAGTGTCCATTGTATTTGTCATACTTTGGTATCTCCACTCTTTTTGGGAATGGAGGCATATACAAGTCTTTGTCAAAAGGGAAAGGACAAAGGGCCTCCATGGAGAATTCCTTGGGTTCCTTCTCTTTCTCAATTTTATTCATTTTGACCTGCATAGCGTGCAGCTGGTTCATTATGGCCGTCATCGGAGTTTCTTCCTCATGCGTGATGATATCTTCGACATTGAAGTGAGGAGGAAGTTTAGCTCCTTCCTGGGCTAATTGCAAAAAGTATGCCTCTCTATCCATTTTCAAGAAATGCCTCATCATTCTTTTGAATTCATCGTCATTCTGACACCGATGGATTTCAAAGGGTGTAGGGTCTTGGTCGGCATTATGTTGAGAATGGTGTCCCTGGGATCCTCCTCCTAGAGAATCGTGGCTTGTCCCTGCTTGAGACATGGTAGGAGTTTTTGGGCTCCCTGGAATAGATTGAGGAGGAGTTTGCTGATTACCTTTGTGAGTTGATAGAGGAGGTATGTAACTAGTTTTCAATCGAAAGTTACCGAGACCGTCATCTTCGTAGATACCTGACTTGATGAGTTGTTCAAGAGTTGGACCCGGGGTATTGGTCAAAAGTAAGTTCTGAGATGTTTCTTCTGATTTCTTGTGTGAAGAAGCTCTAGTCTCCACCATTAACTTTGAATGAAACAGAAGAAAAGGATGAAGACAACTGAAGAACAATTTGATTCGAGAAAATCTGATGACGCAACCTTGTCAAGATTATGATAGTTTTGAAGATCTGATGAGATGTGGGTGAAGGAAACTGTGCCCTGGATGTATGGGATAGATCGCCCAAAAGATAGCGGACACGAGTTCTCAACACTTAGTTTGTTTTTGAAGATTGATTGAAGATTGATAGTTATGACAAGGTTTTGACACGAGATAAAAAGGACTCAAATTGATCAAACAGAAGACTAGATCGGATTCAAAAGATCAAACTCGGAAAATGGTAGAATGCTCAATAGCTACTGCTCTGTTCCTGACACAATGATATTTTTGACAGATTCTGGAACTAGGCTGGAAACATTGGATATCTCGCAAATTGGCAATTTCTGACAACTTTCTCAAATTTTTCCAAATGACACTCTGGAGACTCGTACGACAGTTGGGTATAAATGAAACGATAGTTGTGAAACTCGTACGACAGTTGGGTAGAGATGAAATGACAGTTAACAAAACTCATACGATAGTTGCTAACAATTTTTGGCTTCTTGAATTTTGCTGGTTTGAAAACTCGTACGACACTAGGTTCTCAATCATACGACATATGGGTTGTACTGAAATGACATTTGACAAAAAGTCATACGACTTTTGACTTCTTGAAATGACTTTTGACTCCAGAAAGAACTTTACGTCAATTTTTGCAAAATTTAAGGTTTTCAGTTCTGGATTGTTTGCAAATTGTACTGTCCAAATTTTGAAGGTTATACCAGATTTGATCATTTTTAATAGCCAAGTAGATAAACAAGCACGCAGAATAGCAAGTAAGTGATTCCAAGCACGTCTGAAAATAATGAACAAGGGCAAAAGCAACCTTGCACATGAACAATCAAGTGACCAAATTGTGCTAATCCCTGAGAGTACTAATTGTGTATGTTCTGAAAAGTTTTGCAATAACGCACATATACCTGAAAGTGAAAAATTGGCCTCTCTAGGGTTTTTAGTAATGGTTTGACTCTGCAACTTTTATGATTCAAAGGGGTGAACTCCAATCCCGCGCACCAGGGTTTTGACACAGTTCGAGAACTTAATCTTCAAGAGCTGCTAGGGAGATCTGACAACCCAACAATGAACCATACCCATGGAGATTTCTTCCACAAGGACATTTATATAGCGGCTGTCACTACCATGGCGAAAATGGCTATGACCGCTTGAGGTTCTGTCAACGCAGTTTGCCCTGTGAAGGGATTGTCCGCTACGGTTAACCCTCTCTAAAGATGACTCACAGATTTATACCACAAGGGGACTTGGCTCCAAATCCAAGGTTTTGACACCTCTTCACTTTTAACCCAAACAAAGCAAGCAGATTAATCCGACATGCTAAGACAAAGTTTTGTTCCACCAAGGTTTGTGATATCAACTCCACGTGATCTATCAACCTCTCCGGAGAGAGAATGTGTCGATCAATAAGAGAAGACTCACTAACCAAGTTGAATGTGAAACGCACTAAGTATCCTCCCTACCTACAAGGATTCTGTCGTCAAGAAAGATTTCGCTAGGAATCCAATCTCTCAAGAATCATGAATAGTGTTCATAGGGCCTAATTACTATGTGAGCATAGATACATGTTCCGAAAGTAAATCTACCAAAAGCATTCAAAAAGTAGAAAGAGGAACACTTAACGCTTAAAGCAAATATGAGATGAGTCCACAAGGTGGAACACTTAACACCTCACACAAGCTAAAAATGAGTCCACAACTTAGAAAACAAGTGAGTTCCTAAAAGCACAAAAGGGTTGCCAAGTGGAACATTTAACGCTTCTGTCCTGTTGACCCCTCCCCTTTATGGCGCTGAGATTGCAACCACGGGGCGGAAATGAGGGGCCGGCGGATTAGCGAGTCCAATAACCCAAGATAGCAATCAAGATCAATCACAAGTATTCTAAGACTACTTAATGAATCCTTAAGGGATCACAACCTAGTATCAAATTATGCAAGTGTGTAGAATAAAAGCATGAGAAGACGCACACAAGCTAGACACATGAGAGATTTATTTTAAGCCCAAATCAAAATGTTATTAGATGAAGGAGAATACCTGGTGATCCTCGCAACGCGCTTAGTAGATTTTACCTGATTTTTAGCAATTCTTGCGCTTTTCCCAATCAAAACCAGCAGAGAGCAATAAAAAATAGAGAATTTCAATTGTCAAAATTAGCAGTTAGCCGAAATATAAAAATCAAATCTGATACTCTACTGTGAAAAATGAAACGACAGTCAAAAACTGGTACGGAAACTCGTACGACAGTGGGTTCGCTCTCAGACGACAGTCCATAAACTCGTACGACACTGGGTATGCTACCATACGACAGTTGATCTCCCAAACGATAGTGGGTTTGTGATGAAACGAGCCTCGATCCGATAGACTATCGTATGATAGTGAGTCCAGTATCATACGACAGTGGGTATGCTCCCATACGACATTTGTCAGAAACTCGTACAACAGTTGTACGGACAAAAATTAAAAATCACAGTTTTGCACAGATCCCGAGGAGAAAAAGATAGAAATTGATAGAATTGAATTGGAAACCCGTTTCAGGGCCCCACGGTGGGCGCCAGAAATGTGTGTGAAAATTGTACCTGATTTGTAGACACAACACTCAGTAAAACATTAGAGGATAGTTAATTCTCAAAATCATGCAAAAAAATGCAAAAACAGCTCTTTAACTCAAATTAGAGTTTAGATCAGCTTTTTGAACTCCAAAAGGATGTTGAGTTCCAAAAAGTCAATAACTTGCATTGATTTTCTGATTTGGAGTTTAACTGTTTCTTTTGAATATGCATAATAATTAAGAATTAAATAAATAAATAAAGTGATTTATCCTCAACTCAACTGATTTTTGAAAATAAATAATTAATTTATGGGTTAATTAACTATTTATTCAAACTTTTATTAAAAACTATATTATTAAATAATGACAACATGCTTTAATTAATTAAATAAGAATTTAATCAATTAAAGATAGGAATTTTGATTTATTGTCAAAATTAAATAATACAATTAATAATAGATAGAATTAAATTTAATTACACAATTAAGTGGCAAATATTAAATCTAATTAATTAAATATGAAAATATTTAATTAATCAAACTTAGGATAAATGTGATTTATTGCCAAATAATTATAAAATTAAAGATAATTAAGATAATTAGGAATATTGCTAGGAATATTCTCCGATGCAGAATTTAAGATAATCCATTATGATTCGATGATGTTTAGATGTGCCTTAGGTTAGGACTTCGATGTCAATTTTGTTCGATTTGTCGATGTAGGAGGTTAATGAACTTATAGCCCATTTTTGGGGTATTACAACAAGATGTTCTTTCAAATTGAGTGATTGAGATTCATTTTGGCTTGATCCATGTTAGCTCTTTCCTTAAATCCTATTGGTTGAGGCTTTTTCCTCCCATGCGGTGTTGAGAGAAAATAGAACTTAATTAATTGAATTTAATTAAATTGTTTAGCCATGTGTACCCCTTGAATGGGTTGATGTGATTTAAATTGAACTATACAATTAATTAGATTAATTGCACATTGATTTGATTTATCATGATTTGATCAATTTAACTTGAATCTATGGCTTTGATTTTTAATTAAATTGAATTAAAGCTTGATTTGAATTTTGATTGGCTAAATGCTTGTTTTGATTCAATTGCCTTGATTTTGCCTCAATTTTGCCTTGATTACTCACATGAATGATCATGTCCACTTTTTGGTGATTACACCTAGTTTACTATTGTTTTTAGAATTTTTTAAATATACTTTAATAATTTTTACTTGTGTAAAAAAAGACCTTGACAATTTTAGAATTTATTAGAAAATAAAAAATAAAATGATGATGAATTGAATATATTCAAAATTTATATTTTGAGTGCTATGATCCTATAAATTATCTTGTATATTGGTTCCATTTGAAGTCCAACCAAAGGTTTGAAACTTCAAAATTTGAGGAAAATCTAAGGAGGTGAAAAGATCATTTCTAGGACCTTCATTCTAAGGTATCCAAGGACATTTGAACAAAGGTATGTCACTTCCAAAAAAATACTTTCAAACAAACGTAGTTTTGATAATGGAAAAAAGTGATCTTTAAATATTTCTTTTTATAGAAATTTCTTTAAGTGAAATATTCAAAGATTCATTTTTTTTCCATTTATGAAAATTACCTTCACTCAAAGGTGTTTTTTTTAATATTTTCCACTATCAAACAAAGATGCATGTTCATTTTAAGAAAAAAATTTATTCACCTTAAAAAAACACCTTCATTCAAAGAAATAGCTTGGAATGAAGGTGTTTCTACTTTTCTCCCTCATCCAAATGACAAAATCTAATGTTGTAGACTAGAAATCACTACTATGGAATCACTACTATGGGCTTAGCTATGGATACTTCTGTGTAAATATAAAAATACCTTTAAGTAGAGTTTATTTAGAGTATAGAAACTGTATAAGTCTTAAAAAATAAAGGAAAGAATCTTCCCTAAAAGAGTTAAGAGAGTATTTTTTTTTAAATGTAAAAAATCTAGACAAAAGTCAATGTCCCTTGAAAATAATGATGTTCTAATTAAGTTTAACTTCAAAAATATTATAAAATAAATATTAATTAATTTTTTCATGAGGTAGATTTTCAATTTAATTATGTGGAAAGATGAAAGTTTTTTTAGAATTCAATTGTTCTTTGTTAGCAATTAAAATTCATCTCTTAAATTTATTAAAAAATATCCACCTAAACTTTTTAAAAATAAAAAATAATAGATATAAAATACATTCATTAATTTACATTGTTTTCAAATTTAGAACTTAAATATTATTTTTAAACTGTTCAAATTAAAAAATTAAAATATGAAACATCAGATTTTTCCTATCATATATTTATTTAAAACTTTTTATTACAAATTTACCTTTTGAATTATCTATTTTATAGATAATTTAGTAATCACAAAAAAATAAAAACTTCTATTTTCCATATCCGTTAAGGTCAATAATTCTTCTTTTAAAATGATTAAAAAAAGCGTTCTCCTAGTTGGTTATATTCGAATTAAAATGACGCATCTAATATTATTGATTTATTGATTGAGAAGACTTACAAGATAGACAAAATAAATTTATTTAATAAATAGTTTTAGGATGTTAATAATAATTGAATTAATTAATTTTCTTAATGACGAGTGAGGAATGTGATTGATAGTTTATTTTGTGTGATTTTTTAAATTAATCTAATATTATTAATCTTTATTAATTTAATAAGATTTGCCATTTTTTATATAAAGTGACGTATATTATTTCTAATAACGAAATGGTTAATTTTTTGATATATGTATTTTTTAAAGATATGAATTAATATGAATTGTATAAAATCAATTAGATTTATATTTATTGTGCATTTATACTTGTATGTATGTATGTATGCATGTATCTCTTACATCTAAATATATACTTTTAGACAATTTATTAACATGAATGAATACATTAATAAATAGTTTTATTTATGTAAATATATTTTTTTTGTAAAAAAAACAATGATAAAATATTTTTAAGTAAATATGTTTTTCACTTTCTTATAATTTATTTTATCTAAACATGCTATCTTCTCATCCTACATCAAACTTTTGATAAAAGAACAAAGAGGTGTTAATATCATAGGTATTTTACATTTGATTGTTGTTGAAAATGAAAGACTTGATTCTTGAGATGTTTAGCTATGTGTAACATTTCTTACTGATGGTTTTCATTGATTTTATGCCATTTGATTTCTTATCATTGTATAGTCTAACTTTTTCTAGGCGTAGAATAATTTATATTTTTTGCTTAAATAATAATGAAGTAGATGCTTATCAAGAAATGAAAACTTAGCAATTTTTTCAAGTTTAGACTTTCATAAAATTAAATAATTTTATAATATACATATCTACAACATCACTTTCACTCTTTTGAAATGTTTAAATTTTCTTTGTAACCTTTAAATTATTTCACGTTGTTACATATTACAACTATATTTGTCCCATACTTGGGTAGGTTTATTTGTGTTTGGCATGCCCCCTATTTTATCTCTTGTTGGACTTTGGCAATGAGGGTTGTCTCTATGTCTAGTGGGATTTTTTTGCTATTGCAATCTAACGTGTTTATGTTTAGCTCCAAACCCTCACCATGATGTAAATTGTGACTTTGACTCCAAATCCTAACCCTCACCCTAGCCATACCTCAAACCCTAGTCGTGACCATTATGTAAACCCAATCCTAATCTTAACCCAAACCCTAATCCAAACCTTAACCACAGGCCTAAAATTTATGTAAATTCTAACACTCACTATAATTCTAACCATTACCCTAGTCATTACCCTAATCCTAACCCTAATCTTAACCCTCACAACTAGCCATAGCCTAAACCTTAGCCCTAACCATTATGTAAACCCTAAGTTCTAGAAACATAATATGAACCCTAACCCTAAACCCTAATCATAATCCTAAGTTTTGTAATTTTATAACCCCGATCCAAACCTTAATCTCTACCTTAACCCTAACTTTGGTGTAAACCCTAAACATAATCCTAACCATAACACAAAATTCTAAGCCTAACCATAAACTCGACCCTAATATTAAACCTTAACACTAAATCCTAATTTTAACTATAACCCTAACCATAATGATATTCATTAAATGCTAAACTCTAATCATAAATACTAAAACCTAATGATAAATGGTAAACTACAAACCTAATGCTATACCTAACCATGATATAAATGCTAACCCTAACCCTACTTATATTAATTTATTCTACATATAAAAATAAACTTTAACACTAAACCCTAACCCTAATATTAACCTTAACCCTAACCATAATCATAAACCTAAACCAAATCCTAACTGTAATGCTAATCTTAACCTTATTCCTAACCATGACCCTAACCCTAACCCAAACCATAGCCCTAACCAAATCTAAATCTTTACCCTTAACTTAATTATAATTCCAATCCCAACCCTAATAGTAATTCCAACCTTTCCCTTAACATTGACGAAAATGCTTTTTCTAATTTGAAACCTATTATAATTATAATCCAAACCTAAACCCTAACCATAATTCTACTCCTAACCATGACCATAAACTCAACCTTAACACTAAACCCTAACCCTAATCATAATAATAAATCTAAACCAAACTCTAACACTAATGATAACCCTAAGCATGATATAAATTGTGCCCCTAATGGTAACCCTAACCATGATATAAACTGTTACCCTAAATGCTAACCCTAATCATATTAATTTATTTAATGTTTTACACGTGTCGTGACTGCTACTAGCTAATATATACTCTGTATTTAAAATACGCTGAGATGTATCAAGGTGTTTAATTTTTTCATAATTCACCTTTAATTAAGATTAAAGTTGAAAAAGTTAAACACCTCGATACATCTCATCGTATTTTAAATATAGAGTATATATTAGCTAGTATAAAATAAATTATATTTATATTTAATGTGCATTTACACTTGTATGTATGTATGTATGTACATGTATCTCTTACATCTAAATATATACTTTTAGACAATTCATTAACATGGATGAATACATTAATAAATAGTTTTATTTATGTCAATATATCCTTTTTTTGTAAAAAAATTAATGATAAAATATTTTTAAATATGTTTTTCACTTTCTTATAATTTATTTTATCTAAACATGCTATCTTCTCATCCTACATCAAAATTTTGATAAAAGAACAAAGAGGTGTTAATATCATAACTATTTTACATTTTATTGTTGTTGAAAATGAAAGATTTGATTCTTGAGATGTTTAGCTATGTGTAACATTTCTTACTGATGGGTTCATTGATTTTATGCCATTTGATTTCTTATCTTTGTATAGCCTAACTTTGTCTAGGTGTAGAATAATTTATATTTTATGATTAAATAATAATGAAATAGATGCTTATCAAGAAATGAAAACTTAGCAATTTTTTCAAGTTTAGACTTTCACACAATTAAATAATTTTATAATATACATATCTACATCACTTTCACTCTTTTGAAATGTTTAAATTTTCTTTGTAACCTTTAAATTAGTTCACATTGTTACATATTAAAACTATATTTGTCCCATACTTGGATAGATTTATTTGTGTTTGGCATGCCCCCTATTTTATCTCTTGCTGGACTTTGGCTGTGAGGTTTGTCTCTATGTCTAGTGGGATTTTTTTTCTACTGCAATCTAACATGTTTATGCTTAGCCTAGAGTAGGTTGCTATGGTAATTTGAAAATGGTTGTATTACCTCGACCTTGTGGTGAGCCATTTTCTTGGTGGCTTTGTTTTTTTTATTTGTACCCCCCTAAGCTCAATGCATCTTGGAGATTAAGTTTTGGGGGGTGGGAGACATTTTTTCCTACAATGGGTTCTTGGTCTCTTTGTGGTAGAGCCTGGTTGGGGTGTCCATTTTTGTTGGGGTTGTGCCTTTAAAGCCATTCCCTTAAGTTGTGGACTGTTCTTTCTTACAAGTAGATAAGTGATGTATTTCTCTATCTATGAAGCTCGGGTTTTGTAGTAAGGGTTGAATCCCTTTCAAATGAAGTGTTTGGAGTTACTTGGTGCCTTTATGAGGAATATGATTTGATGAGTAGCTATACTTGTGGCTCTATTGTCTTAGGTTTGGATGCATATATCTTGAATTTTGTTTTCTTCAAGACATTTATTTTCCTTCTATATGGAGAAGTTCATTATGTGGTTTGGAGTAGTGTTAGTAGTGGATTTGGTTCTAAATCCCTTGAGGCTTAGATCTCTATCATGGGATTTTAGATTGTATATCTTGAAAGGGGGAGATGTTATCTATTTTTTTGGGAGAGTTGTTTTGACATTGGCGCTTCTTTGGGGTTTTTTGGTGTGGGTTTCTAATCATGGAGATGTTGGATTTCAATGGGATTAGTTTTCTTTTAGGAAGGATCTTTGATGATCTTGATCCTCTTGTCTTTCTTTCTCTTTTCTAGGCTTTCCTTTCCTTAAAGATCTCTTTTTTTAATGTAGGCTTCATTTTTGGGTTCTATTGTTTGAGTGGCTTATTTTCATGGATGTTTGGTTTCCTTTATGTTCAGTTGGAGAAGAGGAATGGTGCCAATTTTCTTAAGGGAGGAGATTTGATGATTCCAGCCCCCTCTCTTTTTTCCTTTTTTCATGGGGCCCTTCTCTTGTGGAGTTAAGTCCTTTGTTGTAGGAGGCTGGAGGTCTTAGAGTGTAGCATTCTTAGGAGCTGTTGGTTGTTTGTTTCTTAAGAGGGTGGACTTTATTGTGAAAATTCCCTTCTCCCCCCTTAGGATGCACTTGGTGGGCTACTATTTCTTGGTGTTTGGTTTGGTTGGTTAGTTAGTGGAGCTTTTAGGGTCTATTTTTTCTAAGAGGGTGAACTTTTATGATTTCATCCCTTTTAACTTCTTCTTTCCTAGCTGACATTCCTACACCCTGATGCCGATGCTTCCTAGAATGGGTGTGTGGTGGATTTTTCCATAGAGGTTCTTTGGAGCTTTGGTTTTAGAGTTGATGGATTTAGTTGGGGCTCATTTTTTTAAGACGAAGATCTTTGATGATTTTTTCTGGGTAAGTGCAGCAAGATGGTGGACAGTTTAGTGGCCACATCCAAAAAAATATGAAATTTTACATAACCTGTGTAGGTTCTATAAAATTCAAAATCATGCTAGGCTTGGCCTAGAAAAAACTAATTCAAAAAGAAAAAAGATCCCCAAAACCCATACGGGTTTTGAGGAGAAAAAATGAACCTCAAAACCAGTATGGTTTTTGAGGAACATTATATTCACAATTTCTCATGTAACCCATATGGTTATGTAAAACTAGAAATTTTGTAGGGAGAGGAGAGAGAGAGAGAGAGAATAAGAAGAGTCATGCATATATAAAGATATATATACATATATCTATATAAATATATGTATATATAATTATAGATATGCATATATACCTACATAGAAACATATAATATATGTAAATCTATAGAAATGTGTACTGTATTACACATTTAAATTTTTTTAAAAAATGTCTTCATAACCTGTATGGGTTTTGTAGAACTTGAAACTATGATTTTTTCTTTACAAAACCCAAGTGGGTTATTTTGTACACCATAACTCGTATAGGTTATGGCTTGGTAAAAGGTTTTGAATATGGTGCTAAAGCTTGCAAGCCCATTTCTCCTCCAATTTTATCCATTTACACATTTTTTCTTCTTTCAACATGGTTTCTCAACTTCGTCATCATTAGCTTTACAAATGATCAAGTGGGTATCTCTAAAAGTACTACCATCATCTCACATATCTTGTAAGATTTTTGACCATATAAATTTTTCTATTTTTGGACAACATTAGCATAGTAAACTTTAATTTTCTTTACCAGTGTCTTCATAGTCCTCATAGACATATGTCTACCATTTTTTTAATAACTTTTGATCTACTTAACCAAATTAAAAACAAATTACATATTACTGTTCTACACTAGATTCTATACACTTCTAAAAAAAAGTTTGTAATTTGGATTATTTTGATGTAAGTTATGCCCAGCGCATGAACAGGTACCAAATTTTCAAGATGTGGTCACTTCAAAAAATCATAAAAAATAAAATACTCAACATAAAATTACAAAAAAATAAACAACTTCTAGATCTCACTCTTACCTATCATCCTACCAAAGGGTTTTTCAAAATGCTAAATCTAACTATAGATTTTGTGAAGTGCATGGAAACAGCTATGTTATGTTTTTCTTAAAAAATCAAAAATAGTTTTTTGTGCATGAGAGGTTTGACCTTCCTAATATTTTCCATTTTTAAAAACCTTTAGTAGTTTATAAACTAGATTCAAATTACTACAATTCTTATTGTTTACACAACTCCTAGTTTTGAGTGCATGACCCTCAAATACTTTTGTGAAGTTCAGGTTTTCCTGATTTCAAAAAAAAAATGTGGCCACTTATACCCCTTTTTGTTCACCATCTTCATGCACTTACCCTGCCCCTTCTTGTTCTCCTCTCTTTGTTGGAGGTTCATTTCCCTCTGGTGGTCACCTTTTAGTACAGGTTTTTGGTGACTTCTATTAATGGTGGATTTGGTGGAAGTGGGGTATGAGCATGTTGAGTGGATGTGATTATTGTTCTCATTTCCCCCTTCTACCCTCTTTATCCAAAGATTCATTATTCTTGATATTGTGCTTGGGTGCGGTTCCTTGGTGTACAACCTCAGTTTGGGTGGAGGTTGATGGTGTTGGTGGCTTCCTTGTTCTAAAAATTTTTATGGAGGTTGTGGATGAGTGTCTTAAGAGGTGGAATGCTGATGTGTTTCTTCCCTCTCTTGTCTTATCATTGCATTGGGTGCCTATAACCTTTTTTGATTTTCCTTTCTTGGCCATGTCTCCTATTAAGGTGGAGGGAACTTTTGTAGAAGTGGAGTTCTAGGTGTTTAAGAAGTTGCGCCTTCTCCCGAGTCTACCTTCTCTTGCCTTTCCTTTTGAGGTGGCCCTGATTACTATTGAGGTGGAGTTTAGTAATGTGACAGAGGTCTTTTCTAGAGTAAGTGTTCCTTGCTAAAGATTGGGGTGCCTTTTAAAACCCCTTGTCTTTGATATGTTTTTTTGTTGGTTCTTCAATGTGTAATCTCTTCAAGCTATTTGTTAATGTTAGGGGAGCCTACCAAAATCCCTTATGTTCTATTTTGTTGATGGTTAAGTTTAAGATTATGGGAGCCTTGATAAAATACATGTTCCTCTTAGGTTATGGGTTCCTGGTAAAACACATGGTTAGCTATAATTAAGGTTAATGGGCCTTGAAAAAGCCTATTCTATGACTTGTTAGGCTTAGATGTGCAACTTTTCAATTGGTGCTTTATTTGTTCATATCTTTCAAGGCTGTTGTTTCTGTTCTATTGGTTAGTTGTTGTTCTATAATGCAATATCTCTTGCAGCTGTTTATTTTAGGCGGGTTCTAGATCCCTCTCAAAATATGGTTGTTAATGGGTTTCAAGGTCCAATCAAAACCCATTTTCCCTTAATAAAAAATATATCGATCCCATAAAAATGGGAAGATCAACTTGCTATAAAATAAAATAGAACTAAACTAGAAGTTATTACTAGTCTTGTCATACTATTAATTCTTAAAATGATATAAATTTTAACCTTTTGTAGACATATTTGTACCTTAACTAAAGAATAACTTAAAATATAATACCTAATAAACTAACTCTGATTTTGTGTATGTTTACTCTCTATTTCTTAAAAATTAGGTGGCATGTGATCTTTCCAATTTCTTAATCTTTTTAAATGACTAAATATATATAGAAAATAACTTGAAGATTATTATATTGACATTTATTTTTTATAAATAATGAGATGCCTTTAATTTAATTGTATGATTAAACATAGCATACTTCACGAGAGAAGCACCATGCCCTCATACATAATAGTTGAGTTATTTTTTTCCCTAATAACACATGGATGAGATGATTTGAATCATAATTGTAATATAATGGAAAACAAACTTATTATGAAAATTCATGTAATTGTAGAATAAAAAATTAAACAATCTTAAAATATAATTTTTTTTAATGCAAAATAGAGCTAAAAGGAAAATCTTCCTCATAGAAAGCTATACCTTAAATTCTAGTTTATTCATTTGAATTTAATTATTTAGAGAGATTTTCAATGTGAAACTAAAATGTAAGTAAAAATTTTAAATGAAAGGTGATCCTTAAGAATTGAAAAATTATCCCTCACATGTATCATATGTTTCTTTGTAAATTGTAATATATTATTGAATAATAATGTCTAACATGCCTAGAAAATCAAGTGAAAAAATTTGGTATAAGATTACTTTTAAATGGACACTTTTCTAAACTTCATAATTTTCCAATTATATGTTAACATTTGAACATTAAGTACACACTATAAATCTCAAATATAAAATTGTGTGGCATATATGAAATCACCGTTACCATTATAATCAAAGTGTGGTGCCCTCCCACTTTATTAATATTGTTATCACAATATACCCTCCCTCATAATTAATTTTAACATGACGAATATGGAAATTTTTTAATTAAGGTATAAGTATATGTTAAAATGAAGAAAGTTATAAAGACTATTCAAATTTTTTCCTCTAAGAGTTTAAATTCATATTTGAATATATTAGGTTATGTATACCTTAAACTCTTCATTACATAAATCTATACGTTGAACTCTAATTCATTTATCTGAATTTAATTATTTAGAGAGAAGAATGTAAGTAAAAATGTTTATTGGAAAGTTATTCTTAATAATAATAAAAAATTATTCCTCATGTATTAAATAAGATTCTCTAATGTTCTTAAGAAATCAGATGAATATTTGGTAAATGGTTATTTTGGAATGGATTCTTTCCTTAAGATTAGAATTTTTCAATTACATGTTAGAATTTAAAAAGTGAGTATACACTAGAAAGCTCAAAAATAAAATTAAGTGGTATATATGAAAGAATCTTAATCATTACATTTAAAATGTGATACCCTTTCACTTTATTACTTTTCCCAACACAATAAACCCTTGCTGACTATTACTCATACCAACCAACAAGTAAAATAGCTAATGAAGGTATAGATATTTTACAAACTAGAAAGTTGTAAACGTTATTCAAATTTGTTGTATGAAGAATTTAAATTTATTTAAACCTATTAGGTCAATTAAGTTAACAATCACATCATAGGTCAATAGTGATGCAGTTTTCAATTCATATGCATCTAGTGTACCAAAATACTTAACTATCACATTATACTTCTATAGTGTTGGAGATTTCAATCCTTATATATCCAATGTCCCATATATATTCAATATGTGATTCCCTCCCACTTTATTACTTTTCCCAACATAGTAGATAGTCTCTCACTATTAGTTATATTGACCAACATGCAAAATAGCTTAAGAAGGTATAAATATTTTACAAACTAAAAAGTTGTAAACATTATTCAAATTTTTTGTATGGAGATTTTAAAATTTTATTTAAACATATTAGATCAAGTAAGTTAACGATCACATCATAGATCCAAGGTGTTGGATTTTTCAACCACTGTACATCTAGTATCCCCAATAACTTAAACATCACATCATAGTTCTATACTATTGGAGTTTTCAATTTGTATGCATCTAATATTCCCTATATTTCATGTTAACTAACAAGTAAAATAGCTAGTGGAGCTCTAAATACATTTAAAATCATAACATTATAAATTTATTTATTATTGACATAAACTTATGGCATAGCTCCATAGTGTCATAGTTTTCAATCCCTATACATCTAATTCCTAATGTTATTTATGTTGACCAACTTGTAAAATAAATAATGAACATCTAAACACATTTCAAATCATAAAGTTATAATTTTATTTTTTATTAGAATAAACTTTGAAAAATAATTGATCCCAAATAATTAGGATCTATAAGAAGAACTTCATTCCCCATGATTTGAACATCACAATGAACACCTAATCTCATAATAACTATATTGCAACTGTAAGGAAACTTAGGTGCGAAAACAGCTTCCTACGCTAATCTCTATAGCATAGTATTGTGCAAATTCTTATAAATCCTTACAATTTCAGATTCGTTAACTACTTTAACAGATATATTGCAACCACATACCATGCATATAGAAAAATAGAGAATGAAAAAATGATATACCCTGGGGAAACCTTTCAGTAAAAACCCCAGCACTCCAAAACCTACACAATGTATTGATCAAAACTATTACAGCTTACAATACACTTGCAATGCAAGTTCTTTCAGAAGATTTCCAAAACCTTGAAGACAAATCAGGACAGCATAAAAACATTCCAACCATACACTCACATCACTTCTCTTCACAACCCTAAAAAAGCTTATATCATGTGCTTCACTTTTTAGGGCTACTCCCAAAGATAACCGTATTAGGGTTTTACCATTCTCCGAGAAAATAGGAACCCCAAAATTTTTTCCGGGCCGATGCCTTGAACCCCACGATTGGGGAAGAGTGTATAGTACTCAAATTTATCAGTTGCCACATGTCTTCACCTGTCATTGAATCTTCCTGACATAGCTCTTACGTGTCATAGGAATCCATCATAACCGTTTTAGCCATGATCTCCTTACACACAATTCAAGATGCCGACACATCAACATTATTTGCAAGAAATACATTTTACAAAACAAATAATAAGAATAGGAATTATCCAAGGTTGAGACACCTTATTCCTAACAGCAACATCATATGCTCAATATACAAATTTGTAAAACTCAAATAAATATCTTGAAATTCCTATTTATAATTCACATAAAATATAACCAACAAGTCATAGAAGTTTTAAATCCCTATGTACATCTAGTGTCCACCATTACTTAATTATCACATCATAGCTCTATAGTATTTGAGTTTTCAATTCCTATACATCTAATGCCCCCTATTACTTAATTATCAAATCATAGTTCTATAGTTTTGGAAATTTTCACCCTTATACATTTAATGTCCCGTATTACTTCATTATTCACATCATAGTCCTATAGATTTGGAGTTTTCAATCCGTATACATCTATTGTCCCCTATTACTTAATTATCACATCATAATTCTATAGTATTGGATTTTTCAATCCTTATACATCTAATTTACCCTATTATTTATGTTAACCAATGTATAAAATCATTAGTGGAAATATAAACACATTTCAAATCTTTAAGTTTTAATTTTCTTTGCTATTGACATAAACTTCAAAAATAATTGATCCCAACTAATTAGGCTCCATAAGAAGAGCCTCATTCCTATGATTTGAACATCATACCAAATACCTAAACTCATAATAACTTTACTACAACTTCATACACTAAAAAATCATATTTGTAGAATTCACATAAATAACTTACAATTCCTATTATATAGCTCACATAAGATATCACCAACAAGTGGTAGAAGTTTTCAATCCCTATACACCTAGTGTCCCTTATCACTTAATCACAACATCATAGCTCTATAGTAATAGCTTTTGAATCCCTGTACATCTAATTTTCCCTATTATTTATGTTGACTAATGTGTAAAATAACTAATGGAGATCTAAATACATTTCAAATCGTAAAGTTTTAAATTTTCTCTATTATTGGCATGAAACTTTTAGAAATATCTTATCGCAAATAATCTGGCCCCATAAGAAGAACACCATTCCCTATGATTTGAACATCACACCAAATACCTAACCTCTTAATAACTTTATTGCAACATCATACACTCAAAATGCAAATTTCTAAAACTCACATAAATATCTCAAAATTCATATTTATAACCAACATAAGATATGACCAACAAGTGGTAGAAGTTTTCAATCCCTATACATCTAGTGTTCCCTATTACTTAATTACAACAACATAGTTCTATAGTATCAAAATTTTCAATCCTATACATCTAATGTCCCCTATTATGTATGTTTAAATGTCGCCTATTATTTATGTTGACCAATGTACAAAATAACTAATGGAGATATAAACACATTTCAAATCATAAAATTTTATTTTTTCTCTCTTACCGACATAAATAACTGATCCCAACTAATCAGGTCCCATAAACAGAACCTCATTCCCTACAATTTGAACACCACACCAAATACCTAATCTCATAATAACTTCACCGCAACATCATATACTCAACTACAAATTTATAGAACTCATAAATATCTTAAAATTCCAATTTATAACTCAAATATGGTGACCAAACAAATGGTAGTAGTTTTCAATCCCTATACATATGGCTACTAGGTAAGGTAGAGGAAATAAATATTATTTAGTTATTTGTGAGGTGTGAGGAAATGGAAGTCGACTTGCACGGGTGCAAGCATGTCATTGTTTGTCATTATGTAGTGTGCTAAATGACAAGTAAATAATTGATATCACGTCGACGTCGAAGTACCTATTTTGTTATGTGGACCATGGCCATCATCTATCGAATTATTAGGAGAAACTTCTATTTTTTTCTAATAATTAGATCATTCCGTTACTACTTTATGGTGGGATATTAGTTCGTTGCAATTATTGCACGGTCGAAGAAGCAAGGCATTATATATTCTTCTTAAGTGTTAATAATGATTAAAGTAGGGGTTTTCTCTACTTTTCATGCTTAATGTTGCCATCATTGGTTGTGAATGATGGGCTGATTAGAAATCATTATGTGATGTTTCCTTAATCTAATGAAAAAACTTCGTATAATGACAAATTTTGAGATGGGTGTGGATGGAGCGTTTGCCAATATCTATGTTTATATTAAAATTTGAAAGGAAGATTAGTCAAGAAGGAATAGGGTTCTTTTTGGAAAAACTTGGAGAGGTTTAAGATGATTTGGAAGGCATGATGGAATTTGTTGAGTCTATTTGTGATATTGGTCTTATGGATGCGGATCTTAAGGGTCTTTAATTTACATGGATTAATTAAAAGTTACAACAAAATTTTATTTAGGTAAGGTTTGATAGATTTATTGTTTTGGGTTTCTAAGATATTGTGGTAGCTTTTTACTTAGTCATTTTGTTGAGAGTTGGTTTATATCACAACCTACATCATCTTAGATAGAGTATTGAGGGGCTCAAAAGTAGGTTTCATTTTAGGTATGAAATTATGTGTTCATTCCACTTAGATTTGAGGTACTCCCTAAAAGATTGGTACAACAATAGTCCAATCATGTTTTGATAAGCAAACAAGGAAAATGCTATGAAAATAAAGTAAAATTGTAGAATCAAATTTCTTTTGGACATATTTTTAAGAAAAAAGAGTTCATCTTGATCAAGTGATTTATTGTGCATAATCTCATGGTTGCAAGTCAAATATATGAAACCACTTTCTTTTAGGAGAAGGCTCTTTGAAAGGAATGGTACATAATTCTAAAGAGGGAATACATCATTGGAAACAAACATATAGAGTGTAATGGTTGATATAGGAGGATAGAAATACAACAATTTTTCATCAATATATGCTCAAGTAAATAAGAAATAATAGAATTACCAACCTCTCTTTGGAAGATGAGGTGATAAATTCATTGAACCTTGAGGAGATTCATATACTTTAAGTGAGATTTTTCTAAAATCTTCTGAGTCCAATTATGATGATTTCACGTGTGACTCTCTCCCTTTGTAGTTTCAAGGATTCTAGCCTAGATGATTTTTTTTTGGTCTTATATCATTGGTGGGGTTGTTGTTGTTGTACATGAGCCTTTTGGATTTGCTAGACTTCTCAGGTATCTCTAGACAACACTTTAATTTTGCCCATTCCAAAAAATAGAGAGGTGAATTCTTTGGTTGAATACTGCCTGGTCAGCATTTGTAACATATTTTAAAAAATATTTTCCAAGTTATTAGTCTTCATAACCTAATATTATATATCAAGTTTGATTTCCCCTAAATAGAATGGATTGTTAGTTATGTGTTCAATGTTTTCATTGATGTGAACTTGATGAAGAGTTGCATGAGTTCATAATTCCATATGGGGAGATTGTTAGCATATGTTCAGTGCTATCATTTATAATGAAGAGTTGTTCAAGTTCAATGTTGTACTTGATGAAGACAAGTGTCATGGAGAGAAGTATTCAGTTTTGACATGTTTGTTAGCCTATCATTTTCCTAGATTATCCCTAGTTTGAATAGGAGGCCAAAATATATAGGAAAGAGCATTTGAAATCCTAATGGAAGAATTCTCCAAATTGCTCCACATAATAATTTGGTGACTTGTGGTTTCGGTACTATCATGTATGGTCTATGAATGCTGCACTATCTTACTTTTAGGTCCACAAAGGTTTAGAGGTTGAAGTTGTATTTTTTTTTTTTTGATAGCGGGGCTAGTTGTCATGTCTGGTTTGGAGAATTCTCTACAATCATGTATCTAGGTATGAATTTTGGTGGACATGTTCCTAACATCTGTATAGTGTTCCAATTCAGATGTCTTATGTTGGTTGGATCCGCATGTGAATTTATGTTTCTCTGAGTGTGACATTGTTTTCTGTGTTGGTCTTTGTCCAACTAAATGGATTATGATGAATTGATTTATTTTCTTCTAGTCCAAATATGAGTTGGAGAAAGAGTAAATAGGTGTTCTAAAAATTATGAGCATATGAAGCTGCTGACTTTAAGGGATCGAAGTAGGAAACTATCAACTAGAAGAGAGTAATGAAGAATAACAAGATCGAATGAAAGAGCTTGCAATATAATGATATGAATTGATATTGAATTTATTGATTACAAATGTATAAAAGATCTTTCTTATATAGGAAAGTAAGAATGGATTTGGTTACAACTACCCTACAACATATATTTTATGCATGATGAAAACTATTAAATAAGGGAACCTATGATAACTATCATTGAATGATTCTAGCATGTTCTACTAAGCTATCCTAAGTAAACTTAATTAGAGTAAATTATATTCTCTAATAGTCCCCCTTAACTGAAACTTAGGGAGTGATTATGATAATTATGAGAAAATAATATGCAGATGCAATAAATGGGTCATGGGCTACTAGGCCATGTTAGATCTACCCATGTATAATTAATCATGCAACTAGTCCCTCACAGATGAAGAAGAGGAGTAAACCTCATGAGACAAAACTCATCTCCAAAAAAAAGATATGTAGAAAAATAGAAATTGAAGTGATGTATGGAGATCTCACATCAATTCCCCCCAAGAAATACATCAATCATGAGAATCCAATTAGTATCCACCCATAGGAGGGAAAGAAAGAAACAATGTATCCCCCTTATTAAGCATATTATGATGAGACTAAAAATTGTATCATCATTAACCAAATAAAATCATATATTTATTCTTAATATATTAACGTTAAAATAGATTTTAGTAATAATGAAAATTTCTTTAGTTGTTTAAGGTAGAATATAAAGAAGAGATTTTGTTTATTTTTAGTAAATAAATTTGGGTAAGTGCACAAAGATAGGGGACCAAAAATTTATCAATCACATTTTTGTTCCCAGAAAAAAGGTATGGTGTGTGCCCTATCATATATGGTGCATGTCTTATCATTTGGTGTGCCAAGCCTTAGACTCGGGCACACCAAACCTATGTGATGTTTTTCATATATGGCATGTGCCATATTTGGTGCATGTCAAATGTTGCATTGAAAATATGATCCCCCCCTCTCTCTCCAACTTTGATCAAGTTATTCAAACTCATGCTAAATGCAATTTTACAGAATGAATATATACATGAAATGTAACATCTAAGCACAAGTCATATTTCAATATGCATTTTCCCTATCTTATACTTTAAGTTATATTTCAAGTATAAATTGTTAGGATGTTTGAGATTGGTTTAAGATTTACATGCGTTTTATAATTTAGATTCAATATTTTTGAAGATCATATAAAATTTTAGACTTAGTCAAATTTCAGTAATCAACATGCATGCATCACTATTATCTTTCTCTCTCTATCGTGCTATCTTTATCTTTCTTTGTCTTTATGTCTATCTCTGTATTTTTCTCTCTCTTTCCCTCTCTATCTCTTTGTCTCTCCCTCTCCCTCTCCCTCTCCCTCTCCCTCTCCCTCTCTCTTCCTCACCTCTCTTCCCCTATATTACTCTCTTCCATATCTCTCTCTAAACCCTAAACCCTAATCCCAATACCCTAAAAACTATAACCATAATCCCTAAACTCTGAGTCCTTACTCCCTTTCCTCCTCTTTCTTTCCACTATCTCCTTTCCCTTCTCTCCATCTTCCTCACCTCTATCGTTCTCTCCCCCTAATATCCCTACCTCTCTCTCTCTAAATCACTTTCTTCATCTCTTTCTCTCAAACCTAAGCCACGAGCCTTAAATCCTTTCTTCCTTTCACACTATATCTTTTCCCCTCTCTCACTCTCTCCCTATTTAAATTCTCCCCCTCCTCCTCACCGCACTCTCCCTCACCCCTCTTCTCTTCCTCTCTCATTCACTCCCACATAACTCTACCAAACACACTCCTTACCACTTTATTCTATTGCTACCAATTTTACCATTGATCTTGGCATAGAAAATGGAGAGAGAGAGATTAAAAAAGAGTGGGGGAGATATATATGGGGGTGAAGAGGGTGGGGCACACACACACACACACACCCACACACACTCACAGATAGATAGATAGATAGAGGAGAGAGAGAGAGAGAGAGAGAGAGAGAGAGAGGAGAGAGAGAGAGAGAGAGAGGAGAGAGAGAGGAGAGAGAGAGGGAGAGAGAGAGATGGAGAGAGAGAGAGAGGAGAGAGAGAGGAGAGGAGAGAGAGAGGGAGAGAGAGAGAGAGAGAGAGAGAGACCCTAAAGAATGCATGTATTAAATAAGAGTTTTGGAGAGGTAGATAGATATGTAACTAAGGAGGGAGGGTACTTAGAGAGGGAGAGAGGAATAAAGGGAGGGAGGGACCTAGGGAGGGTGATATTTGTGAGAGAGATATAAAGAGGATGTATCAATATAGGTATTTAACCCTGAAAAGGGAAGGTGAGGTAGAGAGGGTGAGAGGGGTGGTAGATACTTATATATGGGAGAGAAAGTGAGAGAGATGAGAGATGGAAAGACATAGGTCCATAATTTGGGGGGGGATAAAGAGAGTGAGATACAAAGACTGAGAGAATATTGATAGGCACATGCCGATTGTTGAAAATTGACTGTCTAAAAATTTATATGATCATAAAAAACATAAAATCTAAATTATAATTCCTAGATATCTAAATCCACTCTAAAAAATCCTAACAATAAATACATAAAATACAACTTAAAGTATAAGAAAGGAAAAACACATATGGAAATGTCACTTATACTTAAATGTTATATTTCATGTATATATATACCAATGTTAAGAGATTAATTATGGCTTGATAATAAAAAATGTATTTTTTCATTCTTCTAGCACCATATGTGAAATGTGCGATATATGACACATGCCATATGAAGAGTATTATTTACATATGTCATGTGCCAAATATGGTGTGTGCCAAATATGGTATGCACTATATTAAGTACCTAGGGAAATACCGAGACTTCTTGGATTTTCCTTGAGTATCCAACCCAAAGGCTTGGATGACTATAAAAGGATTGAGATGTCTTTTTTCAGAAACATACAAAAAATTATCACAATTTTTTCTATTCTCCCCATTTGGTTTGCACGTGGTTCAAAATAGACAAAATTAGTCACCATGATGTCATTAATATCTTTGTTAGCTATCTAACCATATAATTTATTTTGGATTTTGATCATGTTAAGATTTACATCTATAATTTCTTTAATAAGTAGATTCAAAATTTGTCAAAAATTAATGTGTAGTATTTTGGTCATAGATTTTGGATCATTCATTAAATTTTGAAATAAATTAAATTTTTAGAAACTATACTCCATTCTATAGACCTAGAATTTTTTTTATAGGTGGAGCACACTCAATTTTCATTCTTTTAAGATAGTGTGTTTATATATAATGGAAAAGCTTATTGATAAAAATAAAAATAAAAATCATACATTTGAATAAAAATAATTATCAAAATTTTTTGGGATAAACTAAATGATGTTAGCTAACTTCTCACCAGAGCAATTCAAAAAATCACTTTTTTTTTGACATTTTAGGGAGAGAACACTAGATACTATGTTATATTTTTTGGCAAAGAATAGGACCACTTTGTGTTCTCCCACTTTTTGAGGCTCTTAATCTCAGTCAATTTCAAAAAAAATATTATCAGTTTAAAAACTAGATTTGGAGTACTACAACTCTTATTCTTGTTACATCTTCACATTTTGAGTGTCACTATCTTGATTTTCTTGTCAAAGTTCAAAAATTTTCTGATTTCAGAAAAAAAAGTGGCAACTTATACCTCTTTTTTTGTCCCCCATCTTTGTGCACTTCCCAATGTGATGAAGTTCACTTCTAATATGTCTCCATGAGTTTGCAAGATATTAAATTGTGTTCATAAGAGACACTTCTCTTGAGGGCTTTGATGTTTTCATTAATGACAACTAAATGGATGCCCCATGTTTTCTTATCATATTTTGATCACATTGATGGATTGAAGGTATATTTGGCTAAGTATAACAAGAATAGAGCAGTATATATTTTTTAGGAAATGGTTTGTCATAGACAAACAATTTTGGATTTTGAGGCATAAACCTAGGAGAAGCATCATACAAGTATACTCCATCATATTCCATCTTCCTGACACTTAATGTTGTCATTGGATCTGTTATCATGAATGTTTATGAATGTTTTTAGAAGGGAAGATTGGATTTTTATTAGAGATGATTGTGTTCCTATATGTTACATTCATGATTGGGTTTGTCATTGATGTCAACATATATGCTCTCTGGAATAGAGTTAGCAGAGTTACATACACATAATTTTTTCGCGAGGTATTATGCTGATGAATTAAGTTTTGTGAAGATATATTTGAATTGAGGAACATGTTCTGATGATGTGGTTGTAAGCATAGAAAAGTTATGCAAATATGTTTGATTTATGCAAAGTTTACTGAAGATTGTTCACAATGAGAGTTACTAGGAATTGGTGACAGTTATTCAATATTTATTGTTTTGGAGAGGTTGAAGCTAGTTCAGTGAGGTTGATATTTTTTTGATGACATATTAAAGATGCTTGGATTAACATGATAGAATCTACTTTGCATTCTGTGAAGATGTGTGGAAAATGTGAAGTGTGTTATTTCTTTGCGAGCCAACTACAAATTAATAATTTTATGGAAGTGTTTAGATGTAATGTAACATGTATTGTAAATTCTCATTGATGTCCTATATTATTAATTGTAAATTGACAAATCCTTTTGGGCAACTTAATAATCCTTAGGACTTGGTATAAAGGAAATGAAGTTTAGGGGTATCATAAGGATATCATATGGTCAAGAAATCTTGTGCGAGATTTGAATGCAAAATATTTATGATCAGAGCCGAAGATGATGCTATTGGTTTGTTGAGGAATTAAAAAGAATTGTATAGGAAAAGAGAGTTTTTTTTTTAGTTAGTTCACCCTTGGATGTGTTATCATAAAGATTGATAGTCTTGAAGCAATTTGGAAAGTGGGTTCATATATCTTCGTTGTATTTCTCAATCAATTCCTTATAGGTTTGGGATATTTTAGGAGGTATCCAAAGACTTCTAACAGGGACTCATATGTACTGATTGTATTGTAACATACTTCTAACAAGGTCTATCATTTCACAAGGAAATTTTATATTAGTACATCATCTTTTGGGCATCATTCCCACTGGGGTTTTCCCTCTGATCAAGGGTTTCCCTAGTTAACAAATCTGGTGTTATTGTGTATGTTTATTATCTTGTTGTTATTTTTGTTATTGATTACAACCTTAAGATTTGATAGAGTTGAATTTAAGTTAATTAATCTCACAAATGATTCAACCCCCCTCTTAACTTTGTGTTGGTGGATATTTCTTTCTAACAATTGGTATCAAAGCATCAGGTCCTTGAAAGAAAAGTTTAACATCTTAAGGAGATCCATGGCTACTACATTTTTCAAGAAAGAAAGTTTGAAGTTTGATGGAGTAAATTTTGACAATTGGAAAGAAAGAATGAAGACACATTTTATATGCATGGGAATTGATTACTGGCTGGCTATCAAGATGAAGAAGACTATTGGAGAAGAAGAAAAATTGATTCATGTATAGATGAAGAAAAGAACCAATACATGTACAGTATGCTTGCTAGAGAGGCCATTTTATCATCTCTTTTAGATGCAGAATATACTGAGGTAAAATATCTAAAACTTTTTATTGAGATTTGGACTAAATCGGAAAATATTTTTGAAGGAGATGAAACTTTGAAGAAAGCTAAATTGCAGAACTATATTAGTATGTTTTCAAGTGCTAAGATGTAGAAAGATGAAACTATTGGAGGTTACTTTAGTAGAATTACTAAGATTATTGTAGGAATTAAGAGTTGTGGTGGAAGAAAATCAGATAATGAAGTCATATGGAAGATAGTGAAATCTCTACCACCAGCCTTTGAATACAAAGCACAAATTATTGAAGAAATGATTACACCTGATTTTACAAAAGAATTTCTACTTGGAAAGTTGTAGGCACATGATAAATGGATGAAACAAAAGGAAGGAACACCTAGAGTGGAAAAAAAATTAGCATAGAAAAATATAGACATGTATGTTGACAAGAAGTGCAAGTACCAGTGAAGATTATGCTAGAGATTGGGAAAATAAACAAGAAGAAGAAATAATGTTTGATGATGCAATATCATTGATTGAAAGGAGAGAACCAAAAGATAAGAAATATTTTTCTTGTTGGACTTGCAATTAATTTGGTCATTTTTTATCTAAATGTCCTAAGACAGAAAATAAGATCAAATTAAAAAAACCTTATAAACCTAAGTCTAAAAATTGTTGTTATGTTGATGAAGAAGGAGAAATTGCATTTAAAGATGTAAAATTTTTAGAAAGTGATGATGAAAATGAAGATGATATAGGATTTTTTTCTATTAAAGATGGAAATTCTGACGAAGAAGTAAGAGAAGAAAAAGATTTAGTTTCACATGTAGAAATGAAAAAGTCTGATAGGATTATTGATAGTGGATGTTCTCATCATATGACTAGAGATGTGGATAAATTTTTTGAACTTGATACATATGATGGAGGAATAGTTAGAGTTGGAAATAATGCACCATGTCAAATTAAGGGAAAATGATCTATTACACTTGATGGAAAAACTAACACTGAAGATGTCTACTTTGTTGATGGAGTGAAACATAATCTTTTGAGTGTTGTACAAATTATGGACAAAGTATATAGGTTATATTTCATCAAGAAGACTTGTCTTATTAAAGAAAGTGATGGAAAACTAATTGGAACATGTATAAAGTCAAAATGTAATGTATTTCAGTTGTCTCCTACTAAAATGACATGTTTGATTGTTAAAGTGGATGCCACTTGGCTATGAAATAAGAGATTTTGTCATATAAAATTTGATAACATTGTGAGATCAACTCATCAAATACATTTAGAGACTTACCTAAGATTGTGAAGCCTAATAACATGGTTTGCAAGGAATGTGTTATGGCTAAATAGAGGAATAATTCATTTTCGAGAAAAATGTTCACAACATCAGTCAAGTTGGAGATTATGCATACAGACTTGTTCCAACCTACAAGGACAAAAGGATTCTATGGTGAAAGGTATTTTATGCTTTTTATTGATGATTTTACAAGAATGATGTGGGTTACATTTCTTAAAAAAAAAATGAAGCCTTTGAGAAGTTTAAGCTATTGAAGAATAGAGTTGAGAATGAATCTGGCTTAAAGATTAAATGTTTGAGATCTGATAGAGGGGGTTAGTTTACTTCAAATGAGTTTAATATCTTTTTTGAAGACAATAGAATTAAGAGACAACTTTCAACACCTAGGACATCACAACAGAATGGTATAACAGAAAGATTAAGGAACAAATTAGTCAATGAGGTGGCTAAAGATATGATGCTTCAAGGTAATGTATCACATATCTTTTGGAGAGAAGTAGTGAACATCGTAGCTTACACAATGAACAAAGTTCATATTAGACAAGCTATTGGTAAAACATCTTATGAACTATGGTTTGGACATACACCTACTGTGAAATATTTTAGAATGTTTGGAAGTAAATATTGTTAGGAATAGTCCTAAGAGATAACTAAAAGGGGGAGGGGGGTGAATCAGTTATCTACAAGATTTAATTCTTTATCCAATTAAGTATAGAAGAAAATTAAGCATAAACACAATATGAGAACAATTAACACAACACCACAATTTTGGTTACGGGGAAACCCAAATAGGTAAAAACCCCAGTGGGAATTAGCACCCACTATAAACTACACTAGAGTATTATGATCCCTGTTAGAAGATCTTACAACCCTGTTAGGAGGTGATCTTTATAATGCATTAAGTACAATGACCTGGTCAAGGGTCGAACCCTGTTAGGATTCTTTTACAATTAAACCTGTTAGGGGTGAGGACACACTTTCTAGGAGCACACTGCTCAAAGGGGTGAAGGCTGCAACCTTATTTTTAACAAATACAGACTATATTTGGATCTTGGTGAACTGCGCATAGACTTAGCTGTCTTGATCTATTCCAATGAATAACATATACTATCTACTTTTTCACATAGACCTTCTACTAATGGCTCAACACTTCACATCTTCTGGTCTGCTCTTATATTTCAACTATCTGCTATACTTAGAAATCACAAATGAATGCCTATAAATATCTTCCTCTAAATGATATAATCAAGTTGGCATGTTAGAACCATCTTGAAATTATATTAGAGAAACAATAAAACTCTCCAATAACATCTCAGTTGGCTCTAGTAAACATGCAACACAAATTAGGACCGCATAACTCCATATGAGTAGATGCGTCACTTCACACTATCAGCTCCACCAAATTAACTGATCCTTTCTTTTCATAATGAATTACGTCATGCACTCTTAACCAAACATACTTAACTCTTATCTAAACACTATTCCAAGCACGTATATCAAAATGATAAGCGTAACTACTACAAAAATATAAATACTGTTGGTTCTACCAGATAAACTCGGGAAACTATAACTATCAACTAGAGACTTCATAAATCAACCTGTACTATATATCTGACTCCGCATCCATAAACATAGAATCATACACATCTCTACAACATAAATATAAATGCACAAGGCTTCATTACAACCATACTATAAATCTCATACATAAATCTTCCTGGGACCTGTAAGGAACACTCCCTGATATAGGACTACTATATTACTGTCTTCACTCAGACTCAACCTCTGCATCTATGATATCATGTTGATAAAATATCTAGGAAAAATATAGTCAAGGCTCTCTCCATCAGGATTCCACGCATGGTGCTTACCATATGTTGTCATCAATGACAAACATATAGTCATCATTCTGGCTTGCTGGAAAATCTCCAACAAATGTTATATCAAAGAGATGATGATATTGGAAATTTTGATGCTTTAAGTGATGAAGGATTTTTTCTTGGTTATTTATTGAAAATTAAGGCATACAGATGTTTTAATCAAAGATTTAGGACTACTGTTGAGAGTACTAATGTGAAGGTTGATGAAAAGTTCAGAACTCAAGAGAGAATTCTTGATTATGATTCTGATGAAGATAAAAGACAAAGGACTAACATTAATCAGAATGATGAACAAAAATTATTTTATGAAAATGCCAATGATTTTCAGATTGAAGAGTTTAAATTGGAATTGAGAGTTGAACCTGAATCAACACCTAGAGAATTGTTAGAAAGTAAAGTCCACCAAGATAACTAAGAGAGGGGGTGGGGGGGGGGGGGGGGGGGGGTGAATTAGCTATTTGATAAATACAAATTTTTATCACCATTAACGTATTATAACCATGTAAGCAATATAAGAAACAAACATAGAGAGATAAACATACACAATAACACAATAACACTGTAGACACCTAAAAATCCTTCTGTAGACACCTAAAAATCCTTTAGAAAATAAAGTATTTTTATTTTTTGAAAAATTCCTGATGACATCATCATTAATTAATTAATTATTTAATTAATTTTTATGCCATTAAATCCCTTTATCTTAATTAAAAATATTTAATTAAGAAATCCCTCCCAAAAATGTTTAAATCTTATTTAAACATTATTCTCCTATTTATTAATTATTTAATAAATTGACCAAAAATCCCAAAATAAATTATTTATTTATTTTTGCCCAAAACTTGGCCAATTTCCTTAAGACCACTAACCTCTTCCAGAATCTTCTAATCTTTCTTTAATTTTTGATTAGAAGTTAATCCCCTCTTTTCCTAACCCTAATCCCAACTCAAGAATATTTAATTAAGATTAAATATTAATCCTCAAATCCCTAAATTACCCTAGGAAAACTCTAGACTCTTCTAGAACTTTCCTAATCATTCCCTAAACCCATTTAGGGGAAATTACCTACTTTCCCTAAGCTAATCTAAGTCTCCTTTGACTCCTAGTCAAACCCTTCCCCTAATGAGCCTCAAAATCATTAAAGCCTTTGAGATAAATAAACTTTTATTTATCTCCTAAATTCCTCCTTATCCCTAGAAAAGCCTAGACTCTTCTAGAAAGTCTTCATCCTTATCCTCTTGACTCAAACCCTAACCTTACCCCAAACTCTAACCTTTCTTCCTAACCCAAGCCCTTAGGAAATCCTATAAATGCTCCCTCTTCCAAGAGCAATCCATTAGCTTAGTCTTTCATCTTCATGCATTGTTATCATGCTCTTTTACTTCTAGCTCTAGCATAATCATTCCTAATTGTTAGATTTCTTTATTTTCTTCAAGCTTTCTAACACATCATAGCTTAACAACAATGGATTCACTTAGTTTACTCATTGTTTTGCATAGCATATCATCATCATCACATCTCATTTGGTCTAAAATCAATCATAGATTACTCATCATGTAGCTTAATCTCCATTAAAGCATTTTTGAGTTCTTGAGGCCTTAGGGGCAATTTTGGGTGTTCTACCCAATATTGTGCTATTTTTGGGGTTTCATGAATCTTAATCCATCTTAGTATGCATTAGAATATGCTCCAAGTGCTTAGAGAGGCACACTCACATCCCTTAAGCAAGAGCAAATCAAAACAGTGCTTGGGTGCACTTGTTTCAGCTCAATCTGAGGTGGCTTAGCTTAGATGTTTTTGTTTTGGATTGATATAATGCTAGATTAAAATCTAATGTTTGCTTGTTTGATCCTTTCAAAACATATCTAGATAGCCCTAGTCTACATTCTGGCACACCCGGTGGGACCCCTGTCCTGATCATCTACTCCAGAATCAACATTTTGTGGCCGTTTTTCCTCCTCTTTTTTTCTCAAAATTCTGGATTTCAACATTCTGTCATATCAGAAATTGTGCATTTGTTGTCTGTAACTACACATTTGCACAAAATTTTGTAAATATGTGCATTTATCATGAAAAACTACGCATTTATAATTAAAACTGCACATTTTTCACTAAAATTGCGCATTTGTTCAGACTTGCTGCGCATATGTTCAGACTTGCTGCCGATTTGTTTAGACTTATTGCGGCATTTGTTTTTTGTGAAAATTAGCATTTTTAAAAAGCATTCTGGCAGAATAGATGTAGTTGCGCATGCATTCTCTGTTATTGCACATATGTTCAAAATTGGAAAAGTGCGCATTCATCACATATTCCTGTGCATTTGTTCTCTGTGACTGCGCATTTATTCCAGAAAGAGGTAATCTGATGTTTTTAAAGTTTTTTAAACTTTGATTTTTCTTATAGGATCTAAACTCTATGTTTTGCAGGTACTTCTTGGAGGGAAAGGAAATCACCAAAATGATAAAGCCTTAAGGCTCATGAACCTTCTTACATGTTTAGGAACCTCAAACTTTCATTTGGTTGGCTTAAAATAAACTTCAATGCACTCTTGAATGCCTTAACAAAATCTTGCAAAAATCTTTGTTTTTTTCATGCATCAAAGCTAAATTAGGAACTTGTCTTCTTAATCAAAGCAAATGGTCAAAAAAAGTCTTGAATGAAACTAAAAAAGAATGAAGCTAAGTCCTAAGAGTCATTGTCAATTTGAAAAACAAACATACTCTTGAATGCACTAAAAGAAATGAACATCTCTATTCCTTCTTTTGTTTCAATTCAAAGCAAGCGCACAATCAAATCTTGAATGCCTTAAAGGATCAAAACAAAGCACTTCAAAGTTATTAAATCAACACGCAAATCTTGATCTTGAATGCCCAAGTCAAAGCAACTGCAAATGCTCAAAAGTCTTTTGGAAAAAGAACAAATCAAACCTTAAGCACTTGTGTCTTCAATTTCAAAGTTGAAATCACACTTAATCCATTTGGGAAAAAGAACAACTTTCTTGATGTGCATCTAGGAGCTTTCTTTTTCTTGCAAAAACCTTGTTAAAGTAAGCAACGTAGAGCATTTGGACTCGAACAAGTTCACTTGTTCTACTTTTAGCAAGGCCTGTCCAGGGAGAAAAGCGCTTTCTCCTCGGAGAACGACCTCAAACAAAAAGTACTCACTTATATCTCCTAATCCACGGGCATTTTGTGCCAAATGCAAATGTCTAGGGACAGGTAAATATTCCTCCCCCAACGTTGTTGGCTAGGCTCTTAAGTGAGTCACAGGCGGTCAGCATAACCGGGTATGGAGACTCCACAGAACTATTAAAAACTTGATAAAATAGAGGCTACCCTATCTACATCTGAAAGTATCAAAATCCTTGAGCAAGAACTGATTCCAAGGGGTTTATCGGGTCGCCTCAAGATTACTCACCATTTGTATTCCCTTCTAGGGGGTAACAAGCTGTGGGCAAGTGATTTTGATACTCACCTTCCTTAGGTCGATCTGTTTGAAGTGCTTAACAGTCAATACTTCATGAAAACATTGTTGGAACATACACTTTCAAAGCTTTATCAGAGTCAGTTATCTTGTTTGTATCCCACAAGGTTGCTTTGTCCCTTGTGGAGACTACTTTTCTGAAAATCTTTGTTGAAATCTATCCTTTGCCATTGGGAAACATCAAACTGATCAACAAACCCAGTTCGAGATACTTAGAACATTTTGTAGAGAAACCCTTGGAATCAAATATCCAAAGAACCTTTTGTCTCAAACCAAACTTATCAGAATTTCCCCGAGTTATGCCCAATTTGATCAAACATCCGAAAGCTAAGTTACCCAAATCCAAGGATTATCAAGAGAAGAAAGTTGCAGAAAGAAACCTTAAGAGCCATCAATCCTCTATCCAAGCAACCCAAGTAGAAGAAAAATATCAAGAGAAGCTTGATAATATTGGCTATAACACAAGAGTCAAACAGTTTGCCTACCGATTCTGAGTGAACCATCACTACGTCAATCTTGAAAGAGAAGATTAGCTGGATCCATTGCATGTCCCAATCTACCTTCAAATCTTAAAATCCTATCTTGGTAGTCCTTCATCCTAGTTTCATCCTTGCATTATCATCAAATCCTTAGTTGCATTCTAGAGTCCTTAGTTGCATTCATCATCATCTTCCTAGCAGCATCATAGATCATCCATCTCAATTGCATTTGCATCATCCTTTTAGAGAGAGCATTGTTCCATCATCCTTCACTATCATTCCATCAACAATCCACAATCAGAATCCCAAATCCTTGATCCAAATCCAGCATCCATTATCCAAAATAGAATCCACCATCCTTCGCACCAAATCCAGAGATCCAAATCCACAAGCACTTAGTGTTCAAAAACCTTTGAGTTTTTCCCATCCCTTATCCTAAATCAGAAATCATCCCCTTTTTGATAGAGCATTATCTAAAGGAAATCCAACTTGTCCTTGCATAGCCTCATCATCTCGAGCAAGAGATTGGCTTGTATTGATAAGAATCCAGTTGACCGAAGATCATTAGTCTATCCTAGGTTGGCCAAAATCCTACCACTGATCCTCCATTGGGAAAAACAACAGCTCATTGTTGACACTTAGTAATCTTCCACCAGCATCCCACCAATCCTCCACCCAATCTTGACCCAAATCAGAGCATCCCACCAAGCCTCCATCATCACCAAGCTTTTTTACCAATCTGCCACCATCTCCCATCAATCTTCCACCATCCTTGATCCAAATCCAAGCATTTCACCAATCCTTGCATTGCATTCTAGAAATTCATCATCCTTAGAAGTTCCTTAAGCTTGCATCCATCATCCTTTAGAGTCTTTTAGGAAACATCTTGCATCCATCTACCATCTGCATCTCCATGCTTGTCGAGAAAAGATCTGGATCTAGAAAAAGAAGGAACATGAATCCTTATCCAATCACCAGTTCATCTGATCCCAACATTTTTACCAGTGCAATGATAGCCTATGATCCCCAAATAAAAACTAGAAATACATGGGATGATCCCAATATCCCCTTGGCTCCTCTGGAAATAGAAACATTTGTGAATCATCCAGAGAATCCACCAGTAGTCAATACACTTATGGCCCAAAACCAGCAAAGCATGTTCACTAACTTTGCACAAGTGCAGACTTCCATTCCACCATATCTCCATCCTCGCATTCCCATAAGTACTATCCAAATCCTAGCACAAGTATACTCCCCATTCATCCAACCATTCCTTGATCCAACCTTGCAAACATCACAAGAAACCTCCGCCATTCCCCTTCTTCTGCAAGGAAGCTTTGCAAATCCTATAACACAAGCTATAACACCATCTACTCCATTCCCCATCATAGGTACTTCATCATCCGCCATGGCTACTCAAGCTCTTGCACAAATCCAAAACTTGTCCCAGAATCAACTCCCACCTCTTACACAAACCTTTGCACAAGAAGTTCCACCATCTTCCATAGGCCAAACAACACCTTTGACTCTGGGAGGGATGCAATCATCCTTCCCCTTCACTTCACAAGCTTCCACATCCACACCTTTTGTGCCTGGAGGGACACAATCATCTTTTCCTTTCAATCCCCAAGCTTTAGCATCCACACCACCATTTCAGGGGTCAACGCAATCATTTCCCTCTTTCACCCAGCAAACCTCTACATCATCTACTCCGGGGGCAGCGCAATCGTTCCCCTTTCAAAATCAGAAAACTTCCACATCACCTTTTTCATGGGGAACACAAGCGTCCTCTTCATTCTCCCCCCAGCAAGCATCTACCCAGGCACAAGCCCAGCAAAATTCCTTCACCATAGGAATACCTTCCATGGGTTTTTCCAATCCACCATTCATATCCCAAACTCCCATTACATCTACTTTCCAAGCATCTACTATAGCACAATTCCCACCTCACACTGGTTCTCGTTGGGGTCTCACTCAAGAAGACATGAAAGCCTTTGGAATGCCAACTCACTCTCCTACATCCATGTTTGCAAACCAACAAGCCACCTTCTCACAAAAAGCACAACAACAACCATCTCAACCTCCACCAGCTTCATCCTTCACAAGCTATCCATTCCCAACACCCAGTGCTTGTCAGCAAGTTCCTCCACCTCAGCAGAAAAGTTACTCCCATTTCACAAGTCATCTTGCCCAACCACCCTTTGCTTCAAGCTTCCCTACATTAGTTCCACCCTTAAGCAATGCGGGAATGCACCCAACCTATATCGGTCAACCACAGAGCCAAGTTCAGCAAGGACCATCTTATCAACAAGCTGCATCATTCCACCAGCCACCCCCACAACAACCATACTTCCAGTCACAGAAACAAACCCCCATCATTCCCCAATAGCAACAAGTTTCCTCCTATCAATTACAACAGCAAGTCCCTATCATCCCACAACACCAGCAAGCAGTCCCACATCCTCCACTGCAATATCCCCCTATGCTGCATCAACAATATCCCCAGCAAACATCACTCCAAAATCCACTCCAATCTACCTATCCCGCTAGGCCATCTCCATATCCCATTCCACAATACCCACCTCAAGTGGGAGTACCCGCTCAAACACCAATCAATGCCGAGTGGGAAGCCATGAAGAATGCTCTCAAGGAGCTTCAAACTGGTACTGAGAACAAAACCTACAAGTTCGAAGAGGTGTGTCCTTACCCATTTAACCAATCCATTGCCACTATACCTTTCCCCAAGCACTTTGAGACACCAAAATTTGATAAATATTAGGGGAAAGGAGATCCAGTCAACCATATCAAATAATTCTATATGGCATGCCAAGAAGTAGCTTATAGTGATAACTATCTCTTACGCCTATTCCCCAAAAGCTTGGGAGGAACTGTTGTTGAATGGTTCTACAAAATACCATGTTGGACTATCACAACCTTTGTTGAACTTTCTGAGAAGTTCATTGCCCACTATGCCCACAATGTTGAGAATGAGTTGACCTTGTTAGATCTTTGCAACTCAAAATAGAAAGAAGGAGAAAGCCTAGTAGAATACTTGCAACGATGGTAGAACCTTACCACCAGGTTATCATACCAGCCACCTGAAAAACATTTGACCAAAATCTTTATTGATAATTTGTATCCTAAGCTGTCCCACTTCATGAGGATGAGTTGTCTCCAAACCTATCAAGATATCAAGAGCAAGGGGATAGGTATTGAAAAGGCCCTCCTAGATGAAGGCACGATCTGACACTTCAAAAATGATGCCCACAAACCCAGCAATGATAAATCCCATTACTAGAATCATAACAAGAACATCGTTACTGATGGAGCCACTGATACCAAGCATGTACAATTTGTTGTGGCTAGTCCTCCATCAACTCCTGCATACCAACAACAACAAGCACCCATCTATCAGCAACCTCCTCAAGTCCATCAGCAACCCACACAACAATATCACTCTCAGAATAATCAGCAGAATTATCAGCAGCAAGCCCATCAAGCTTATCAAGGTAATTCAAACAATCAGGTCAATGCCGTTAATGTTGCTCCCAAAAAACACAAGCTTAGAGCTCAGAAAAATCCAAGGAAGACCTTCACACCACTGGGTGAACCTCTAGATGTTATCTTTCACCGAATGGCCAAGGCCAACTTGATCACATTTCCACCAATCTAGCCAGTTGATGATACCACTCCCAAGCCCGATTGGTACAAAGATCATGAATACTGTGATTTTCATCATGTCAAAGGACACACTACTTTGAAGTGTATGAGACTCAAAAACTATATCCAAGATCTCATTGATCAAAAAGAAATTCAAGTAGATGCACCTGCTCAAGCCTCGCCAAATGCCAATTTACAAATCTATCAGAATGTGTTCCCACAACACAATGTTGGGAAGAGCCAAGCTAATACCAATCATCCCCAGAATCATGGTAAAGGCAAGCAAGAAGACCACACTACTGCCTACATTAATTATGATAAATTTGTTGGGTGTATAACCCAAGTTGAGCCCACAGTCAATACCATCCATGTCAGAGGAGCGGATCATCAATGTGCTGTTACTACCCGCAGAGGTCGGATCACTGTTGCTGGTGCTTGTCCAAGGCTAGTACACAATGCACACAATGCATAGTATAACCTCATAGAACATCTTGGGAATACACCAGCCCAAATCTCCATCTTGGACCTTCTTCGCACTTCACCCCTCCATCAGGAGATCCTTGACCGAGCTCTCAAAGAAGGACATGTCCCCACAGACATTAACACCACCTAGTTCGAGACCCTTGTGGGACATCTATCTGCATCATGTGCTTTATCCTTTAAACCATCCAACATACCAGATGTTGCACTTGACCACACTCTCCCTCTCCGCATTGCCGTTATGATCAGAGACTTTGCCATCAAATGGGTTTTAATAGATAATGGCTCGGCCCTAAACCTGTGTACCCTCAAATTCATTCAGTAGATTGGTTTCACGAAGGCTGATATATCACATGAAGTAATCACTATCAAAGCCTATGACAACTTGGAGCGTACCTCTAAAGGTACTATTACTTTGCCCATTCAGCTGGGCCCAGCAACACAAGATACCATTTTCCATGTTGTTGATCTTGACCTACCATTCAATATCCTCCTAGGCTGACCATGGATTCATTCCATCAAGGCTATACCATCTACATACCATCAGTGCATCAAATTTCTGCATCAAGGCACCGAGGTTACCATCCATGCTGATCCCCAACCCTTCACATACTACCATGCGATGGAAGCATCATTTCCTCATTCTACTCATTGTCCTGGAACTGACATAGGCACTTCTGTTGCTAGCTTATCCTGATCCCATTGCGATCCAAAAACCATTCTCACCTCCACCCTCTCTTCCATCAAGATCAATAACCAAGGCTGTGGTGAATATAGCCTACATGATGCATTTTCTGTAGGGGCTCTCCCGCTTGATCCACATACCCAAGGGCACCCGAATCACCAAAGCAAGCCTATTGAAGAGCATCATGAAATCAAGAGAATGTGACCTATGAATTTTGAATCCCATGGCACATTAAACAGTCAAGAAATGGACCCTGACATCAATTGGTGGTTTTACAAAGATCCCCCACCACCTGACAAAAAACTTCTTGGCTACTTCAGGGATAAATACCCACAATCACACAAGTATACTACTAAGCAATGGAACTACCAAGGTGGTGGTCTAGGACCATAACAAGGTGGAAGCAAAGACCCAATTACAGCATCAAAAAAACCACAACATCAGGGTCTTGGCTTTAATACCCCTCGCCTACATATACAAGGGCCCAATACCACAACTAGGGGCACCAACATGACTAGCATTCCCCTCTTAAATAGCCAAGATGACCTCATAGAGATCGAAGACATCCCTGAAGAGAAAGAAATCAGATCCTATGACGATATCTTTGACGATGACACCCTCCTGGGGACTTCTGTCTTCCAACAACTTGCCATCAATCTCATAGAACTTCCCCTCATTCACCCTCAACTCATAGACTGGGACCAACCAAGCATCGCACACATTGATGAGTTCCAGAGCACGGAAGCACTCCTAGAGTTCATGGGGGCATCAGGGCCACAATCGGTTCACAATTCAGAGTCAACTCACATCTATAAGCTTGACCCAGAAGGATACTTTGGGGAGGAGGCAAGCTTTAGCTGCAAAAGAGAAATAGAAAAAGTAAAACATGAGTCTTTATGTGAAAACCCTTCTGGGGCACATTCTAATTCCAAAATAGTAAAAATAAAGAGCGTATCTTCTAGTGAAAACTTGGCAATTCAAGTGCTAGAAGATGAAGACTTGCCTCTTCCTCCCATCCAGGATTACAGACCAGAGCAGTCACCTATCATCATAGAAGAAACCAAGCCAGTCAACTTGGGTACAAAGGAATGTCCAAGAATCACCTACATTGTGGCCAACCTGACAGAGGGTGAAGAAATGGCTTTCATTGTGCTCCTTAGAGAATCAATTATAAATTTTGCATGGTCATATGCCCACATGCCTGGGCTTGATCCTAATCTTGTAGTCCATCATTTAGCAGTGGATCCTAATGTCAAGCTAGTAAAGTAGAACCTAAGGAAAATGCATCCAAAAGTTGCCTTATTAGTCAAAGTAGAACTTGAAAAACTCCTCCAAGCTAAGATTATCAGAGCTATAGATTACTCAGATTGGATCTCCAACATGGTGCCTGTCAAAAAGCCTTCAGGTGACATTAGAATATGCACAGATTTTAGGGACTTGAACAAGGCATGTCCTAAAGATGACTTTCCGCTACCAAATATAGACATGATTGTAGATCTTATAGCGGGTCATGAAATGTTGTCACTAATGGATGGCTTTTCAGGCTATAATCAAATTCATATAGTAGAAGCAGATCAACATAAAACAACATTCACAACTCCATGGGGTACCTTTTGCTAGAACATGATGCCATTTGGGCTAAAGAATGCAAGAGCCACATATCAAAGAGCGATGATAGCAATCTTCCATGACATGATCCACAAGATTCTAGAAGACTATGTGGATGATATTCTTGTAAAATCAAACACATGCCATGAACACCTTGACATTCTTGAGAGTGTGTTTGAGCGCTTGCAGCACTATGGGTTAAGGCTCAATCCAAAGAAATGTGTCTTTGGTGTTACATCTGGAAAGCTCCTAGGTTTCATAGTATCACGACGAGGCATAGAGATTGACCCTAAAAAGGTCAAAGCAATAACAAAAATGCCTCCACCAAGAACACTCAAATAGCTTAGAAGCCTACAGGGAAAGCTTCAATCAGTGCGTTGGTTCATTTCTCAACTAGCAGACAAGTGCCAACCTTTTACACATCTCTTATGCAAAGGCACAAGCTTCAAATGGGATCCCATATGTCAGAGAAGCTTTGATAAGCTCAAGGAGTATCTAGCCAATTCTCCAATCCTAGTACCACCAATTCCAGGATGCCCTCTCATACTCTACATCTCAGCAACCACTACAGCACTGGGGGCACTCCTAGCTCAGCATGACAACAAAAACAAAGAGAGAGCCATCTACTACATTAGTCAAACTCTTGTCAGCTATGAGCTTAATTACTCACCCATGGAAAAAGCATGCCTTGTAGTGGTTTTTTCCACTCAAAAGATTAGAAATTACATGCTCAGTCACACAATTAGGCTCATTTCAAAGGTGGACCCCCTCAAATATCTACTATCAAGGACAACTCTCACAAGCCATATGGAAAAATGGGTCATGTTACTCAGCGAGTTTGACCTCCAGTACATAGATCGGAAAGCAATCAAGGGGCAAGTCATTGCCAATCAGCTAGCAGAGGCACCACTGGTGGATGCTTATCCACTAATCATGGAATTTCTTGATGAACACTTGTGTATGATTGGAGAGCAACCCATGTGGAAACTATACTTTGATGGCTCCTACACATCACATGGATCAGGGGCAGGAATCCTATTCGTCACACCTCAAGGTGACTACATTCCAAAATCATTCAAATTGGGATTCCCATGTACCAATAACATTGCAGAATATGAGGCACTCATCTTAGGTCTCAAAATAGCCATTCAGTGGAATATCACAGAACTGCAAGTGTTTGGAGATTCATAGTTGATTATCAAGCAAGTCCTAGATGAATATCAGACGAAGGATGACAAGCTGCTACCCTATAAAGAGCTAGTGGATAGACTGAAAGAGCATTTCCTAAATCTACAATTCACACAGATACCAAGACTTTAGAACAAAGCAGCTGATGCAATGGAAACCATTGGATCCTTGTTAGAAATCCCATACGATGCATCATAGTATGAATTCCTAGTCGAGCAGCTACATACACTGGCTTACGAGAACACTGATGCAGAAATGGTGTGTGTCTTGGTTGGTCCCCAGTCCCCATGGTACCATGACATCCATGCATATCTAAAGAATGGTATCATATCTCCCTATCTCACCAATAACCAATGCTAAAACCTTATTCGTAGAGCTTCCCGCTACACTCTTGTAGCCAACACCCTTTATCGTCGAGGATATCACAACATCCTTTCTAGGTGTTTAGATTCAAATGAGGCTGTCCTAGCTTTACAAGAGGTCCACGCTAGAATTTGTGGTGCCCACATGAGTGGCATGGTTCTAGCTAAGCAGTTGCTTCGAGTTGGGTATTATTGGCCAACCATGGAACATAATGCTTGTGAGTTTGTCAAAAAATGTTTACCATGTCAGCAGCATGCAAATTTGATTCATGCACCAGCACAAGACTTGCAACCCATTGCACCACCTTGGCCATTTTCATGTTGGGGCTTTGACCTTGTCAGCTTAATCACTTCCCTTTCCTCGGATGGACACAAGTACACAATAACTACCACAGAGTACTTCACCAAATGGGTTGAAGCGATTCCGCTCACCCTAACTACTGGTATCCAAATATCCAAGTTCATCCTTTACCACATCATTTGTCACTTTGGCATACCATCTACCATCTTCACAGACCATGGCACACCTTTTGAAAATTAGCATGTGGATGATCTGTGTGCTAGAATCCACATCCATCACCATTTTTCTAGTCCATATTTCCCTCAAGGAAATGGCCAAGCTGAGGCAACCAACAAAACTATCTTGAAAATCCTCAAGAAGGTTGTCAATGATTCTGGTCTTGACTGGCACCTCCAAATCAATCCCACCCTTTGGGCCTACCGTACTTCTTATCGCACTCCCACATGTACCACCCCATATTCCCTTGTATATGGTGCCAAAGCTATTCTGCCGATTGAGGTTGAGTTCCCATCATTGCGAGTCTCCATGAAGAACTACACCACTGATGAAGACTATCATGTGGCCCGTCTCACACAACTAGACCTGTTAGATGAAAAGAGACAACAAGCATATGATCACCTGGTTGCATACTAGAATCGACTCAAAATGAGTTATAACAAAAAGGTCCATCCCAGACAATTTCAGGTCAGTGACATGGTCCTCAAAGAAAATCAGAAAGTCCAAGCAAATAGAGAAAAGAAAGGCAAGTTTGAGCCTACTTGGTTAGGCCCCTATGTTGTCACATCATGCTTCAGCTCTGGAGCTTATCAGTTATCTACACCAGAAGGTGAGTCTTTGAATGATCCAATCAACATCATATATTTGAAGAGGTTCTATGCCTGAACTAGATCTACATATTCAAAAAATCCATAAAAATTGGAAAAAGCAGAAAAATACAAAAAAAAGCAAAAAAGAGCAAAGAAAAAGAAAAAGAAAAATAATCATCCAATGGTGAAAACTGGGCAATTCAAGCACCTTGGACAAGTATGTTGGTGAAAACCTGGCAAACAAGCACCATACATAGTGGACCGAGTCATTATCTATCAAACTCCCATCCCCCGATCCCAACATCTCAATCCTTTTGTCTACCATCCCCATCCCCATCCCCATCTACCATCCCCTAACATTCCTCTTTTTCATGATCCTCAAGCAAATCTGCAATCCTACCTACACATATCTTGTATATCCTATATAGCGCCATCCTTCTTGTACCATATCCTATATAGCCAAATCTTCCTATCCCCAATCCTGAGCTTTTGTCCCTATTTGTTGTACATCTTTTCCTGTCCATTGTACATATCGTCCCACCTTGTTGTACATAACCTTTTCAGTCCTGCAGTAGCATTTGATTAGAACATCTTGTCCTACCCAGCCTTGTACTTCAGCAGCATCACTTGTCGACTATTCTTGATCCCAGTGATTATTCTTTGACTTCATCATTTGCCCAGTGACCAACAACACTCATTCTCTCCTCAATTAGCGGGTCCTTCAGGATGTATCCTTCTTCCTGTCAGATCCCATCTTCCACCAATCACACCTAGTCCATGTCGATGCATCCTTCCACACGTTCAGACCCATCTTCCCACCATCAATTCAATCAGTCCCATCAAATCTCTCTCCTTGGCAAAGGATGTCTTTTTGGCCTTCTCATTTTGGTCTTGACTTTTGTCCTTTGGATCTTGTTAATCTTTTACAGCTTCTCATTAGTTTCTACTCAAAGTCACCATGATCCTTTATATCATGGTGCGCTACGAATGAGGATAATTTGGGGCAAGGTCTTTTGATCTTTTACTTCTGCTTGTGGGTCAGTTGTGTGTTTGTGGTTTCTCTAGCATCGTTTCTACCATGCCTCCTTCTCAGGATCATGCATGATGCTGGGGAAACCCTGCGTGTCTTTTTAGCATCAGTCCTATGCAATGTTGGTGACAAGGCCTCGTGACCCCAGTATCCTTGGCAGGTCTCTAGCATTGCTATATTAAACTCAGTTGTGCTCTCCATATTTGCCCTTGGAGCTTCCCCAAATCCCTTGCATCTTGCATCATATAGCTTAATCTTGCATCCTCATATAGCTGCATCCTGCATTTTGCATTTCATCTCATCTTGCATCCACCCATCTTTGCTCTTGGAAGCTTGGTTATTTATCTCCCCTTCTTCCTAGGTCCTTACTTCTTTGTTTCCTTTCGAGAAAATTCCACAATGTTTACTCCTTGCGTTATTTTCTCGAGGGGGCACAACCCATCATTCCTCTAAATTCTAGCCTTGGGCATCTTATTTTCTTATCTTTGATGCCATGCCACTTGCAGCATCACATCAAAGAGGGGCAAAATGTAGACACCTAAAAATCTTTTAGAAATTAAAGTATTTTTATTTTAAAAAAAATTCCTGATGACATCATCATTAATTAATTAATTAATTATTTAATTATTTAATTAATTTTTATGCCATTAAATCCCTTTATCTTAATTAAAAATATTTAATTAAGAAATCCCTCCCAAAAATGTTTAAATCTTATCTAAACATTATTCCCCTATTTATTAATTATTTAATAAATTGACCAAAAATTCTAAAATAAATAATTTATTTATTTTTTTCCCAAAACTTGGCCAATTTCCTTAAGACCACTAACCTCTTCCAGAATCTTCTAATCTTTCTTTAATTTTTGATTAGAAGCTAATCCCCTCTTTTCCTAACCCTAATCCCAACTCAAGAATATTTAATTAAGATTAAATATTAATCCTCAATCCCTAAATTACCCTAGGAAAACTCTAGACTCTTCTAGAACTTTCCTAATCCTTCCCGAAACCCATTTAGGGGAAATTACCTACTTTCCCTAAGCTAATCTAAGTCTCCTTTGACTCCTAGTCAAACCCTTCCCCTAGTGAGCCTCAAAATCATTAAAGCCTTTGAGATAAATAAACTTTTATTTATCTCCTAAATTCCTCCTTATCCCTAGAAAAGCCTAGACTCTTCTAGAAAGTCTTCATCCTTATCCTCTTGACTCAAACCCTAACCTTACCCCAAACTCTAACCTTTCTTCCTAACCCAAGCCCTTAGGAAATCCTATAAATGCTCCCTCTTCCAAGAGCAATCCATTAGCTTAGTCTTTCATCTTCATGCATTGTTATCATGCTCTTTTACTTCTAGCTCTAGCATAATCATTCCTAATTATTAGATTTCTTTGTTTTCTTCAAGCTTTCTAACACATCATAGCTTAGCAATAATGGATTAACTTAATTTACTTCATTGTTTTGCATAGCATATCATCATCATCACATCTCATTTGGTTTAAAATCAATCATAGATTACTCATCATGTAGCTTAATCTCCATTAAAGCATTTTTGAGTTCTTGAGGCCTTAAGGGCAATTTTGGGTGTTCTACCCAATATTGTGTCATTTTTGGGGTTTTCATGAATCTCAATCCATCTTAGTATGTATTAGAATATGCTCCAAGTGCTTAGAGAGCAGACCCACATCCCCTTAAGCAAGAGAAAATCAAACAGTGCTTGGGTGCACCTGTTTCAGCTCAATCTAAGGTGGCTTAGCTTAGATATTTTTGTTTTGGATTGATATAATGCTAGATTAAAATCTAATGTTTGCTTGTTTGAGCCTTTCAAAACAGATCCAGATAGCCTAGTCTACAAACACAAGATATGTTGACTAGGGAACCTCTTGATCAGAGAGTAAACCCCAGTGGAAATGATGCCCACAAAAGATGTACCAATATAAAAATTCCTTGTGAGTGGATAGAATCTATTAAGAGCCTTATGAAATACATTCAGTACATATGAGTCCTTGTTAGGAGACTTTGAATCCCTGTTAAAATATTCTAACCCTGTTAGGAGTTATGGAAGGCAGAAGGACCCACTATCCAAACAACTTCAAGGGAAAGATCACTAAACACAATGTCCAATTGATCTTTTTATTACTCAAACATAATAATACCAAATAAAAACTGATCTCATCAACTTATCTTTTCTCCTTTGTCTGTGCCAAACCGCACCAATTACTTCACTAGATCTCAATATCAGATCTATACAATTTGCATATCCTCTTACAACATATATTGCTCAATTCCACAATTCACCTCTATACCATACTGCATACAATAAGGAAAACAATCCTTTCTTTATACCACACTCAAATAATTACAAATGAGTAGGCCAACAAGGCTTAACTAATTACAAAATATAAACCTCCACATGTTACACAATATTTCACAATTACATAAAACTGTCAGCTTCCAAATAAAATAAATCTTCACTTGTGTGACCTATGACCATGCTATCACATCCACATCACTATAATAAACTTCTCATGCCTAGATTCTATCCCAATTAGGAGATATCATCCAGTTACCACAAGCCGCTTCTCAAGAACACTGCTTGAATACTGCTTCCATTGAATTACACATAACTATCATGAATAATTGAATTTCCCTACGCACTCTTGACCATGATCTCAAGACACAGTATAGAGTAAGTCATCAACTCCGCATAGCTTGACCTTCAACACTCCACATGCACTAATTCAAACACTGTTTGCTTCTCTGCTAATTTACAGTAGATCAATATGTTGACATCAATGAAAACCACAATCATGAATGCAACATACAATTGCTACATAATGGATGTGAATAATACCCCATAGGATATATTCAACATTCATTCCTAACAATCTCCCCCATTGGCATTGATGGAAACATAGATGAAAAAACATCCAAGTTCCATGAATACCAAACTGCAACGCTACTGCTCTAAAATATTTTCAAATCCTCTTCATCAATCAAATCTTTTAGGTATTTCATTTTATATTTATTCATCTCCTCCAATAGATTCTTTTCTCTCTCTTTGTTCTTCTCCCTATAGTTCTTTTCCCTTTTTTATTTATATAATTTTTTTCATGTATACTTCTCCCCCATTGACATCAATGACAAAACATCAATAGGTCAATTCTCAATGTCAAAAGGCACTTTTAAGAAAAATACATTCACTAGAGTCCTTCATGACTCAACTCAAAATGCACATACTCCCCCATAGAGGAGTACCAACATCCAGTCCAAAAAAGATAGAGCTCATATACCACTCGACTGATGCAATAATCTGCATCACTTCTCAAAACTAGGCTGGGGCATAACCCCAAGCATACCTCTCAAATACTCAAATGTATCTTTAGGTAAGGGCTTTGTAAATATATCTGCAATCTACTCTTTTGTACTTATATACTTAAGTCTGACATCTTTCTATGTAACTTTCTCTCCCACTACATGATACTTTATTTCTATATGCTTTGTCTTAGAAAGCAATACAGGATTCTTAGACATACTTACTGTACTGGTGTTATCACAGTGTATAAGAATATGCTCATCAAATTTGATTCCAATATCCTTCAACATTTGTTTCATCCATATTATCTGGTTACAATTGTTTATTGTTGCTACATATTCTGCTTCTGCTGTGCTATGTGAAATACAATTTTATTTCTTACTTAGCCAATAAACTAATCTTCCTCCAAGGAAAAATGCTCCACCACTTGTACTCTTTTTGTCATCAACACTACCTCCCCAATTTGCATCTGTATATGCACATAGGGTAAAATCATCATATTTTTCATACCATAATCCATATTCAATTGTGTCTTTCAAGTACCTTAGTATTCTTTTTATTGTTGCATAATGTGATTCTTTAGGATCAGCTTGAAATCATGCAACAATTCCAACTGCATGTGTTATATCTAGTCTTGTATGAGTTAAATACTACAAACCTCCAATCATAGATCTGTACTTCTTTTTTTCAACTGTAGGAGTTTCATCTATGCTAGATAATTTATGACCAGTTACTATAGGTGTGCCATCTGGTTTATAATTTTCCATTCCAAATCTCTTGAATAAGTCATTCAGATACTTTTTTTGACATAAGAAAATACCATCACTATTATGTGTTATGTGCAATCCTAAAAAATATTTCATCTCACCAATCATGCTCATTTCAAATTTAGTCTTCATTTCATTTGCAAATTTATCACTAGCTTCATCTTCTCCACCAAAGATAATATCATAAAAAAAAAACTAAAATCAACAAACCATTCTCAATTTATTTACAGATACAAATTACTATCTACTATGCCTTTAGCAAATCCCAATTTTATCAAATACTTATCTAGTCTTGCATACCAAGTTCTAGGTGCTTGTTTAAGTCCATATAAAGCTTTGTTTAGTTTACATACTATATACTAGGGAAATTATCTTCAGAGAATTAAGGTTGGACAATAAATGAAATAGTAACTAAATAAACCACAATAGAGAAACTATTTAGCAAATTAATGATCAATTGAGCATCCTATGGCTCTCTAACCAAGAATGTTAATGCAAAGCTCTCAGCAAGCTCTCATTAATGACAGTCCTAGAATGAGAATGATAAGATAAACAAGTTAAAGCTAACAATTATATCAAAGTAAATGCTAATTAAGCTCTCAAATGCCTTTCTAAACTCAAATTGCAAGAGGTTCAATGCAATTCTCAGATGTGTGGTTGTTAATTATAAAGGATTTAGGCCTTCCTTTTATTGATTTTCCTAATGGTAGGGGGTGTAGTTATGTTTGATCATGATTAAGCCTTGGTTGAGTCTTTGGTTCCACCCTTTGAAGACAATGCAAAGTTTGTGTCCTCAAAGCTTGGGACAAGTAGACAAGATCAATGGTCAAGATTCTCTTTCACTTTGAGTGATTGAGATTGAATTTGGCTTGATCCATGTGAATGCCTTTCCTCAAACCTCATTGGTTGATTGAATTTTCTCCCTTTGTGGTTGTTGAGAGTAATTAAGATTTATTAATTGATTTAAAAGATTTATTTTAGCCATGTACCCCTTGAATGGGTTGAATTTAATTTAATCCAAGACTGTACAATTAATTGATTTAATTGCACTTTAATTTTATTCCACTTGATTAAAATGCTCTCAATTTTTATTTATCTCAAATTAAGACTTGATTTTAATTTTGATTGACTAATTATGCATTGTGATTCAATTACTTCAATTTTGTCCTTGATTTTATTTGATTTGATCTTTGTCCATTTTTAGGTGATAACAAATGCCCCTCTTTGAGTTGACGTGCAAAGCATGTTGATTCAAAAAATACTCTGATCTGATTTGATGATAGGTCCTGATTCAATGATGGTCGATCTCTGATATTCATTTGATGTCTTTCGATGGTTGATCCTTGATTTATGATATGAGATTGATGTAGATATGATCAATATGAAACTCTCAATTGATATGGTTCTGATGATCATTCTGATATGATGGTCCTTTTGATGATGGTTCTCGATATGATGTTTGATTCAATGATTGATCCTGATATGATACGTGTTTTGATGATTGATTTCGATGTGATGTCCCATTTGTTTGATTATGAAAAACTTCTTGATAAAAGTTTTCACTTTGATTTGATGATCGGTCTTTTGATTTTTGATGATGATGCTACTGATGTTGATCTAATTATCCAATGGTATGCCCCCTCAGAAATAAAACATATTGATGCTTGATTTGAAAAAATTGATTGATTGATTGATCCAATATGTTTTCATTTCTGAAAAACACTAATGATATGCCATGATTCACAATTTGTCCTGATTGAACTGATAGGTTAATATTGGTTAGAGTCAAAATTTCATCTCTAAATTAAGTCAAATTAGCTTAAATAGGTTGAAAATCCTTGATTTACTATTCATTTTCACTTTTGACTTGTGAGATTTTGCTCTGGTTCTACTTTGATTTTCGAGATGGTTGTTCCTATCAGAGAGCATCAGTTCAAGAGATGTTGACGCTATTAGAGACCACCTAACTAGGGACCTCCTGTGACTCATTTTTAACTTCCTTGTTGCATTTATTGCTCATTTATAGAATTTATTGCATCTTTTCCATGTCATTGTTTTAATTTTGCAAATTCATGCTTAGGATAGTTTTAATGTCGCGTTAGCCTTTAAAGTGTCACATTTGTGCTTTTTAGTCATGCCTCTGCGTAGTAAACTGTCACCTAACAATTTTTTATTCTCACCTGAGAAGAATATGATTCCACGTAGCCTTAGGGTTTTAATGCCAATTTGCATTTATTTTTCCGCGTGTTAAAACCTAGATTTTCATTGTCGCCTAGGCTTTATTCAATGTCACCTAGCATTATAAAGTGTTGTGTGAAACTTGAATTATCACTTAGGATAGATAAAGTGTCGCTTGACATAGTTTTTGCATCGTGTGAGATGAAATGTCATGTGGTATGTGTAAAATAATGCCTAAAAGATTTTTGAAATTTTTTCACTTGTACTTGCTTTTTCCTAATGAAAAATTTAATAACTCCAGATGATCAATTCCAATGATAAGATTAGGTCTGTTGCATTTAAATAAAACAATTGATTAGGATATCAAGATAATGGTGCCAACGAATGTGATTTGTCAATTTGATGGGATAAATTAATCAGTGTGAAATCTGATATGATTGATACTGATACTTCATTCTCAGGATATAGAGACACGAACAAATGGTACTGGGTGTGATTGCTTAATACTTTTGATAAAATTGATTGACTTTAAATGATTCCTTGATATGGTATGCTTATATGATTCCTTTGTTTCTCCAAACATGCACACTTCCCTATTCTTTACATACAGTCTGTTGCATCATGGGTTATTGATCTTGGTCAGGCTTTGGCTTCGACAAAGTATCGTATTGTTGAGATCTGCAGCCTCAGTTTTCTTCTGACATGCCGCGGTTCTAGCTAAATCATGGTCTTCTAACTGCTATGGTGGAGAGATGGCACTCCGACCAAAATAATTTCCACCTTCCTTTCAGAGAGATGACCATCACTCCAGAGGATGTATATAGACTATTACGCATTCCTTTCCAAGGAGAGTTAGTATATTATGATTCTATTTATGATAGCACAGTCTACAGATGAGTGTTTGGAGACAACACTATAGATGATGATACTATTACTTGGCCACAATTTTCTTATTTCCTAAGATTACTAGCGGTTCTTGGTGCTCCTATTGGTGGATTCTTGCTTCTTGACTGCCGAGGTCATGGTTTCTCAGTTGGATGGGGCAGGATCCTTGAGGATTTACTTGCTTAGCCTTGAAAATTTGATTGGGTCTCTTGTGTTCTTGCTCAACTATATCATGATCTGCATGAGTTTGTCTACAGAGAGAGCACTTCTTTGTCTGCAAGTGCAATGTTTCTATAGTTGTGGGTATGGGGGAATCTTCCCATTACTAGGCCTATTTCCGATAGGATTCATCACCAAGGATTCCCATATGCTTTTCTATATAGTGGCATGGTTGTCCAACATCATCTGGGAAAGCTTGATTATTGGTGTCGATAGATTGATGATCTTGATCAGGTTTAGTGGTGACCATACATAGGGTGTGAGCACTAGAGGGAGGATGATGATGAGCTTCCCTACATGTTTTCTCCTCGATGGATAATTGGCACAGCTACAACTATTATGGAGCATTTTTGCTTTGGTTGAGTTTCTCACTAGTATGGTAGAGTACAGGATATGCCACAAGGTGTAGCATTATGCTCATGTATAGGCAGAGTGATCGATGTGGGGTCCTCTAATTGATTATCAGTTTGCATGTGATCAGATTGCTGGTTTGGAATACTACAAATGGGAGATTCTTGTAGGTGTTGCAGATGGTGGGATGTCACATGAGTATCAAGACTGGTGGGCTAGGAATAGGTTTCCTTGATTTAATAATCTAGCAGAGCCTATCCTAGGCTAGGATGAGAGAGATGATGATGGCGGTGGTGATGATGGTGGTGATGGTGGTGGAGGGAGATGTTAGAGATGGTGAGGATAGAGAGCACATTAGGCTATTGGTAGAGCATGAGATGGACCATGAGTGAGAGGTGGACATGTCTAGGATAGGGCTACAGCTAGAGGATAGGATGATGTAGCCGAGGTATGACCTAGAGAAGAAGTGGATAGATAGCATAGAGCTCATTGATAGTAGAGACAACAGAGATAGGTACATATAGATGCTGCTTAATAGATTCTTGGTGGATAGGATCCCTTAGTTTGGTTATAGAGGGTTGCTTTAGCACAATAGGATCAAGTTCCACTATAGCAGGTGCCTCCACAGGTGCAACAGTCATAGGATATGGGGTAGAGCTCATAAGATGCTCCTAGCATTGATAGTGTAGCATGAGATGTTCAGTCATTGAGGACATATATATCTACTGTTGTGGGTAGATTGGATCAGGTAGCTCTTTTGATGCAACAGTTTATGACTCATGTGACTCAGAGACCTAGCATAGAAAGCACTTCTTAGGCTCCTCCTTCAAAGGATAGACAGGATGACAGAGGTCCAGATGGATCAGGTGCTGAGGATGGATTGGGTGTTGCTATGGGAGCTTGATGATTTGATAGAGTTACTCATTGTTGATGTCACTTGTATCACGTTTCATGTTGTTTTTGATCAGAACACTTGATGTATAGCTTTCATGACATTTGTATCTTGATATACTGATGTACTAGCTCATTTGATGAACACTTATATGATGATATACTTCCTTGATTCTATTGATGTATTTTGTTATGAGATTATCTTTATATGTAGCTATATGGTGTTTATGATGCATTTACTTGTGATTATGCTATGGATGCAGCGTATCTTATTTTATGATATAGATAGATGAATGTATTGATCTATGGATTTATGACATGCTTTTCCCTATTTTCAATGTATGGATGCAAAATATTTTATGGAGATATGAATGTGAATGCCCCTATGTTTTTTGGTTTTTGGATGTATGCAATTCTATCTTTAATTACATGTATGCAAATGATGTATGAGTAATGATTCTTTTTCTCTTTTTTTTTGATATATGGATAATGAATAATTATTAATGCTATGCATGAATGCAAAAGATAATCTCACTTTGTTGATTGAAATCAAGGATAAGACATTTGAATTGAACCCCCCATTTCTTTAATGTTTTGATTAACCAAGATTATTAATGTACCCCCTTGCAAATTAAGCTACAAAAGGCAAAACAATATATACAATGCACTTAATCTAAGATGTATGGAGCTAACTATCATTATTCAAAATTTGGAGCTTATAATCATCATTGAGCATTTTTGGAATCCCATTTTAGTACAACCATCACTAGTTCAACTATGATGATACAAATAATTTTTTCACCTCTTTTTTTGCTTTCCCATCTCTCTTTGGTATGACTATCACTGATCGAAGTCAATCATGAGAGTGCGAATACTGATTTTGTCAGATTCTATGTTGCAAGTGGATTTTGGTATTATGATATTGAAGATCAAAATAGCCAATGTATCCGTTTGCATAAACAAGCAGAAATCTCAGTTTTATCCTATGTACAAGTCCTCAATGATTCTTTGATGATCACATCCTTAGACAAATAATACATGATTTAAAACTTTGATATTAAGATAGTCATTCATAAATCAAGAAAAATATCATCCTTTCATCATAGCTTGTCTAGTCTAAAACTTTCATCGATTTGCTAGAAAGAAATGAATTCATCAATTGAGTCAACACTTAGAAAAATTTTGCAATATTTTTCAAATCCATACTTCAAGTGTAGCTCCATCCATTTCATATTTTTAATCCTAATAAAGATAATGTCATTTCAGTTCTTGGATCAAATTTTGTATTTTTGGCTCAAATTGGATTAGAATGTAGATTTGATTAAGTGTTCCTCTTTCGAGTGTGATGAATTGATTCTTTCATTGAATAAAGCTTTCTTTGATGATTCCTTTCTCCTCTTAAGTAGATTGCCCCCAGTTTGATATTGATTTCATTTGTGGGACTTAGAAATTTTTTTCGATTAGGTGACCAAAATCTTGAGGTACTCGCAAATGCAACTGTGGGGTTTTATTATGGAATATATACAAATGCTAGCGAATGGAATATTTACATGGTGACCTTCTAGGTATGCGATTGACTTGGACTTTCAATGGTGCCTGTTTACCAGGTTTTCACCAAGGCACTTTTCTTCTTTTTTGATTTTTTTATATTTTTCTTTTTTTTCAAATTTTTTTCATATCATCAAGGTGCATATTTGCTAGGTTTTCACCAACACAACATATTTTTGAGGATCATATATGAATGTTTTTTATTTCTTCATGCTCAATTTTCCACTCTTTTTGATCTTTTCTATTTTTCAAATGTTTTTGGTATTTTAAGGATCTCTTTGAACTATGTACATTAAATATGATGCTCTTCATTTGATACTCTTTATACTCTTTCGGCTGCCTCATGTATGGATCCTCTTTAGATGTACACTATTGATAGGCTCTTGTAGTTCTTTGCCATCACAATCTGCTAGTTTGTAGGTGCCGGTCCCAAAGTTTTCAACAATGATAAATGGTCCTAACCAGTTTGCTTCCCATTTTCCTTTCTTTTCCCTTTCTTCTTGGTTCTTGGAATTTTCTCACAAAACTAGGTCATTTATTTGAAATGTTCTTGGCTTGATGTGCTTATTGTAAGCCCTTGACATCCTATTTTGGTACACCTTCAAATGATCAAATGCTTGCTTCTATTTTTCATCTTAGAGTTATAGTTCTTGCAGCCTCGCAACCCTATAGTCTTCCTCATTTATCAAACCATGCATAGATATCCTCAAAGATGGAATTTCTACCTCTAAAGGCAAAACTACTTCTACTCCAAAGACTAAGGAAAAAGGTGAAGCTCCTATTGGCATTCTTATACTTGTTCCATAAGCCCACAAAGTTGGGTTTATTTTAATGTGCCAATCTCTACCTGAGTTGTCCACCATTCTCTTCAAAATTTTCAAGATGTTTTTATTTGTTGCTTCGGCTTGTCCATTACCTTGAGGGTAATAGATTGAAGAAGAATGATGAATCATGTGAAACTTTGTGCATAATTCCTTTAGGTCTTTATTCTTAAAATTCTTTGCATTATTCATTATGATAGCATGAGGTATGCCATATCTACAAATAATATGATTGAGGATAAAAAAAGATATCTACTTTCTTGTTGCAGTTGATAAGGGTACAACTTCCACCCACTTGGTAAAGTACTCAGTTGTCATGATGATGAATTTATGACCATTCGAGGATGGTGGACAAATCATGCCTATTAGGTCTAGACCCCATTGATAGAATGTCCAAGGTGTTGTCAACGGATGAAGCTCTTGTGCGGGCACATGTATCAAGTTTCCATGGAATTGACACTTCCTATAATTTTTTTGCAAAGTTACAAGCATCTTTTTCCATCGTAGGCCAAAAATATCCTATCCTAAGAAGTTTCTTGGCTAGGGTTAATCCGTTCGAGTGTGACCCACAAATTCCTTCGTGGATTTCTCGTAAGGCTACATTTGATTCCTCTTCTTCTAAACATCTAAGGAGCATTCCATCTAGACTTTTTCAATACAATGTTTCAAAAATTATAGTGTATCGAATGGCTTGGTGAATGAAGATTTTCTTTTGATTCCTAGTTTGGTCTATGGGAAGGATTTGATCTTTCAAGTAAGTGTAAATTTGTCCATACCAAGGTGATTCATTTGTAGTTAGCAAGCAAATGGTGTAAGGGTGGGTAGGGTCAAATGCAGGTTGATACACTTCTTCTACCAAGAACTCATATCTGGAACACTGATTAGGCATTTGTAATAATGAAGCCAAAGTGGCCATTGCATCCATTACTTTGTTCTTTTACCTCAGCACTTGTTCAAATGTTATAAGTATGAAATAATTCTTAAGATTGTCCATCATGTTTTTGTAGGGTACCAATTTGTCATCTTTCATTTGATATTCCTCATTGACTTGATTTATGAATAATTGTGAATCTCCATAAACCTTTAGTTTTGTTACTTTCCACTCTAATGCTAGTTTGATTCCAATAACCAAGGCTTCATATCTTCTATATTATTGGTTCATAGGAATAGAAATTTGTAAGATTTAGGGATAGTAGAGCCTTGAGGAGTGATTAGAAGTATGTCTACTCCTGATCCATGATGAGTATAGGAACCATCAAAATATAATTGCCATGATTTTGCCTCCACATTCACAATCTCTGAATCTGGGAATTCCACTTGGATTGGGTGATCATCTTCAAGTGGTGCTTCTGCTAACTGGTTTTCAATGATTTGTCCTTTGATTAATTTTCTATCAACATATTCTATGTTGAATTTACTTAGTACCATTACCCACTTTGCTAGCCTTCCATTCAATGTTGTTTTAGTAAGTAGATACTTCAAAGGGTCAATTTTGGCAATGAGCCTTATCTTGTGGGCTAACATATAATGGCATAATTTTTGGGAAGAAAAAACTATAGCCAAGCATGACCTTTCCATGAATGTATAGTTAAGCTCGTATTTGACCAAGGTTCTACTTATGTAGTAAATTGCCTTTTCTTTCCATGTTTCATCCTCTTGTGCTAAAAGTGCCCCCAATGAATTCTATGTTGCTGAAATGTATAAGATCAAGGGCTTGCCTCTGATGGGTGGCATCAAGATTGGTGGATTCATGAGATATTTCTTCAATAGATTAAAGGCTTCTTCACATTTTTCATCCCATTTGAAAATTGTGTCTTTATGCAAAAGTTGGGTGAAATTATGATATTTTCTGCTAATTGGGAAATAAATCTTTTGATGGATTGTATCCTTCCTTGTAAAGATCTCATATGACTAATGTTTTTAGGTGCTTCCATTTCCATAATAGCCTTTTCTTTAGTAGGATCCACCTCTATTGCTTTTGCAAATACAATATAGCCTAGTAGTTTTTCAAATTGGACTCCAAATGCACATTTCTTTGGGTTAAGTCTTACTTTGAATTCTTCTAGCCTTTCAAAAAATTTCGCTAAAATTGGTAGATGTTCTTTTCTTGAGTTTGATTTGGCTAATATATCATCCACATAGTCCTCCATGAACTTATGCATCATATCATGAAATATTGTGGTCATTGCTCTTTGATAGGTTGCTCCTACATTCTTTAACCCAAATAGCATGACATTATAGCAAAAAGTACCCCATGCACATGTAAAAGTGGTCTTATCTTGGTCTTCTGGTGCTATCTTTATCTAGTTATATCTACTAAATCCATCCATGAGTGAGAACATGGAGTGTCCCGCTGTTAAGTCCACAATGGCATCAATACTTGGAAGTGGGAAATCATCCTTAGGACATGCCAAGTTTAAGTCTCTAAAGTCCATGCAGATTCTAATGGATTTGATTGCTTTTGATACTGGCACTATATTTGAGATCCATTGTGCATAATCAATGGCCCTTATAAATCCCACCTTCAATAGTTTTTCTATCTCCACTTTGACAAGACGTGCTATATGAGGATGCATCTTCCTTAGCTTTTGCTTAACAATTTTGGCTCCTTGTTTGATATTTAGATGATGCATTATTAGATTTGGGTCTAAACCTGACATATCATCATAAGACCATGTGAAGTTAACTTTTTTTTCCTTAAAAAACCTTAATGAATTCTATTCTTTCTTCGCTAGATAGGGATGCTACTAGGTGGATGATCTTCGACTCTATTCCTGATCCAATATTTATCTTTTATGTTGGCTCAATTAAGATTGGAGATCTTTCTTCATAATGTCTGGTAGAGCATCCAAACTCCCTTCCTTAGGTCCCTCAGTTGGGTTTTCACATTTGGAAACATCCTTCATTTCTTTATTTTTTTCTTTTGGATCTAATGTTGCCACAATGTGGTTTTCAACACTTGATTCTTTTCCTTTTATATTTTTTTCACTTTTTTCATTTTTTCTAGGATTGAAAGTTTGGATGCTCCCTTTGATCATTTCTTCTTGATATTCTCTGATAGAAGATGGTTCAATTGCATTGAGGTATTGGGACACCATGTTGTCATTTAAGAAAATTGGCAAGGTAGTTGGTTCAATAGCATTTCATTCAATTAAGTCCGGACGGATGAGAGTCAATGGGTCAACACTTGGGTTTGTTTCAATTGGATTTAAGGTGTATATCTCATTATTGGAGGGTTCATACATTTTATCTTGTAAATCTCAAACATGGGCTTCCTCTAAATGTTCTAAAGAAGAAGGATCAAAGTCCTCCTCACTAGACTCCTCTAGGGTTTTTGTTGGATAAAAATCATGTGGATTAAACCTAATGTTTGATTCTTCCATAGTAGGTCTCCATGAAGGAATGTATGGTTTTCCTACCCATTAATTGATCTCTATTTATATGTTTGGCACATCATTTAGGATCACTTGACTAAAAATAGATGCTTGATTTGAACTTGATTCGGTTATTGGTCCTTTATCTTTGGTAGAAGCATAAGTATGGATAAAATCAATACCCTTATCTTGACATGACTCATCTGATAGAGTATCCCATTCTCATTCATTATAATCCTCATCACTATGAGATTATAATTGTAATATTTTATCATGTAGCTTGGGATAATGTTTTTGAGTGTATCCTTCTTCAAGATACCCTAATCTTTCTTTCTCTTTGGAATCTTGCCATGTTGATTCTATGGGTTCAATGAGCCCTTAATTATTCATGCCCAAAGGTCCTTGACCTTTTTACCCCATCTTTTTCATGATTGAAAACCCTTCCCCATATTAATGTGTGGGAATGGTTATATTTTGGATATGTTTGATGTGGGCACTTGATTCTTCATCTTTATATAACCAGTTTAGGATTTCATTGTCTTCTTCATCCATGGTGGATGATGTACTTTCCCTCACAAAGTTATCATTATATCTATGGGGTAGATTTGGAGGTTTTCCAAGGGAATTGGGTGATAAAGGTAGGTCCATCATAGATAAGGAGTATTTGCCTACTCCTTTTTTCTTGATCTTACATTGCTTATCAAAATTTTTCATTATTTGGTCCATCTTTTGATAATTGGCCTCTTTAGTGTATAATTGGATAGCTTTAGTATGGTCTTCTTTTGGTTCTTCAATAATGTTATCCTCATTAACCTTTTCTTTTCCTTTAGTCGATGTAGTTTGGTTAATGAGTTTTGGTGTGTCTTTAATAAAAAATTATTCTTACATCTTTTCATTTCCTTTCAACAAAGGAATGTCCTTAGAACTTTGACCTTGCTCCATTTGATTAGGTATAGACCCTTCAGTATTGTGTGGATCCAAGGAGTCATTGATAGGCTTGACATTATTACAATATTGAAATGGGTTCAAATCCCCACTTACCATTATCTCTTGCCCTAGATATGGAAATTTTAGACATTGGTGATAAGTTGAAGGAACGGCTTGTATTTTGTGGATCCATGGCCTTCCTAACAAAATATTGTAAGTCAACTTTAAGTCCAACATTTGACATATGGTCTCTTTTTGCATGGGACCAAATCTTATGGGTAGTACTATGACTACTTTTGAGGCTCTTTCTTCATCATCGTAGGCTTTTATGGTTATCTTTTTCTTAGGATCAATAGCCTCCTCAGAAAATCCTAGGGCTTTCACCAAGTTAAGGGTAAAAATGTTTAGGCCAGCTCCTCCATCTATAAGGACTCTTTTCACCCTATGCTTATGGATCAACACTTCTATATGTAAGGGAATATTTTGAGGATGATTAAGGGACATGTCATCTTGTTCAAAAAATGATAGGAAATGAGGTGCAATTAAGTGCCCTACCATATTTTGGAATTTGTCTACCTCCAAATTTAGAGGCACATTTGTTTCCAATAAGGCCTTCTCCAAGATATCCTTATGAATTGGTGATAATTTGAGCAGCTCAAGAATAGAGATTTGAGTGGGAGTTCTTTGTAATTGATCAACCAAGTTGTATTGTTTTGATGATGATGTTGAAGCTTGGTTTGATAACACAATCTTTGGAGCATTGGTGGGTAGAGTAATTTTTTATGCTTGCACCCTAGTGAAAACATTTGATGATACTCCCCTTGACTTGTCTTTCACTATGATAACATTTATGGTTTGATCCTCTTCTCTTAGAGTATTTATCATGTTATCATAAGTATGAGCAAAGTTCACTTTCTCATTGCCCTTTTTTTTATTTTGATTAGCATTAGATGAATCACCCTTTTCATGATTCAAAAAGGGGTTTTTGAAGGCTGTGTGATCTCCATTATTTTGAGGTCCTTCAATTTGAATGGTTCCCTTGTCAATTAAATCTTTCACTAAGTGTTTTAACCTCATGCATTCATTTGTTGGGTGACCTCTATTTCGATGATATTTGCATTGATGGGCATCATTCCATGAATAAGGTTTAACTTGAGGTTCATAATCTTTCATCTCGGGTAATGTGATGACATTATTGGAAACCAAGGTCCATAATACATTCTCCAAAGGTTCACCTAAGTATGTGAATTTCTTTTTATTATAATTGGAGTAGGAAGATTTTGATTTATTCCCATTAGCATTATTGTTGGAATTTTTGGAATTGTTATTGGAATTATTGGCATTATATGGAGCTTTGTTTGATTGATTAACATTATTTGAAGAATTAGCTCCATATGGTAAGATAAAAGGGGTTGACTTCAAGTTGTGGGCCTCCAAAACTCCATCATTTACAAGGTTTTTATTGTTATTCTTTATCCATGATTTATATTTATCATTGTTATTATTGGAGCCTTGATTATTGAAATACTTAGGCACATAATTATTGTTGTTGTTTTTGTTGTTGGATTTGTTATCTTTAAATAATTTGATTTCACCTCTCTTGACCAACACATCTTCAATCTTGATCCCATTTTTGATGAGTTTTTCTAATGTTGGGGGACATTGAAGTTGTAATCTATAATTCATTTCCATGGTCAAATTGTTGGTGAAGATTTCCATCTTCTCTTTCTCAGGGATACTTCGTGGATACCTTGCAAAAATAGTCCTCCACCTTTGTAGGAATCCTAAGGACTCTCCATCTTTCTATTTTGTATCAGACAACTTGAGCATTGTGATTTCGTTCTCAATGTTATAAGAGTAATGGGTTATGAACTTGGAGGCTAACTCCTCAAAGGTCTTTATTCTTGGGGGTAGTTTTGAGAACCACTCCATTGTGGGACATCCTAAGATTCTAGGAAAGAATCTCATTAGATGTGTATCATTGTGCCTGAACTCTATGCTTAGGGCCAAAAACTCTCCTAGATGATCCTGTGGGTTGGTTTTACCCATGTACTTATCATATTTAGGAAAAATGGTATTGAAAGGAAATGATACCATAACTAAACTTTTTATTGAAAGGGAAAGGACACAAAGCTTCTATGGAAAAGGCCTTAGGTTCAGCTGCCTTCTTCATGGTATCAATTTGTTCTAGGAAGGCCTTTATCTACCTAGTCATAACATTCATAGGGTCATCTTGATGTTGGTCTTTCTTGAGTTGGTCAATATCAAAATCATAAGGAAGCTTTACTCCCTTTTGGGCTAGGTTTAGGAAAAAGTTCTCCTTATCCTTATCTATCAATTTCTCCATTACCTCTAGGAATTCTAGGTCTTGGGAAGCTCTCTCAACTCTTTCTTCAAGTGTTTCTTTGGATTTATGATTGGCATTGCTGGTATTGTGATTATGATATGCTGAATTTCTATCCATCCCTCCAAGTCTTTGTTCAAATAGGTTTGGAAAAATTTCTTCTTGATTAGGACCCTTGAAAAGACTTTGGTATTCAGCTTCTTGCCCTTGGTTTGCAAAAAGAGTGTTATCTCCTTGTAATGATACCCTATATGTGTGGGACCTCATGGAAACCAACATCCAACAAGGGTTTAATTTGAAGTGATCCTTGATTCGAGAATCATTGATTTTATATTGAAGAGATTTAAAAATATAAGACGAGTTTTCAATGGATATATCTCTCACTTGTTTATGTATTCAAACACAACAATCATGCATTCACTTCTCTCTTTTTACCCACTTAACACAAAATATTTGATTTGAAGAACGTTATCATAGGTTTTGCACAAAAAGACACTTCAAGCACCTACCTAGCACAAGATTTGGTTGGTAAACATGGCTCTAAAAGGTGGTCTTTCTATTTTATCAAGGATTTAATATTGGTTCCATTCAAATAGACTTTAAAATTTCATTCCCCAAGTATGTTAAGGGGCTTCCCACATGCACAAAAGTACGATTTGGTGTAATCTGTGAGGACTACTAGAGGAAGTCTGAAAAATTTAAAATCCGTTTGTCACACACCCCATTAAGGATGCATGCATTTTATTTTAGAGTGGGTTGGATTCCCGTAGCAAAAGTGAGTGTATCCCACTTTGGGCTGTCCCTCTCACTGGCCTCGTTAATGCAAACTTGGGAGGTGAGCCCACTAATTCTCTAGCATGTTCATTCAAAGCAAGGAAAATGGAGTTAAGGTCAAGATTTTGGGAATTTGGTTCACCAAAAGGTGAAGAGCATATCCTTAACTTTTTCTTTAGTTCCCAATCACAATTATCAATGTTCAATTGATTTCACCCACTAAATATAGGGATTTGGGTATTTCTACTCTCTTCCACAAACAAGGGGCTTTGATTTTATGTGCTTGATTCCTTAAGCTTTCTTATTAATCAAAAAGTTCAACACCTTTAGCTTTTGATTCACTAGAAGAAGTGAAGAGCATAGGCCTAAATGCTAAATTTTCCAAACAAAGAGAGGTTTTGTAATTACTAGATTTTGAAATGCACCAATGCCACAATTTAAGGGAAAATATTGACTAGTTTAAGGCTTACCTTTTCCTTGTAGCTAACTGAAGTTAGGGGTAGTTTTTAGTGATTTCATAATTTTTATCATTACCTTGGCAATAGCTCCTTCCAAATGTGCTTTTCCACTAGGAAGTTAGTCAACACCAACAATCACAATGAGGGAAACCCAATCGAAATTGAAGAAGCAAAGAATTATTAGTGAACCTTAAGCACCTTATTTGCAAATTTTTAAGGAAAAACTTGAACTAAGGAGTAAAATCCTATTGAGAGATACAAATTTTGTTTTGTAAGCTTCTATAATTTCAAGATAGTTTTGATATACTTGGTTTTCCTCCTCTTGTGATTCCTTAAGAACCACTTTTATGTGAGCAAAGTTATCCTTCTTAATCTTCTTAACCAATGCCTTGCCTTCTTGATTAAATTTTCTCTCTAGTTTTTGGACCTTTCTGTGCCTACCCATTTATAGTAAAAACATATAGATAGAGAGTTAGGTAATTGAATTTATCAATTTGATAGCAAATTAAAACAAAATCTATAGTAAGCGTCATTGTCCAGCAAATACGCATGATCAAAATATTGGTAGGCATAACTTTAATAATAGCAAGCGTCACTTTCTAGTGACACAAATGACATTGAAAGTTAATCAGGCGTAAAAAATTTATCTACTAAGCATAAAGAGTATTGAAAATTGTGTAAAATGATTTATTTAAAGTGACAATTTAACAAATACTAGGTGTGAATTATCAGATACTAGGCGTGACTCTCTCTGTAAATTGCATACTTAAAGTCTATCACAGGCAGTGACAAACAGTAGATCTGTGACACTTCTTAAGTCACGGGCATGACTTTATGAGAAAAGGTAGAATAATTTATCTCATAGGTGTGAGCATTCATCTTGTAGGTGGCTAGAAAGAATTTAAGATAGAAGAGAAGTGATCAACCAGGCATGAGTTAGTAGCTTTTAGGCATCAGAACATTGATCTGAAGCATCATCAGAATGACTATAGGCATGACTGAATTCTTTGTACGTGTGACTTCACCTATTTTCTATAGAAAATTCATGAAAAAGTGAAAATACAAGCATACAAGATATGATGAAAATGATGAAATGAGGCTTAGAGCCCCACGGTGGGTGCCATTTTGTATACTAGGGAAAGTATCTTCATAGAATTAAGGTTGAACAATAAATGAAATAGTAACTAAATAAACCACAATACATCAACTATTTAGCAAATTAATGATCAATTGAGCATCATATTTCTCTCTAACTAAGAATGTTAATACAAAGCTCTCAGTAAGCTCTCATTAATGACAGTCCTAGAATAAGAATGATAAGATAAACAAGTTAAAGCTAACAATTATATCAAAGTAAATGCTAATTAAGCTCTCAAATGCCTTTCTAAACTCAAATTGCAAGAGGTTCAATGCAATTCTCAGATGTGTGGTTGATAATTATGAAGGATTTAGGCCTTCCTTTTATAGATTTTCTCAATGGTAGGGGGTGTCATTGTGTTTGATCACAATTAAGCCTTGGTTGAGTCTTTGGTTCCACCCTTTTAAGACAATGCAAAGTTTGTGTCCTCAAAGCTTGGGACAAGTAGACAAGATCAATGGTCAAGATTCTCTTTCACTTTGAGTGATTGAGATTGAATTTGGCTTGATCCATGTGAGTGCCTTTCCTCAAATCTCATTGGTTGATTGAATTTCCTCCCTTTGTGGTTGTTGAGAGTAATTAAGATTTATTAATTGATTTAAAAGATTTATTTTAGCCATGTACCCCTTGAATGGGTTGAATTTAATTTAATCCAAGACTATACAATTAACTAATTTAATTGCACTTTGATTTGATTTCACTTGATTAAAATGCTCTCAATTTTGATTTATCTCGAATTAAGACTTGATTTTAATTTTAATTGACTAATTATGCATTTTGATTCAATTACTTAAATTTTGTCCTTGATTTGCTTTGATATGACTTTATTTTCTTTGATTTGATCTTTGTCCATTTTTAGGTGATTACACATACCATGTCTCCTTCATGAGTTAAGGAAAAACCTTCAAGGTACTCAATGTAGACTTCTTCTTCTAATTATCCATTTAGAAATGGTTACTTTACATCCATCTGATATACTTTGAATTTCTTATAAGCTGCATAAGCCAAAAACATTCTTACTGCTTCAATTCTTGCAACAGGTTCAAAAGTCTCTTCATAATCAATTCCTTCTTTTTGTGAGTATCCTTTACATACCAATAATTCTTTGTTCCTTACAACTTCTCCTTGTTCATTCATCTTGTTCTTGAATACCCATTTAGTTCCTATAACATTCTTATCTTTAGGTCTAGGGACCAACTCCCAAGTCTTGATCTTTTCAATTTGATCTAGTTCTTCCTTCCTTGCTTTAATCCAATGTTAATATTTACAAGCTTCATTAGTAGATTTAGGTTCAATTTGAGAAATTAAACATATTTCTTCTTGTACCTTATTTCATGTCAGAATGCCTTTTTCTATGCTCCCAATAATCTTCTCAATAGGATGATTTCTTACTAGATTCCTGTTAGGTGTCATTGTCTCAGTTCTTGCTTCAAATCTATGTTTTGCTCTAGGTTCTTCTCTGATTTCCTCAATGTGACTTTCATTCTGCAAATCATTGTCACTTTCATAAAATAATTCAACATTTTCTTGATCAATTCTAGGATGATTTCCTTCATCTGATTCATAATCAAGCATTCTTTCCTAAATTTTGAACTTTTCATCAACTTTAACATTTGCACTATCAACAATAGTTAGTTATTTTATTGAAACATCTATAATCTTTTATTTTCAATGAATAACCAAGAAATATACCTTCATCACTTCTAGGGTCAAATTTTCCAATGTCACCATCTCTCTTAATATAGAATTTACTTCCAAGAATTCTAAAATACTTAACTGATGGTGCATGTACAAACCACAATTCATAAGGTGTCTTGTATGCGTCTACTCTGATTTGTACTCTGTTCATTTTATATACTATTGTATTCACCGCTTCTCTCCAGAATGTCTTCAATAAATCATTATCAAATAACATAGCTCTTGATGCTTCAGTTATTGATCTGTTCCTTCTTTCCACAATACCATTTTGTTCAGGTGTTCTCTGGGCTAAAAATTGTCTCTTAATACCATTCACTTCACAAAAAGTGTTAAACTATTTTGAAGTAAATTCTCCACCTCTATCTGATCTTAAACATTTTATCTTCATTCAAGATTCATTCTCAACTTTGTTCTTAATTACTTTAAATTTATCAAATGCCTCAGACTTTTCTTTAATAAATGTAATCCACATAATTCTTGTAAAATCATCAACAAGAATCATAAAATACCTTTCACAATCCTCTAGTCTTTGTGGGACCACTCAAATCTGTATGAATAATTTCAAACTTCTCTGCTGATGTGAAATTCTTACTAGGAAATGAACTTCTGTTCTGCTTATCCACAACAAATTCTTTGCAAATCATGTTAGTAGGTTTCATAATGTTAGGAAAATCTCTTACTGCAAGTGTAGTGCTTACTTTCACAATGTTATCAAAGTTTATATGAAAAAATCTTCTGTGCCATAACCAACTGTCATCAATTCTAGTAATCAAACATGCCATCTCTATAGGGTTCAACTGAAATATATTACCTCTGGTTCTTGATCTAGTTCCAATCAAATTACCGTCCTTATCCTTGATCACACAAGTTTTCTCAGTAAACCAAACATGATATCCCTTATCAACTAAATATCCAACACTCAAAAGGTTAAGTTTCAATCCATACAAAAAATAAACATCATCAGTGTTAGTCTTTCCATCAAGAGTAATAGATCCTATTCCTTTTATCAAACACAATGCATTGTTTCCAACTCTAACAATTTCTCCATCATAATTGTTAAACTTTATAAACTTCTTCATGTCACTAGTCATATGATGTGAACAACCACTATCTATAATCCAATCAGTTCTCTTTTCTACTTGAGAAACTAAATCTTTTTCTTCTCTAACTTTAGTTGAAAAGATTTCTTCTTTTATTGCTACAAATCCTATATCATCATTCTCATTATCACTTTCACTTAGGGATTTCTCAATACTAGCCTCAAATTCTTCATCATTAGCATAGTAACATTCTTTAGATCTTCTAGGTTTAAAGTTATTCTTATACTTCTTTACTCTTTTAGGACATTTAGATGCAAAATGACCATATTCTTGACAAGTCCAACATTTAAAAATTTTCTTACCCTTTGGTTCTCTTTTCACAAGCAAGGCAATTCCTTCCTTAATCTTTCTATCTTCCTCAATCTTAGATCTACTGCCACTAGCATAGTCTCCACTCACACTAATGCTTCTTGAAAACGTAGGGTGAACACTAAGTGCACTAAATGCTATCTCAATTGTAGGTAGATCTCCCGACTATCTCAAGCTTATCTCTACTTCTTCTAGTCTTCCAAGAAGAGTTTCTCTGGTCAAGTTCTCAGTACAAGGTATAACTTGCTCAATCATATGCACTGCATGCTTAAATATAAGAGTTAATGTCTTTAGAATATTCCATATCACTTCATTCTCTATCTTGTTTCCTTCACAAGATTTGATACTTGCAATAATCTTTGAAATTCTACCAATATAACTTCTAACCGATTCATCTTCCATCATTCTTATATCTTCAAATGCATTATCCAATTATGTAATCTGACTCTCTTTGCATGTACATTACCTTCAAAAGTAGATTGTAAAGCTAACCAAATTTCATGAGATGTCCTTATATATTTTACTTGACTGTATTCATTTTCCAGAAGGGATGACAATAGTGCTTCTTTGGAAAGTATGTTACATGAACACATCTCTTTCCTCATTAGTACATTTTTCAATTTTGCATTCTTCAATGATAGTCTTTGCATTCTTTGTGATTAACTAATACCCTAGTCCTAAACATAGAAAATGTGTCTTTATCTTTTCTTTCAAGCTATCATAGTTTAATTCATCAAACTTAGGGCTTTCTTTCCTGAAATGATTCGCCATGGATCTCCTCAAGTTGTTAAAATTTTCCTTCAAGGACCTACCGCTCTGATACCAATTGTTAGAAAGTAAAGTCCACCAAGATAACTAAGGGGGGGAGGGGGGGGGGTGAATCAGTTATATGATAAATAAATTTTTTATCACCATCAACATATTTTAACCATGTAAGGAATGTAAGAAATAACCATAGAAAGATAAACATACACAACAACACAATAACACAAGATATGTTGACTAAGGAATCTCTTGATCAAAGAGTAAACCCCAGTGGGAATGAAGCCCACAAAATATGTACGAATATAAAAATTCCTTGTGAGAGGATAGACTCTGTTAAGAGACTTATGAAATACATTTAGTACATACAAGTCCTTGTTAGGAGACTTTGAATCCTTGTTAAAAGATTCTAACCCTGTTAGGAGTTATGGAAGGTAGAAGGACCCACTGTCCAAACAGCTTCAAGGGAAAGATCACTGAACACACTTTCCAACTAATCTCTATATTACTCAAACATAATATTACCAAATAATTACTGATCTCATCAACTTATCTTTTCTCCTCTGTCTATGCCAAACCGCACCAACTACTTCACCAAATCTCAATATGAGATCTCTGCAATTCACATATCCTCTTACAACATATATTGCTCAATTCCGCAATTCACCTCTATATAATACTACATGCAATAAGGAAAACAATCCTTTCTTTATACCACACTCAAATAATTACAAATGAGTAAGCTAACAAGGCTTAACCAATTACAAAATATAAACCTCCACACGCTACATAATATTTCACAAATACATAAAACTATCAGCTTCCAAATAAAATAAATCTTCACTCGTGCAACCTCTAACCATTCTTTCACATCCACATCACTATCATAATGTCTTCATCAATTGTACAACTTCGCATGCATAGATTCTACCCTGATTAGGAGATATCATTGGATGAAAGTAATGAAAGAAGAACTTGAGCATATTAAAAAGAGAAAGACTTGGGAATCGGTCCCTAGACCTAAAGACAAGAATGTTATTGGCACAAAATGGGTTTTCAAAAACAAGATGAATGAGAAAGGTAAAATGGTAAGAAACAAAGAAATATTGGTATGTAAAGGATACTCGTAGCAAGAAGGTATTGATTTTGAAGAAACCTTTGCACCTGTCACTAGACTTGAAGTAGTGAGAATGTTTTTGGTATGTGCTTATATTAAAAATTTCAAGGTATATAAGATGGATGTTAAATAAATTTTTTTTAATTGATAAATTGAAGAGGAAGTCTACATTGAACAACCTGATGGGTTTTCTTTAATAGAAGACAAGGATATAGTTTGAAAATTTAAGAAGGCATTGTATGGATTGAAGCAGGATCCTAGAGCTTCATATACAAGGTTAGACAAACACTTGATCAGTTTGGGATTCAAGAAAGGTAATGTAGATGGTAATATGTACTTAATGAAAAATGATGATGGATTACTGATTAGTGAAGTATTTTTTGATGATATTACCTTTGGATGTAATGATGAAGCAAGTAATAAATTTTTAGAAGAAATGAAAGATGAATTTAAATCAAGCATGATTGGTGAGATGAAATACTTCTTGGGATTACAGGTTAGACAAAACAAGGATATAATTTTTATATCACAAACAAAATATCTTAAGGACTTGCTGACCAAATTTGGAATGGAGAATTGTAAACTAGTTTGAACCTGCATGGTAACTAGATGTAAATTATCAAGAAAGGATGAATCATCGAATGTAGCATAGACAAGATACAAATCTATGATTGGAGGATGACAATACTTAACTCACACAAGGCCTGATATAGCCAACACAGTTGGGATTGTAGCTAGATTTCAAACATAACCTAAAGAGACACATGTTGTAGCTGTAAAGAGGATTTTCAAATACTTGAGGGGTACATCAGAATATGGGTTATGGTATGACAGGTCACATGATTTTACACTATGTGAATACACTAATGTAGATTGGGAAGGAAATGTTGATAAAAAAGAGAGTACAAGTGTTGGAACATTCTTCTTTGGAGGAAAATTGGTCTCCTAGTTGAGAAAGAAACAAAATTGTATATCAGAGAGTACAAAAGAAGAAGAATATGTTGCAGCAAAAAATAATTGTAATCAAATCATTAGGATGAAGTAGATGTTGATGGATATTAGCATTGAATTCAATGAGCCTATTATCATACATTGTGATAATACATGTACAATTAGCATGTCAAAGAATCCAATATTACACTAAAAGACCAAACATATTACAATAAAGTATCATGTTGTGAGAGAGAAGGTTTCAGAAAAAGAAACAAGATTGGAGTATATTAGTACAAAGGAGAAGATAGAAGATAGATTCAAAAAATCTTTGGCTAATGATACTCTTGAGTGTCTGAGGGGTATTCTTGGGGTTATTCCCCAACCCTCTTCAGAGTAATGGATGTAGGAATGCACTAGTACAGCATGATCAAAGCATTATACCCATTTGGACTGGATGCTTCATGCTTCTCATATGGGGGAGTATCTTTACTTTAGCTGAGTTATTAAGAACTCTTAGTCATGATTTTTCTACAATATCATTTTTTAATCATACATACTTTTCCAAAATGTATTGGAGATGATTGAACTTTGAGAATTGATATATTGACACCTTTCTTATTGATGCCAATGGGGGAGAGATATACATGAAAAATATTAAAATCATAGTGAATGAGGGATATTTGAGTTTGAGAGCATGTACATGAAGATGAGGATGAAATATATTGATGGGAGCTTATTAATGATAGGATGGGACTAGATGGTTTTTCATCTATGTTTCCATCAACTTCAAAGGGGGAGATTGTTAGCATGAATGCTTATGATTATTGTTATTAGGGAAGATTCATTGTTGATTAGAGATGATTGAGTTCCTATATGTTACTTCTATGACTGGGTTTGTCATTGATGTCAACATATATTCTATTTGGGACATAGTTAACATTGTTATAGACACATAATTTTTTCATGAGGTTTTATGCTAATAAATTGAGTTTTAAGAAGATATAATTAAATTTAGGAATGTTTTCTGATGATGTGGTTGTAAGTGCTGAAAATTTTATGCAGAAATGCTTGATTTATGCGAAGTTTACTAAAGACTGTTCACAATGAGAGTTACCAAGAACATGTGACAGTTAGTTGAGATTTATTATTTCGAAAAGGTTGAACCTAGTTCAATGAGGTTGATGTGTTTTTTATGACATATTCAAGATGCTTGGATTAACATGAAAAAATTTACTTTTCATTCCATGAAGATGTGTGGATGATGTGAAGTGTGTTACTTATTTGTGAGCCAACTTCAGATTAATAATTCTATGGAAGTGTTTAGATATAATGTAATGTGTATTGTAAATTCTTATTGATGTCCTATATTATTAATTATAAATTGAGAAATCCTTTTGGCTGACTCAATAATAATTAGGACTTGGAACAAAGGAAAGGAAGTTTAGGGGTATCATAAGGATATCATGCATTCATGAAATGTTGTGTGATCTTTGAATGCAAAATGTTTATGATCAGAGAAGAATATGATTTTGTTGGTTTGTTGAGGACCTCAAAGGAATTGTATAGGAATAGAGAGATGTTATTTTAGTCAATTCACCCTTGGATGAGTTATCCTGAATATTGTTCAGTGAAGATAGTCTTCAAGCAATTTGGACAGTGGGGTCAGTTGTGTTCATTGTGTTTCTCAATCAAATACTCACAGGGTTGGGATCTTTTAGCAGGGATCCAATGTCTCCTAATAGGGACTCATATGTACTTATTGTATTGTATCATACTTCTAAAAAGGTCTATCCTTTTACAAGGAACTTTTATATTAGTACATCATCTTGTAGGCATCATTCCCACTGAGGTTTTCCCTTTGATCAAGGGTTTCCCTAGTTAACAAATCTAGTGCTATTGTGTGTGCTTATTATCTTGTGGTTATTGCTATTATTGATTACAAGATTAATATTTGATAGAGTTGAATTTAAGTTAATTATTCTCACAAATGATTCACCCCCCTCTCAGTTGTGTTGGTGGATTTTTCTTTCTAACAGGATTGAGTTATGTGGTTTTGTGTATCAGTTCTCTAGTAAATAGTGAAGAAAAAAGACAAAGGTTAGAAAATAGTTATGGGATCCTATTAGGCCAGTTTTGGTAAATTTTTTTGAGTTTGAGGATGGTTGATAGCATGTGATTTATTATTTTTTATTCACATTGAGTTTCCTAATAGATCTGGTCAACAACTACACACATTATAATATTTTTGTAAAGATTCTTAAGATTGACTGAGTTAATGACTTAATTATTGAAGTAGATATATAAGCTTGATGTATTTGATCATTTTGGTATGTATTCCATAGGTGTATTTTGTGATGATGTAAGAAGAGTAAAATGATAGTATGAAATGTGTTGATTCAATATTTTGAGCTTAACTGGAACTGTATTGGTATATGTTGATGTTGTTTATTAGTTCATTCTACTTTTGGATTGTAGTCCAACTTTTGTAAGGTAGTAAGAATTTTTCAAGGTTATAGCCCTTATTTTAATTGAGTAGTGAGCTCTAGTTTGTAAGCCTGTATGTGTGATCATTTATTGTTAACCTTTTAACTAGGTATATACATGTAAATTATAATTTTTGGTTTCCATCCCCGCCATTGTTTTTTCCCTAACTAGATTTCCATGAAAAAATCCTTTTGTTATGGTGTTGTGGATGTTTTTTATTTTATTCTATAGTTTACTTGTATTTAAAAGTGGCATGTGGTTTAAGAATCTTCTTAACATAGTTATAAATTATCAAACAATGATTCACCCCCCTCCCCCTCACATTCTTCCTTAATTATAACAATTGGTATTAGAGCCTTCTGCCTTGGAGCAATACTAGTAGGTTAAGGAAGATCTTGATGGATGATTCAATGGATTCAAGTAGTGTTATGATAATTATTTTGGTTTCACTCTAAGGTCTTGATCAATATAATGCTCAGAACATGGAATTAGAGAAGATACTTAAGGAAGCATAAAATTTCATTTAGAGACTAGAAGAGAAATTGAGGAAATCCATGGATAAGAGGAAGGAAATTTTTGAGAAGATGAAGTAGAAAGGAAGCATAAAAGATGAGGCTCAAATATGTGAGTAGATTTTAGAAGATAGAGAGAATCTAAAGAAAGAGATGGAATCTATGATGATGAAGATGACCCAAGAGATTGAAACAAAGAACAAGAATGAGGAGAGTCTTGAGCAATCCTTGGAGGATAAATTTGATGAATGTCAAAAACTTAATTGTAAATTTGGGAAATTGAAAGTTGATCTAGATGAATCCAAGAAAAATGAGAAATAACTTGAAATAGTAAACAATATTCTTAGGAGTGAACTTGCTGATGTGAATGAATTCAAGGAGAAATTTATAGCTAGCTCAGTCAAGCTTAATGAACAAATTGAAAGAAAAAGAATGAAATGTGATACACATGTTATTGGATTTGAAGTTATAGATCTAATCAATTAATCTATTTTCAAGAAATCAAAATGGAAATCCTGAAAGGTCCTCAATAAGACAACCTAATTCTCAAAATTTTAATGGTAGATTATATGTATGTAGTAAATTTGGTCATAGGGCTACACAATGTAGAAATAGAGTGAATGCTATTTTTTCTGGTCAATTATTTAGATGAAATAAATATGGACATAAATCAAGTGAATGGAAGATGAAAAATACTCCTAGAAAATGGGATTTTAGATTCTTTATATGCAACAATCTTGCACATATTTCTAAGAACCACAAATCAAGAGGAAATCAAGTGAATTACATGTATGGTCAATCAATTGTGACATGTTACAAATGAAATAATGTTGGTCATATTGTAGAAGTTTATTGACTTGGAAGTGTGAACATGAACAAAAGAGGTACAATGAATAAAAATAACATGCAGAACAATGATAGAGGAAAACAAAAGGTTGATGTGGAAGAGATCAAGAAGAAGATGAAAAATTCATGGGTACAAAAAAGTAATTCTTATGCTAATGGTGTATCGACACTTAAATTTGTTATGGATAATTCTTCAGAAAATTGAATTAAAGCCTTTGGCATTGGGGGATATTTCATTAAAAATCCATAAAACTCCATCATGTGGATGGATATTTAAGTGAGAAAGTTGTATTTAGATGTGGAAAGAATGATCGAATCAAGTTCAAGTTATTTGTACAAGTGTCAAGGGTTTTAATTTTTTTTGAATCTCAGTTTTTGAACTGAATATAAGCTAGGGTAGGGAGCATTTATTACATCTAACTTTTAGATGTGCAAAGGGTCAAAAAAGTATTTAAACTCTTCATTATTCATATTTCAACTCAAAGAAAGCATTTTCAAAGATCTCTAAGTGGATATGTGTGATATCTAAGGTGATTTTAAGAGATTTGGCTATCAAACACTAATTTTGATGGAAAAGGTATTTTCATTACACTATTTGATATTTTGCACTTTGAATAATTGACAAGCCTTAGATTTTAGACACCACATACCATCCTAGGCCTAAATTCAATAAAAATCCTTACAAATGACTTGAAGATTATCCCTAAGGTGCATTTTCTTTAGTTCCTTATGATGTGCTTCATGTAGAGGATATTAGGGAATACATCCACTATAATTTGGATAAGCTAGGAAATTATCAAATTCATCAACGATATAAGGATTTGTCTATGAATTATATAGTATGAAAGAAGAGTATAAGGTCTAAGAGGAAAAGAGTATTTTGCGGGTTATAAAATTCCCTACATTTGAAGAGTATGAGTGGATAAGGTATTTCTTGAGTAGAATTAATTATTAGTTCATATGGATAGATAGACCCTATAAGATCACTAAGGATGTTCTTGATATAATTACTAGCTTTGATGTTTCTGTTGAAGTACCTGCATATAAGTCTATCAAGAAAAAATTGGTCACTGATCTTACTGGTTCACAATGGGATAATAGAGAAATAAAAATAAATGAAACTATTCAACCAAATGCGAGGTTCACTATTATGATATTGGGATACAAGGTTTATCATTCAAGTAGAGAAAATAAAGTTTGTAGCACTATCATACATACAACTTATAGAATGGTTAGGGATAATGGTGAGTATGATATTTGTGAATCTTTAATAATTTAGTTATCAGATAATCTTGCAAAGATAAAGAAAGATAACAAAAATCTTCAAGTATGGCTCCTTTATTTTATATCTTTTCTTCTACTTCATGAACAAATTACCTAGTATTGGAAAAATTCAATGGAATAATAACATACTTGTGGTAGTACAAATTAGATATTTCTATTATATTCTTGATAGAAAGACAAGGAGTACATTATGGGGTTTCTTTAAATATTTTTAGGAGTACATGCAAATGAGGTACAAAATTCCTAAACAGATTGTTGATAAGTATGAAGATACCACATGTTTCATGGTTAAGATAGATGAATTTTTGATGAAAGTGATTGAACAAAGAAATTATTGGTTTATGCCAATGGGTTATGAAGTTGATAATTATTCTTGATGCCTACATGCACAATATTTACTTAAATGATCTATTGATTCCAATGAAGAGAATTTTTGTACTTTTAAAGAAAAAGAACTTAAAGTTACATCTAGAGGTGAATATACTTAGAAGAAGGTTGAAAGATAGAGAATAAGTTGAACATATGGTAGTGAGTTTTGGTATTCTAGTTGATAAGTTGAGGGAAGCAAGGAAGAAGTAGTTGGAAGAAGAGGAGAAGAAGAAGGTAGCAAATGAACCAATTGATGTTGATGCAACTAATCAAAGCACCACATCCAAGTGAAGGAAAACATGGAGATTAGTTCAAGTGTCAAAATTCCACCTAAAAATCCTACTACTACACCAAAGACAATGAATCCAAAGGAAGATTCAACATCTAAGTTAGTCAATCCCAAGAAACAGTCACAACCTAAAATGTCTGGTAAAAGAATGAAAAGAAAAAGAATAATAAAATATGAGGGAGAAACAGTAGATGATGATGATGAAAGAATAAAAAAATTATAATGTAGTAAAGGAATTGAGATAAGAAGGGGTGAAAGAAGCTAACATTACAAAGGAAAATTCATCTGATGAAGAACACGCAAGCAAGAAGATGAAACTTGATACTTCTAAGCCCCCTATGTTAGTTAATAATGTTGTTAAAAATTTGATAGGTCATGGTAATTTAGGGCTACTAAGGAAGTATTTTGATAAATATGATGATAGTGGTAAGAGAATTTTTGAAGAGGCAAAAATTTAATATTTAAATAAGTAAAATAGGGCCCTGGTTGAGATAATGGGAGATATTCCAAAAGAATTGTTTGATATTTTAGTTCTAAATGAGGAGAATTAATGCACAAAATATATATTAGTGGATTATAGAGAGAGTCTTGATTTAACTATGTCCAATGATCGAAGTAGAAGAGGCAAACAAAATTATTGAGGAAGCAAAGAAAGAGTTTAGAAGAAAAACTAAAATAAAAAAATTGATCATAGGGAAGATATATTAAGTTATGTAGGATACAAAGAAAATTTTGAATAAACTATTATTGGAAAATAAATTTAAAATGGTTAGGAAGGATGTTGACAAAGATACTCATGATACCACTATTCATGACAATGAGCTTAGCTATTGTAATCACCTAAAAATGGTCACCAAAACCATAAGCGCCTAATCTTGATTACTCATCAAGAAATTCCTAATTTTGATCAAATCTCGTAAGTAATAATCTAAGGAAATTAAAATCATCAATATGATTTGATCTATACCCTCAGTCTCATTGCACTTGATCTTAATTAATTAATTAATTCCTAAATCCTAATATTATTGGCAATTAAATTAACCTTATACCATTTATTTAATTGATATTTTAGCATGTTGATTAAATAAATAAAGAATTGTCAATTAATCAAAAAAAGAATTAAATTAATTATTTCATCACATTTTGGAAGAAAATGCATTAAATCCTTCAATTATTCCAAAAATGCATTTATGGAGTCATCATTCAGTCAACTAAACATAGTTTTGCAAATAATATAGTTAACTAGGATAACACCTCTGTTAACTCATTTGTCATTTTAGCAACATTAGGTCTTCCTTGGAAGTCTCCAAAATAACTGATCAACCCAGTTTAGTTAACTGATTCTCTCAACCAATCAAGTGAGTTGCACATGGATTGTGCTAGTCTACAATGAATCTCAATCGTCCATCTTGAATCAATATAATCCATCCATTCTTGAGAGAATTTCTATATAACTAGGCCTCCATTCTCATAAGAGGGATCCGATCTTTTCTTAGCATAATTTTATCATTTTGATTATTGTTGTTTATGATTTGTAATCATTTTTATTTATTTTGATAGCATAGTTTAGTTTTTTTTTTTATCATTATTGCATTCATCAAACATAGGAATACTTCATTTTTCTTATTATGGATTAACCATCAGATAATTAGATGAAATGTGTTAGGAATAATAGTCCATAATAAAACTCAGAGGGGAGGGGTGAATCAGCTATATAATAGATTATAATACTTTCAACTTTGAATAGAAGAAATATCAAATCCAATGAACACAATGAATGCTAACACAATAACACAATATTTTGTTATCGAGGAAACCCTGTTAAAGGTAAAACCCTGGTAGGAATTAACACCCACTAGTGATGTACTGAGAGTATAGTATCCTTGTGAGAAGATCTAGCCCTATTAGGAGCTAATTAAAACATTATAGTACATAGTCCTTGTTAGAGGACAGACCCCGTTAGGAGTCGAAGAAAAGGGTAGGCTCACTACCCAAAGAAGGTTATGTCCACCTTCAGAATTCACTGTTCACAACAAAAATGTATATGAAGAAATACACAATCTTTTCAACTATCTTATAGAAACTATCTTTGCTTGATCAATTCCAATGAAGTATACAATTATCCTCTTCTCTACATCCAATAGACATAATCTTGTAGCATCCACAATTCTCCTTTTACACCATACACATTCTCTCCATATCTTTTCAAAAGAAAAGATCTTATATATATACCCGATTACATTCTACATGATCAGGTTGGCCAATTAAGATTTCCTAATACACAAATAATTACATAAATCCTTTCTAAGATACACACGGTATCTAAAAAATGTATACAACAATTACATTACAACAATTAAGGACCAACATCCTTAATTCAAGTTCGCCATCCATAATACACACTACATCTCTGAAGTCGGCTTCCAAATAGGTCATCTCTATAACACACACCATAGCTGACATCATCCTTCTTTCCATACCTTGCACTTACCATTGAACATTCTTTAGTACCCTTTTTGTCATCCATTAAGATCGCATAAACTGAATCCTCATCTCCTATAAGATATTCCTAAAAATCAAAGATTAACTTTGCAACTTCCATTCTTATTTTCCAGTAACCAGTCTTCACCAAAACATATGTAACTCAGCCAATACACAACATGACATTATGGAATATTGGATATAAGATCACATCTTCCTATACTCTCATCTAACTTCGCACGTTCTGAAAAATGTGTACAGTGTTTGTACACTTTAATAATCAACCTGATCTCTTCATAGAAACATATGTTGACATTAGTAACAAAACATGAATGACAATAAACACAGTCCCAACATCACTCAATGCAATGATTAAATATATTAAATGTATCAACAATCTCCCCAATGCATTAGAAATATCCAACAATCTCTCCCTTTGGCATTGATGTTAACATATGGTAAAATCAATCAACCCAAAGTTTTATAAACACAAAGTTCTGTAACCAAATAGTTCTCTCATAGTATCTCTCCATACAATCTCCCCATAGAGTAGGGATTTTCTCATAGAAACTCTCCCCCTTTGACAACAATGGAAAAGGGTGCCATAAGTCATCAACTATCTGCAACACCTATCTTCAACGATCACTCCCCCTGAGGAATAGATCCCTACATTAAGTCCAGAATATGATAAGGCTTTGAAAACCTATGGAATGATGCATCCTTGCATCATTTAATTCACACTAGGAGGGTCCTGAACCCCAAGCATACCTCTGAGATGTTCAAAGGCATCTTTTGGAAATGGCTTTGTAAAGATGTCTGCTATCTGTTCCTTTGTGCTAATGTATTCAGATCTTATTTCCTTCTTTTCCACCTTATCTCTCAAGAAGTGATACTTAATAGAAATATGCTTAGTTTTAGAGTGCATCACTAGATTCTTTGACATGTTTATTATACTGGTGTTATCACAATGGATAACCACTAGTTCATCAAAAGTTATTCTAATATCTTTAAGCATTTTTTTCTTCCAAACAATTTGAGTGTAGTTAATAGTAGCAACAACATACTCTGATTCCATAGTAGATTGAGCTATATAATCTTGCTTCTTACTTAGTCATGAAACCAACTTTTTCCCAAGGAAAAATGCACCTCCAGTAGTACTCTTCCTTTCATCAATTGTTACTTTTAATCATCTTTCTTAATCTCATATTAAAGCATTTATAAGCCTTTCTCTTAGTAGAATAACCATGGAAAATTCCTTCATCACTTCTAGCATCAAACTTCCCTATCTCATCATCTCTCTTGATATAGCATTTACTACCAAATATTCTTAAATATTTTACAGTAGGAGTACGATCAAACCAAAATTCATAAGGAGTCTTACTTGTATTTTCTATAATTCAAATTCTGTTCAAAGTGTACATTTCTGTCCCCAATTGCTTCTCTCCAATGCATAGGAGATACATTTCCTTCAAGAAACATTATCCTAGCAGCATCAAGTATAGTTCCATTTCTTCACTCTATTATCCCATTCCATTATGGAGTCCTAGGAGCAGATGTATGCCTTTGTATTCCATGCTCTTCATAGTATGAAATGAATAAATCTAAAGTAAACTCTCCACCTCTATCTGACCTCAAAATTTTTATCTTTAAGCCTGATTCATTCACTACTTTTTCTTTGAATACCTTAAATTTATCAAATGCTTATGATTTCTCTTTTAAGTAAGTGACCCACATCATTCTAGAAAAGTCATCAAGAAAGAGTATAAAATACCTTTCACCATAGTATGATCTTGTTCTTGTAGGTCCACAAAGCTCTGTATGTACCAGATCCAAATTTCCTTTTGTTGTATATGAGTTGCTTTTGTAACTCCTTCTAGTCTACTTTCCCATAACACATTCTCCACATACAATGTTAGATGGTTTCACAATCTTTAGTAGGTATCTTACTACATTAGTCAAGCTTGCCTTCACAATATTTTCAAAATTAACATGACAAAATCATTTCTGCCATAACCAACTGTCATCTACCTTCCCAACAAAACAAGAGGCTCCATATGTATTTAATTCAAATACATTACCTCTAGATTTAGTACTGGTTGCAATCATCTTTCTTGCCTTACTTCTGATAAAACATTTACCATCAGTGAATTGTAATTGAAACTCTTTGTCCATCAACTATCCAACACTCAACAAGTTATGCTTAAGTCCATCAAGAAGAAATACATTGTTAGTACTAGTCTTTCCATCTAAAGTAATAGATCCTACTCCTATGATAGGTTTAGGAACATTGTCTCTGAATCTTACAACACCACCATCATACTTCACTAATTTGACAAACTTTTTTTTGTCTCCAGTCATATGATGTGAGAAATGACTATCTATAATCCATTCAAATTTCTTATCAACATGAGATGCTAAAGAGTTTTCCTCGTGCACAAATTTTTCATCTTTAATAGTAATAAATCCAATCTCCTCATAATCCAAATCATCATCAAAAAAATACCTTCACTAGCATAATAACATTCCTTATCCTTTGAATACTTAGACTTGAAAAACTTAGGTTTTTACTCAGGAATTCTTGTAGGGCATCTAGATGCAAAGTGACCTAGCTTATTGCATGAAAAACATTTCAAAGGTAATTTTCCTTCAATTTTACCCTTACCTCTCTTTTCTCCTCTAGCAATCAATGCAACAAGTTCATCCATCTTTATTTTTTCTACTTGTATCTATTCCCATTCTTCACAATATTGACTAAACTCTTCTTTTATGTTCTCATTATAGGTGCTCGGAAGTGCAGACATTATCTTCTTATGTGTAGATTCTTTAAATGTAGTTTCAAATTTAGGTACCAAATCTCCCATTTCTGTAGCTTCAAAGGTAGTTAGCTTTGCAATCAATATTTGTCTCCTAAAGTTTGGAGTCAAAAGGTATAATCTCTTCTACAGCTTGAATTTTGGTCTTGTAAATAGGTTTCAATCATCTAATAATCTTCAAAATGACTTCTTCCTCTTCAAAAGTGCCTCCACAATATGTTATTCCAATCATAGCCTCTATAACTCTTTATACATAAGCCCTAACACTTCATCATCCTTCATTTGTAGCTTCTCCATCCTTTTTTTCTAGTTATGTAACTTCGCTAGCTTTGTAAACTTGTCTCCTTCATACAATGCTTCTAATATTTTCTAGATCTTGTGTGTGGAATTTAGATCTTTAACTTCAGTAAATTCTCATTCAGAAAGTGCGCTGATCAGTGCTTCCCTTAATACCATGATATATGAAAATATATTATTCTCATCATCAGTATCCTTTTCCATTTCATCCCCAGTCTTCATAGCCACCTAATTCTTTGTAATCATCCAGTAGTCAATGCCCAAACATAGCAAATGAGTTTGCATCTTGTTCTTCCAACTGTCATATTTTTGAGGATCAAATTTTGGACTATCCTTCCTATAAAATTCCATCTCCAAGATCACCTCAAGATGTTAAGGTTTCTCTCTAAGGACCAATAGCTCTGATAACAATTGTTAGAAATAACAATATACAATACAACTAAGAGGAAGGTTGAAATAGTTGTATAATAGATTATTATACTTTTAAAACTTTGAATAGTAGCAATATCAAATCCAGTGAACTCAATGAATGCCAAAACAATAACACAATATTTTTTTTGTCGAGGAAACCCTATTAAAGGTAAAACCCCGGTGGGAGTTAAGACCCACTAATGATGTACTAAGAGCATAATGTTCTTGTTAGAATATCTATCCCTGTTAGGAGCTGATAAAAAAATATAGTACATAGTCCTTATTATAGGATAGACCCTGTTAGGAGTCAAATAAAAGGGCAGGCTCATTGCCCAAAGAAGGTTATGTCCACCTTTAGAACTCATTGTTCACAACACAAGTGTATATGAAGAAATACATAATCTTTTAAACTATTTGATAGAAAATTTCTTTGCTTGATCAGTTACAATGAAGTATACAATTATCCTTTTCTCTACATCCAGTAGACACAAGCTCATAGCTTCAATGATTCTCCTTTTACATCATATACATTCTCTCCATATATTTTTAAAAGAAAAGATCTTACATATATACCCTATTACATTCTACATGATCAGGTCAGCCAATTAGGCTTTCCTAATACACAAACATTTACATAACTCCTTGCTAAGATAAACACAGTATCTAAAACAAGTATACAAAAGTTACATTACAACAATTAAGGACCGACATCCATAATTCAATTTTTCCATCCATAATAAATGCTACATCTCTAAAGTCGGCTTCTAAATAGGTCATCTCCAGAACACACACCATAGCTGACATCATCGTACTTTCCATACCTTGCCCTGACCATTGAAAATTCTTTAGTACCCTGTTTTTCATCCCTTAAGCTCACATACACTGAATCCTCATATCCATAAGATATTCCCAAAACTCAAAGACTAACTCTATCAACTTCCACTGTCACTATCTTGTAACCAATCTTCACCAAAACATCTGTAACTCAACCAATACACAACATGACATCATGAAATATTAGATATAAGATCACAATATCTTCCTGTACTCTCATCTAACTTTGCATGTTCTGAAACATCCGTATAGTGTCCGTACATTGTAATAATCAGCCTGATCTCTTGAAAGAAACATAAGTTGACATTAGTGACAAAACATGAATGACAACAACAGTACTCCCAACATCACTCAACATAGTGATTAAACATATTGAATATATCAACAATCTCCCCAATGCATTAGCAATATCCAACAAAATTTTCACTTTCTTGTTAGTTTAAATCCTTCATTTAGATTATGTCTATAGTCACTAGATTTTTCAATGACCTAAGAGAAAGGCTCATACTTGTGTTTACTAGAAGGAAATGAGTCACCTTGGTTGAGTCTAGTTTCTAGATTATCATACTTTCATTGGATCAATCACTTAATGACTCATTGAAGTTTAGTGTAGTCACTTTTCACACTCATATTTCTCATCCTTTCTCATCAAGTAGTTAACTATATCATCAAAGATATGATTGAGTACCTATGTATCAATAAGAATATTTCCTACAAAGAGATGTTAGAAACCATTGCATATATAGGCATATCACATAAATCCATTTGTATTAACATTAAAATTAATTATATCTATTTCATAGTACATTTAAATCCACTACACCATCATTGCATATATTTTTACATGTCTATGACATAAATATCACATAAACATTTTCATTCATACATTTACATCTACATAAACATCATAAAACATCAATAGAAAGTAAATCCATAGAGAATCATAAATAAATAAATACTTATCACAAAAAAGAGTGATAAATGAGTAAAATGAGATCAAATCAAATATCTCTATATCATCAAATGTCAAATGAGGTACATCAACATATACAAATGTCACCAAAGCAAGCCATCACATATAATGCCAAAAATGTGGTACAAAATGGAGTAACAAGATAATAAATCACAAAGTATAGTTGTCTTCCATATCCTTGACATCATCTAGATCTCATGGAGGTGGTGGTGGAGGATGATAACCCTCATCTTCCTATGGTATCTATACCCCCTCTGACTGATATGTGTACTAAGAGAAAGGTATAACCTATTGAGCGACTAGAATAGCTACACTGTAAGATGCCACATAATATGCTGCTTGAATAGTTTTATGTGTGGGAATAGACTAAAAATGATCTCTCTCTACTATGATCCCATCTATCCTTTGATCTCAATCTTCTATGAGATTAAATATCCTTTGATCTTTCTCTATCAACCTAGCCTATGCAACAAAAATCTCAATCTATAGGACTCACACTCTCTCACACAGGGATTATATGACATCCTATGGTTTCCTCTTTCATGGATCCTCCTCACCACCCATGGTTACATCTCCTACCTCTATATCCTCCTTAGCACTCTATCTGACATATCACGCTACCCCTCAAAGCTTCTCTCTCTACTCCTACACTATATGTGTCTCTTCTTTACCACTAGCCCTACATCTGCTAACTCAATGACCGCTAGACTCCCTCTCTCTCCTATCCTCCTTTGTACTGGAACTACCCTTCTTGAGCTAGTTCTTGCATCTCCCCCAAATGGACTTGGTCTTCTCTCTCTCTTTCCCTAGGTGTTGGAGGTGGTGAATGAGCATCACCCTCATCGTCAATACATGGTACCGGAGCTTCCAAATCAATGAACCGAGGAAAAGGTTAATGTGCTAAATATTCCTTGTACTCATGAGTAATCCCAAAATTTTCTACTACCTCTAGGTAATCCCATCATTCCCTACTGAAAAAAGTTAAATCCTATGGCATAGTTTCCGCTACCAATCTTGGCCCCCCATTTTTCCTAAATGTTATTTGCATAGCTATCATATGTTGTAACCTCTTGGGATATGACCCACGGTTGATGATACTATTGTAATTCCTAGAATAACAAAAAATGATAGTTAAGATAGAAGGAGTGTGACCAATCAGAGGGATGGTCACAAAAATGTCTCTTTTTGGTGATCTCTAGTCCTCCCACTCCTTTGTCCCTAGAATTGGTCTCCATGTGACCACTATCATGTCGTCAAGCTGTCATCTCTAGTAGGAAGTCTTCCCCAAGTGTGGTTGTAAAACATACCTTGTATATCTATAAATAAATGGCTTCCCTAATGTTTTGATATCATCACATGGAAGATAGGGAGATTCTCCCATGCCCATATTTCAAGTATCAATACCTGAGGAGCTAAGGTCCTCATACCTTGATATAAAATCTCATGGGGCTCATGGTACATATGAGCTAGTAGACATGAACCCCACCCTATCTTTTCTAGATTAGCCAACAATCTCTATAGTACTACTCCCCATCCACATTGGAATTCCTTCTACCCTCTATTTGACATGATAAATCACCATATATACCCTACCTTGACCATATCTAGACACCACAATGTCCCACCCTACCCATCTCTCTAGGATATCTTCATCCTAGATTAATCTCTGGATGGTTCGCATGCCATGATGCTGGGAGGACTCATACTCTACTAGGGGAACACCAAAGGGAATACAAAGGATATGATATATATATATATATATATATATATATATATATATATATATATATATATATATATATATATATATATATATATATCCTATGGGGTCACTGTCATCTCTTCAGTGGGAAAGTGGAATGTGTTGTGCTCACTATGGAATCTCTCCATAAGAGCAGTCAACAATCTGTGGTTCACATGGATATATGTGATATCAACTAACCATCCAAAACCATACTCTTATAAGATCATCATCTCATCCTTGAAGAAGTATGGAATCAATGTCATGGTTGGTGGATAAGTAATCTAGAACAGTACATCGAGGATCACCTCCTATAAGAAATGAATGAATGATCATTAGTAACAAGTCAAAATAGTATATCAAGAAGCTGAGGAAAATGATAATGAACTTTAATCAACAAATGAAAAGATTAACTTTGGACTTGAACAACCTTAAAAATTCTCTCTATTTTTAGTATGAGTAAAAAAAGTTGACTAATTTCTCATTCAAGTATTCTCACTGACCAGTACGAGAAAACTACCTGATACGAGCTAAATCACATTCAAGTACGATAACAGAGGTACTATGATGTTTGCTCATACAATTTAGGGGTAGCCATAGTATGACAAGTATAATGGCCCCATACGAGTTAACATTTGGTTTCAATTACTTGTATGAGCCCCTATATGAGAAACCATAATATTGCAAACAAAAATCTTAAAAATGTGTAAATTTTTTTGAAAAAATCACTCAAATGGAGGAAAATTTGGATGACTTACTGTTGGTCCCTAGTTTCTTAGCCAGTTGTGGACCTGTTGCCTCTCAAATCAATGGGTTTCTAGTGGAATTGCCATTTATTCTTAGAGAAGGTTTTGAAAGTTTTCAAAGGAGGAGATGCGAAAATGAAATGAAAAGACCCTTTTGGCCCTTATATAGGTTTTTGACCTAATTTTCAAATTGCTCTGATTGATGTAAAAAATGCACCCCTAGCTAATTTGACTATCTTGATTCTATTTTTAGGATTAAAATTGAAATGTGATATATCATTTTATGTGCCAAAATTGTAGTTTGACTTTTTCCTTTAATTGCACTTGACTACTTGCATAATCAATCTTTAATCTTCCAAACTAGTGAGATTTATTTCTCCATAAGTAATCATAGTGCCAAAATCTTGGTCAACCCTCACCCAAATTTTGGTGAAACTAGGTCAACATGACCTAATATAAGTGCAGAATAGGACCTACAGTCCATTCAAAATCAGATCGATATCTTCCAACATCATTGTTTTATCAATCAAAATTACTTTAGATCACTAGGGCACCTAGCCATATTTTGATTTATCTCCCAAGGGGGAATAAATATGACATAAAAAATTTAGTGATCACATCATCAAACATCTAGAAAGTTAGGAATCTTCAATCAAGGGATCAAATCATCAAATCAAACAAGACCTCATCGCAAGGGGCATCTCAGCTTCATCGCACGACATCAAGTTGAGATTATTCATTGCCATCAAATCTCTAGGGGTATATCAGTTTCATCATTTCACATAAAACTAATATTTTCCACATCAATCCAATTGGCTTCATTGCATCAAATCAAGTCAATTTCTGTATCGATCTCTTAATGATAATCAATTTCATCACTTCACATCAAACTGGTTATTCATTCTATCTCATCACATTTGATCTTATCTAATTAATTCTCATCACACTTGATCTTATTTAATTAATTAATTCCTAAATACTAATATTATTGGCAATTAAATTAACCTTATACTATTTACTTGATTAATATTTTAGGATGTTGATTAAATAAAAAATAATTGTCAATTAATTAAAAAAGGAATTAAATTAATTATGTCATCATAGTTGGGAAGAAAATGCATTAAATCCTTCAATTATTCCAAAAATTCATTTATGGAGTCATCATTCAGTCAACTGAACACTAATTTGGAAATAATACAGTTAACTAGGATAACACCTCTGTTAACTCATATGTCATTTTAGCAACTTTAGTTCTACCTTGGAAGTTTCTGAAATAACTGATCAACCTAGTTCAATTAACTGATTCTCTCAACCAATCAAGTGACTTGCACATGGATTTTGCTAGTCTACAATGAATCTCAATCATCCATCTTTAATCAATCTCATCCTTCCATTCTTTAGAGAATTTTAATATAACTAGGTTCCCATTCTCACAAGAGGGATCTAATCTTTTTCTTAGTAGAATTCTGTCATTTTGATTATTGTTGTTTATGTTAGAAATAGGAAATACTGAGAGGGGGGGGGGGGGTGAATTAGTATTTCACAAACTTTTACTTTAGCTCACTTATGGATATAACAGATTACTTTAAAGCATAAGAAACTAAATAGCATACATAACAGTAAATGTAAAGAACTCATAACACATGATATGTTCTCGAGGAAACCCTGGCCAAGGTAAAACCCTGGTGGGGATGTTACCCACAAAGATCCACTAATCAAAAGATATCTTGTTAAGGATGTTGACCCTACTAGGAGTCTGTTACAATCATATAGTGTATATGTCTTGGTTAAGGGACTATAGGCCTTGTTAGAAGCCTCAACCCTATTAGGAGTTGTAGATACAAAACCTGATTACTAGATGAGCTCACTACCCAAACAAGTAATACAAATGTTTACTGATTACAATATGGTACTACTTACAACTTCGCATCAACAACTTTCACTGCTATCACAATACACAACTATTACAAGTTACATGTTTCATTTCAAGTATGTTCGGTACATCTTTATTTATACAAGATACAAACATAATATCTTTCTCCTATCAGCTTTCATATCTTTATCCAAGAGTAAACATCTAGGATGTCATCTCTTTATAATATTAAGTCATTATTTTGACAAGCAAAATAATCCCTTAATTCATTTACTAGTTCTGCCTTCAAAACTGCTCTGTCAGCTGTACTCTGTCATTGGTAAAACAATCATAACTTTGTCCGTACTATCTGTACTCTTTTGTGCATTGAGATGGGGTAGCCTTAGACACCATAGAGTCTATGTTCAACTACACAAACTTTGATCATGCTCCAGTGAATCAGGTGCTTTGACAAAAACACTGTTTCATACTTAGACAATTTTAGTCTGCGATCTTCCATACTTACTTTCCAGCTTATGCGATCTTCATAGGCAACATATGTTTCCATAATGACAACATCTATGTACATACCTCATCCAAATTGCCAACAATCTCCCCCTTTGTCATTGGTGGCAACATATGAGAAAATTGGCTAAGTGTACAAGTCAAAATCTCAAAATTTGTATCAAAATTGTGGCCATAGTATAAAATAAGTATACTATCCTTATATCTCCTCAAAATATACACATAATCTATAACACTTCATAATACTCCATAGTACTCCCCTTATGAGTATCCTTCCTTATCACATATAGACAATTTTCTAAGTATCTCTCCCCCTTTGACAATAATGACAAAATAAAGGGTGGAAAGGGATATACAAAATTGTGTCAAAACTTTTACCTTATTGTCTTATTGCAAGGTCGGTAGGCTTGCAACACAATCTGAAAAATCTGACTTCCAAGCCTCAAAATCTTTCTCCCATGCCTTCTTAATTGATTCTGCTACATTGAGTAAAGTACTCAATCCGTATGCTGCAATCTGACAAGCTTGAAGGGACTCAAAATTGAAATTCTAAAATGATGTCTTAGCAGTAAGACATTCTTCTAGCTGCTCTTCTATAATAGTCAACTTGATTGAGACATGCTCTCTCAAGATGTTTATCCTGATAATTTTCTTGTTCTTCTCATCATTCAAATTCCTTATCTCATCAATAATTTTCTGATCTTTTTCTCAACTGCACTGATCTTTATGTTTGTGCTGGCCATTGAGTTTGTCTCTGCTACAATTTCATCTTGCTTCTCTTTTATCTTCTTCTCTTCCTCAATTATTATATTTTTAGATTTTGTACACTGAATGTACAAACACTTTCCAGTCTCAAGATGTTTCCTTAAGTTCTTAATGTGTCTTTCAAGGCTATCAATGTCATTATTGATATTTTGACTTATATTCTGCAACATCTCAGCTTCATAAGCTACTTGAGCCTTAACCTTAGCAATATCAATCAAATTAGTGAACTCAACATCAAAATAATTTATTACCATCTCTGCTCTTTCAAGTGGGTCTGAATCAAAGACTTTTGTAGATATAACACTTTGTAGCTTCTCAGTCAAATCTTTCAGGCTACCTTCCAAATTCTTAATTTTCTTGTTCTTTCCAATAATTTTGTTCAAAGAAGTGATCAACTCTATTTGATCATCGTCATAAACCTCCTTGCTCAAATCTTCAATCAATGTTCCTATTCCTTTCTCCTTTCCAGTCTTAGGAGTAAGACTGATGTCTTCTTGTGGTTCAATAGGTGTACGGGCCTCTGTTTCCATTTTCTCTTTAGTTCGTGTAGTCTTTGTTTCAATACTCTTTTCTTGCTCTCCCAAAACCAAATTGTCAATAATTTTATCCAAACTGTTGAGTACCACATCATTTGAATCTAAAGTAACTTTTGTTCCTTCAATGTCCATAGATTCTGTGCCAATGTGTATAGAAGAAGAGGGAATATCTTCAACTTCAACTACCTATGCTACTTCCTCTGCCTATTCTGAACTTTGTTTCTCTGTTGGTTCTACAACTGATTGATCTTCGCTATCTTTTCCTACTACCAAGTTTGCTAGCACTTGCACAACTACCTATTTAGTTTTAGTCTTTACTTGTTCATACTGACCTCCCATTATTTGTATAGTTCTTCTTTTGGTTCTTAATAGGGTTTCAAGTGGCTTAAGGATCTGTTTAAGGTGGTCATCATCTCTTATGTCACGAAACTATCTTATCACATTCTCTCTCATTTTAGTATCTTCTTCTTGTGCTCTCATCTTTCTTCTCACAAGTCTATTGTACAAATCTTCTTGTATCTTTCCATGAATAGTATCAAATTTCTTGTTTGTCAAAATCATATGTGTAACCATTGCATTCTCTAGATTTAACCTACATTGTTCATTCTGCAAAATCTTATTGTGTGTCCAGTCTTGTTACATATCTAACAAATGATTCCATTGGTTCCATATCTAGGTGTTCGTTAATTGATTTGTGTCCTGTAATTTCTAGCAATATGTCCAATTTTGTTGCATCTGAAACATACTATTCCATTTCCTCCTTTCATGTCTTCAGTTGATCTCTGATCTACATTGTTAGTATTTCTAGGCATTCTAGTATTGTAATTATTCTCAATAACTTTAGATCTTCTACATTCAATAGCTCTATGTCCAAAACCATGACAATTATAACAATATCCATTAAGAGGTTTGAATTGTTTACCTGTACAATCTCTCTTCATATGACCAATAGTATTACATGCAAAACATCTACCTTTGAATTCTCTTTGCATACCTTTGGATGGTTCATCTTGCTTTGGTGGTTCTTCTTGCTTTAGTGCATCTTCTTGCTTTAGTGCATCTTTAGATTTGTTCTCATCTAACTTGTTTTCTTCACTATTTTCACATACATTCAGATCTAGTTTCTTGCTTTCACTAACTATCTTCAATATGTTAAATCCAAGACTAGTTTTGTCATAGAATGGTTTTCCATAAGATACTTGCTCATTAATCTTTTCACTGTTTGAATATAGCCTCTCAAGTTGTTGTTTGGATTGAGTCAATTCACCTTTCACAATCTTGTTGTATTTCTCAAGTTCATCATACTGCAATTTGACTTTATCAAATTTAGATGTTACCTTGCCAAGTTTAGATTTCAGTTCTTCATCCTCATTCTTCAAGTTTTCATTCTTAGATCTTAAATTTTCATTTCCATCTTTCAAGCTAAGCTTCAGATTTGCTATCTTCAATTCATGTTTAAGGATCACATTTTCTTTTTCTAAATCATCACAATCTTCAACAAGAATTTTAGATTCCTTCTCAGATTTCAGATCTTCTATCTTACCTTTCAATTTGTCAATAAGATTCTTTGCATCATCATACTTTATTTTTAGAGTGTTTCTTTCATCAGTAAGCATATCAATTTGTTCAAGAGCTTCTTCAAGATTCTTCTGTAACTGATCCATATCCATAGAGATCTTACTCAAGCTTCCAGGATTTCCTTGAATGTTTCTTCTCAAAGTAACTACGCTCTGATACCAATTGTTAGAAATAGGAAATATTGAGAGGGGGGGTGAATCAGTATTTCACAAACTTTTACTTTAGCCCACTTATGGAAATAATAGATTACTTTAAAGAATAAGAAACTAAATAGCATACATAATAGTAAATGTAAAGAACTCATAACACATGATATGTTCTCGAGGAAACCCTAGCTAAGGGAAAACCTCAGTGGGGATGGTACCCACAAAGATCCACTAATCAAAAGATATCCTGTTAAGGATGTTGACCCTGCTAGGAGTCTGTTACAATCATATAGTGTATCAGTCCTGGTTAAGGGACTATAGGCCTTGTTAGAAGCCTCAACCCTATTAGGAGTTGTAGATACAAAACCTGATTACCAGATGAGCTCACTACCCAAACAAGTAATACAAATGTTTACTGATTACAATATGGTACTGCTTACAACTTCGCATCAACAACTTTCACTACTATCACAATACACAACTATTACAAGTTACATGTTTCATTTCAAGTATGTTCAGTACATCTTTAGTTATACAAGATACAAACATAATATCTTTCTCCTATCAGCTTGCATATCTTTATCCAAGAGTAAACATCTAGGATGTCATCTCTTTATAATATTAAGTCATTATTTTGACAAGCAAAATAATCCCTTAATTCATTTACTAGTTCTGCCTTCAAAACTGCTCCGTCGACTGTACTCTGTCATCGGTAAAACAATCATAACTTTTTTTGTATTATCCATACTCTTTTGTGCACTAAGATGGGGAAGCCTTAGACACCATAGAGTCTATGTTCAACTACGCAAACTCTGATCATGCTACAGTGAACGTCGCCAAAACAAACTATATCAGGTGCTTTGACAAAAACATTGTTTCATACTTAGACAATTTTAGTTTGTGATCTTCCATACTTACTTTCTAGCTTATGCGATCTTCATAGGGAGCATATGTTTCCATAATGACAACATCTATGTACATACCTCATCCAAATTGCCAACAGTTTATGCATTGTAATCATTGCTATTTTTGATAGCATATTTTAGTTTGTTTATCATTATTGCATTAATAAAACATAGGAATGCTTCATTTTTATTAATATGGATTAACCATTAGATAATTAGATGAAATTTTCACTTTCATGTTAGTTTAAATCATTCATTTAGATTACGTCTATAGTCACTAGGTTTTGCAATGACTTGAGAGAAAAAATCATAATCATGTCTACTAGAAGGAAATGAGTAACCTGGGTTGATTCTAGTTTCTATATTATCATACTTTCATTAGATAAATCATTTAATGACTAATTGAAGTGTAGTGAATTAAATTTTTACACTCACACCTATGGATATCAATATTCATGTTACATATGATGTTCCTAATGTTTACATCTTTGGTGTTCTAGTTAGTCTATCTATTGGTGACGAGGAAGGAAAGAAGGATGATGCTGAGGAAGAGAAGGAAGTTTAAGAAAAGAAATATGAAAGTGAGAAGGCTATAGTTGAGAAAATAATAGTTCAAATGGAAGTTGAAACTAATAAAGTAATAGTGGAAAAGGTGACTAAAGTAAAAGTTGAGGAAATAGAAAATCTTGAGGTAGTAAAGGAGTTCTTAGAAGATGGTAGCACAAAAATGGATGACATGGATATCTTATAAGGTTCAATTATTCTTGATGCTCTTAGTGCTATTGAAATGATGAAGCTTTCATTGGTGGCTCAAGTGAAGGCAAGGAAAGAGATATTGAAGACAAACATCAAGGATAGTGAAATTTTAGGCCTTCCATCTAGTGTATTGGAAGAGATTATTCCTACATATATGAAAGATAGAATTTATACTCCATTTGGTCAGCTAAGGAGTCCGATCAATACTGTAAGTATAAATTTTGATTCCTGAGAAAAATATGCCATGATCAAAGAGAACGATAATTTTGATGGAAAAAGATACAATCAATTGTGTTCTTTGATTACAAGTGATACAACATCGTTATGAGTTTGTATGAAATAAATAAAATATTCCTTAAATGAAGGAGGAAATATTTACCAAGTATACATCTCCTATCCTAAATATGTTGATGATTTAGAAAAACTGATAAAGGAGAATGAGAAGAAGCTAGATGAATTGTCTAGATGATTTGATCCCATGATAATACCAGTTTCCAATTATGAAAGATACGTAATTTATCTAATTGATAAAATCAAAATCTTGATTACAGAGAAGGAAAGGTTGATTTGGAGGATTATTGAGCTTAGAAACTTGATTTCCTCTAAGATGAATAAATTTTTTCTCTCTAGACTAAAAGAGGAAAAGGAAACATATAATTGACCTAATGTACCTGACCTACAATCCACTGAGAAAATTTCCTATACTATATGTGGTCAGGTTCAGATCATTGACAACCTGAAGAAGAGCTGGATAAAGATTTTAGTAACTTAAAGAATATTGTTTCTAATATCTTCAAAATTTTGTAAGTATGAACAATATACCTGTATATATTTGAAAAAATATAGGAATTTTAGGTAAATATTTTGATTGCGTACCCCTTCCTTTCCCATTGATGTCAAAGGGGGAGATATATGTAGTGAAAATGTTTATTCAACTTAGGGGGTGAAAGGGTAAGCATGTGAGATTTTGGTTCTTAGAGTAGCTAGCATGTTTGGCATTTTTGAGACTTAGTCATTTTTCACTAAGTATTGCCATCAATGCCAAAGGGGGAGATTTTTGTCAAGGGACACATCTCTTGAGTGCTTAGATGTTGTCATTGATGAAAAATACATGGATTACACATGTTCACATATCATATTTTTATCATATCAATGAATTGAAGGTATATTTGGCTAAGTATAACAAGAACAAAGTAGTATACAGTTTTCAGAAAATGGTTCGGTATGAACACACAATTTTGGATTTTGAGGTGTGAACCTATGTTAAGAATTATAAAGGTATACTCCATCATATTAAAGCTTCACAACACTTGGTTTTGTCTTTGGATTGAGTTATGAAGTTTTGTGTATTAGTTTTTTGGTAAATAGTGAAGAATAGAGATAGAGCTTAGCAAATTGATATGCAATCCTATAAGATTGGTTTTGGTAATTTTTTTTTAGTTTGAGGATGATTGGATGACTTGGTTGATAGTGTGTGATGAATTATTTTTTATTTGAATTGAGTTTTTTATATAGATCTAGCCGAAAATACACATGTTACAATATTTTTATAAATATTCTTAAGGATGACCAAATTGATGACTTAATTGTTGAAGAAGATTTATAAGATCGATGTATTTGATCATTTTGGTAGTATGCGAGATGTGTATGATGTGATGATGTGAAAGGAGTATGAGGATAGTAAGAAATGTGTTGATTCAAAAATTTGAGCTTAATTGGAACTGTATTGGCATATGTTGATCATTTATTAGTTCATACTACTTTTGGGTTTAAGTCCAACTTTTTTAAGGTTGTAGGATTTTCTCAAGGTTGTATCTGTTAGAGTAATAAAGTGTTTACTGATTAATTGAATCATATTGATTTAATTATTCAGTCACTTATTACCTCTTTCTACTTAAGCTAAACTTTAGGCATACAATAATTAATTATCTTTATTAATTATTATTATGCAACCTAGGGTTTTACCTTTTTAGGTTTTCTAATCTCCTTTTATAAGGATTGATCTCATAACACTTTGTAACATTTTTCTAAAATTTCATTATTGATTGCAACTTTTGTTTTGGCACATCAAGGATTTCTTCTCTCTCATGGATCAATGCGTTCAAGCCTCCATAGCTATTTGCTTCTCTCTCTTTCTATGACAGGTGTTTGTGTGTAGGTGTTCTTGGAAGCTGTGGGTTGTTTTTCATCAACTCCATCATGGTATCAGAGCCTAATCTACTACAACTTGTTCACGTTTGAAGGATTCAGATTAAGACTTTTTTGGTTTTCTTTTTTTATTGAAATTAGGGGGGTCCCTAAATTTTGGTGCACTTTGAGCTCAAAAAGACCTCACCGTTGAGCTTGCAGCACCCAAAAACCCTTATTTTGATATAAGGAATGTCCAATTTGGACAACTTTGCATTTTGGAGCATTTTTTTGGTATTAGACAACGTAGCACGCTTCCCAAGGTAGAATTTCTATGGACTGACATGCTTCTTGAGGTAAAAATTCTTAGGTTTTAACATGCAAATCAAGGTAAAAATTTTGTCATCTGACACACAAATTATGATCAAATATTTGGCACGCAAATTGAGGCAAAAAATCCAAAAAGGGCTGGCATGAATCTCGAGGCGCGTATGTGATTTTGCAAAAAATAATAATATTGTTTTCCATTTTGGGTGGTGATGGCCATTTGGCCATCAAATTTAAGCCCATCATTTGATGATGTCAGCATGCATCATGATCATTTGCACCATTTTTGAGCCCTCTCATGCACCAGTTGGTATTTTTCTCATATCTTGTGCATACGTTGTCAAAATCAAACAAATGAGATATCGTCAGAAAGCTAGTTCTGAGCTCTATCTAGATCTAGAGGTTTTAATTTCTAATTTTTATTTTTTGATATTGTTTTTTTACTGTCAAAGCTAGATGTTCAGTTTTGCACTCGGAAAGCTCTATCTCCCGCATCCAGACTCCATTTTGAGAAAGCGAGATATCATTGGAAAGCTTGTTCTGAGAGCTTTCTAGTTCTATGAGTCATTTTTCTAGATTCTACTCTAGGTATATTTTATTCAGTTTTTTGCACTTCTGCACTCTTGTGGATATCTTGGATGTTACAGGTCCTGGGATCTCTTCCCTTTAAGAGATGACTCTTTTTAGGCTATTCTTTTGTTTTAGTAGCCTTCTCTCTTATTTGAGCAGTGTATACTTCACTTTTGTAGCATTCTTTTATGCACATGCACTGAGATAAAGTGTCATTTTCTTGCATGCTTGGAATCTTGAACATGTTTGTGCTATTTGTACTCGCACTCCATTATAAAGTACCATGGGGGGGTTTGATGTTTGCCTTTGTTTTCCATCTTCCTTTTTCAAGTGAGTGTTCCTTCCATGACATTAGCCTTAGGGTATCTTTATTTGTGCTTGTGCTTTCTATGCACCTTCAATGTTCCTGGTTCTTCACTATGTAGTTCTTATTGGCACTCTTTTCAGTGTACCTCTCACCTCTCTTTTGTCAACATTATGGGGGGTTTCTATTGATCGTTCTTCTGCTTCCTTGGTTTGATAGTGTGAACTATGTATTCAGTATTTGTTCCTATGTACTAGGTGGATGTAGTGGCTGGGTACCTATGCATTTCAGTGAGATGGACCATTTACCATATAGGCACTCTTTCTTTCCTATTTTTGGATGCACTCTTCCAACTTTGATTGATCATCTCTTTAGGGTTTTGGTGTTTATGCCATCTGTATCTTCGAGTTCAGGTGTTTGTCTTTTTTTGCCTCTTGATTCGAGTAGTGTCATTTGAAAGCACTCATGTAGATTATAGTCTTCTCTACTTGGTCATATTTCTATGGAGGATCTTCAGATCAGTAGTTACTTTTTGACAGAGTTTGCATCCTTTTGCTTTGGTGATGCTCTACATGTTCATTCTTGTTCCTATTTTCTTTAGTCCTTCAGATTAGTCTTTGTCTCTTTTTGGAGTAGAGTTTTTCCCATGTGGTTTTCTCAATTTCTTCACTTTATAGAGACTCTCCTTTGTACATGGGTACCTCATCAGGCCATGAATCTGGGACCCATTTTTATACTTTCAACACTGTAGTTTCCTTTTCTTTTTTCTTGCATTGTTTGTAGCTACATTGTTGCTCATCTTAAGGGGGGTGTTAGAGTAAAGTATTAATTATGTTAATTAATATTTACTATCTTCTTAATATGTCAACTCTTTTTCTTTTGTTGTTTATATTTAAACATACATGCATGAGTTATTTTAAACTCATGCACTAGTTGTTTTAAATATAAACTTGCATGCATTAGTCATGTAATAGTTAAACTACTTATTACATGCACTAGGGTTTTACCTTTTTAGGTTTTCTGATCTCCTTTTATAAGGATTGATCTCATAACACTTTGTAACCTTTTCTGACATTTCATTTATTGATTGCAACTTTTGTTTTTGCACATCAAAGATTTCTCCTCTCTTGTGGATCAATGCGTTCAGGCCTCCATAACTATTTGCTTCTTCTCTATTTCTGTGACAGGCATTTGCGTGCAGGTGTTCTTGGGAGCTGTGGGTTATCTTTGTTAGAGTAAAGTATTAATTATGTTAATTAATATTTACTCCCTTCTTAAGAAGTCAACTCTTTTGCTTTAGTTGTTTATATTTAAACAAACATGCATGAGTTATTTTAAACTCATGCACTAGTTGTTTTAAATATAAACTTGCATGCATTAGTTATGTAATAGTTAAACTAATTATTACATGCACTAGGGTTTTACCTTTTTAGGTTTTCTGATCTCCTTTTATAAGGATTGATCTCATAACACTTTGTAACCTTTTCTGACATTTCATTTATTGATTGCAACTTTTGTTTTTGTACATCAAAGATTTCTCCTCTCCCGTGGATCAATACGTTTAGGCCTCCATAGTTGTTTGCTTCTTCTCTCTTTTTGTGATAGGTGTTTGCATGTAGCTATTCTTGGGAGCTATGGGTTTTCTTTCATCAACTCCATCATGGTATCAGAGCTTCAGATCTGCTTTCCCTTGTCCTCTTCCTGAGAGATTTGGCTGTGTTTGTCAGACCTACATTTTCAAAGAGGGTTTCCTATCAGATCTGGGGTGGACCTATTTTTTTGGTCATCTTGGCTTCAAATGGACCTCACAGTTGCATTCAGAGCATCCAAGAACCCCAAGATCCATATAAAATTTGTCCAATTTGGACACAGTTGGAATCTATGAGAATTTTTTTTTGCAATCAGCCTCGGCATGAATCTTAAGGTGATCAATATTTTTTGGAGCACTTCTAACCCAAACAAACCTCACGGTTGTGTTTGGAAGGCCTGAGATAGTCAAAATTCATATAAAACTTGTCAATTTTGGACAAGTTAGCCTTTGAGGCAAATTTTTTTTGCCTCCCAAGGTCGGACGACCCTGACACACACTTTGAGGCATGTGTATGACAATTTTTTTTTTTTAAATAATAAAATTTTTTTGGGGGGGGGGGCGGCCACCCGGGCATCACCCACTGGCCACCCGCACATTGCCTCGGGGCCTCCGCTCAGCCGCCTAGTAGCCTATGCCCTCAACACCCACCGCACATGCTTCGCACCGCCACCCATGCTGCTCTCCATGCCACCGCCCATGCCACCCAGCTCCACCGAGCACCAGGTCACCCACGTGACCACCCGCCAGACCCCTGTGAATTTCTAGCTCCTTGGTCACCCATGTGACTAGGGTCTTTCCTGTTTAGCCCCTTGTTATTTTGAGCCATGACAACCATTTGGCCGTCAAATTTAGGCTCATAGATTGCATATGTCAGCATATATTTACCCCTTTTTTGAGCTACCTGGGCTTTTTTGTGAATATCTCGGGCATCTGGGATCATAATTGGGTGTGTGATATATCGTTGGAAAGCTGGTTCCAACCCCGATCCAAATTTGCTGGTATGATTTTGTGATTTTTCCTTTTTGATACTTTTTTTTTTCTGTCAAATTCAGATATTCTTTGCGATCTTGGCATTTTAGACCTCCTACCTTCCGCGATCTGTTTCTCTTGCATCTAGGCTTTGTTTTTGGCAAACAAGATATTGTTAGAAAGCTCTTTGTAAGCTTTTATCAGATCTGATGGTTTCATGTGGTTTTTTATCCTTTTGGTGATGTCACCCATCCTTAGATCCTTGCAGACACCTTCTTTGGGCCCTCCAGCGTAGCTGTTTGTTTTTTGCTCATATCTTGAGCATACGGTGTCAAAATTTGGCAAACGAGATATCGTTAGAAAGGTGATTTTGATCTCTTTCCAGATCTGGAGCTTATATTTTTTGGTTTTATATTTTTGATGGTGTTTTTCTCTATCAAAGCTAGATCTTTAGTTCTGCACTCTGGGAGCTCTATCTTGCACATCCAGACTCCATTTTTGGAAAATGATATATCATTGGAAAGCTTGTTTAGAGAGATTTTCAATGCTATGAGTAATTTTTCTAGATTCTACTCTAGGTTCATTTAATTTAGATTCTTGCACTTTCGCAGTCTAGTGGATATCTTAGTTGTTTCAGGTCCTGGGATCTCTTCCCTTTGAGGGATGGCTTGTCTTAGGTTGTTCTTTTGGTTTAGAAGCCTTTGATCTTCTTTGAGCACTATATACTTCATTTTTGTAGCATTCTTTTATGCACACGCACTGAGATAAAGTGCCATTCTATTGCTTTGATGGGATCTTGCACATGTTTGTGCTCTTTGTACTCGCACTCCATTATAAAGTTTCGGGGGGGTTTGATGTTTGCCTTTATTTTCCATATTCTTTTGTCATGTGAGTGTTCCTCCAATGATATTAGCCTTGGGTATCTTTATTTGTGTTTGTATTCTCTTTGCACATTCGATGTTTTAGATTCTTCTTCATCGTGTAGTTCATATTGGATGATATTTTTAGTGTACCTGTCATTACTCCTTTGTCAGTAGTATGGGGGGGTTTCTACTATTGGTTCTATTGCTTCATTGGTTTGATAGTGTGAGCTATGTATTCAGTATTTGATCCTATGTACTAGGTAGTTGCAGTGGCTGGGTACCTATGCATTCTGGTGAGATGGATCATTTACCATATAGACACTCTTTTCTTTTCTATTTTTGGATGCACTCTTCTAGCTTTGATTGATCAGCTCTTCAGGCTTTTGGTGATTATGCCATCTATATCTTCGAGTTCAGGTGTTTGCCTTTGTTTGCCTCCTGATTCGAGTAGTGTCATTTGAGGGCACTCATGCAGATTATAGTCTTCTCTACTTGGTCATATTTCTGTGGAGGATCTTCAGATCATCAGTTTCTTCTTAATAGAGTTTGTAGTTTCATGCTTCGATGATGTTGTACATGTTCATCTTTGTTCCTATTTTCTGGAACATTCCTAGTTTTGGAGGCTTCTTCAGTCCTTTAGACTAGTCTTTGTCTCTTTTTGGAGTAGAGTTTTTCCCATGTGGTTTTCTCTATTTCTACACTTTGGAGAGACTCTCTTTTGTACTTGGGTACCTGATCAAGCCTTTGTTGCCGGGACCCATTTGGTTTCAGTTGTTCTTTCTAGGTTTTTAGCTTCTCCCAACATTTATCTTAAGGGGGGGTGTTAGAGTAATAAAGTGTTTACTGATTAATTGAATCATATTGATTTAATTATTCAGTCACTTATTACCTCTTTCTACTTAAGCTAAACTTTAGGCATATAATAATTAATTATCTTTATTAATTATTATTATGCAACCTAAGGTTTTACCTTTTTAGGTTTTCTGATCTCATTTTATAAGGATTGATCTCATAACACTTTGTAACCTTTTTCTGACATTTCATTATTGATTGCAACTTTTGTTTTTGCACATCAAGGATTTCTCCTCTCTCGTGGATCAATGCATTCAGGCCTCCATAGCTATTTTCTTCTCTCTCTTTCTATGACAGGTGTTTGCGTGCAGATGTTCTTGGGAGCTGTGGGTTGTTTTTCATTAACTCCATCAGTATCCCTTATTGTAATTAATAAGTGAGGTCTAGGTTGTAAGCCTAAATGCATGTGCATTCTTTGTAAAACCTTAATAGGGTTAAATATATTTTCATAGAGTACATTTTGTGGGTTCCATCCCCATCATGGTTTTTCCCCTAACTGGATTTCCACGCAAAAAATCCTTGTGTTATGGTGTTGTGGATGTAAGATTTATTAGGTAGTGTGAGAGGGGGGGGGTGGTGAATTAGTGCAAACAAATTTAAAACTAATTCAACTATAAATTAGATTAACCTTACTAATACCTTCCAAATAGTAAAATATATAACTGAAGTATAGAAATAAAAGATAACAATATAAAAAATCCACAAAATCATCACACATGAAACAATGATTGTTGTGTGGAAACCCTTGGTTAGAGGGAAAAAACATGTTGCAGATGACACGCAAAAGCCCACTCCTGCAGTAGATAAATTGTAGTAGATAAGTTGCACTGTTAAGAGCTTACAATTACCCTTTTTTGAGGGTTAACCTTGTTAGGAGTGGTTATTAACTTGTTAGAAGTACAATTAAATCTTCTAAGATCTTCCTTGATAGAGGATTTCAAAACTCTATTAAGAGATCACCCAGTTAAGGGATTTACCATAGGAACCTGTTAAAGTTCACCCATTTAAGGGATTTTCTTATTGTAATTACTAGGGAACAACAAGTTGAATGATCTAGATGTACCACTAATTATTTGATAGATCCAATCCATTTCTTGATATATATAACTTGTCACCAATCTAAATCTATCAGATCTCTAATCACAACCCTAATTGATTTCACACTCAACCATAACAACCTTCACAAAATATCACAACAATAACAACACAACAATAAATTAAATATGAGTAGTACCACTTATATATATTTTTAGCACTGACTTCATTTAAATTAAATATTTTCCCTCCAAAGTGATAATATCTATGCAAAACATAATTTCCTATGACCACATCAGCTTACAATAATATTTGCATTATTATTCTCCAAAATAATCAAACAAATTTTGACTTTTTCATGTAGCGCATTAGATCTTCCCAAAATAATATCTTGCAATCCATAATTAACTCATAATCAATTCTCTCACTATTGTTACATGTTATCATAACACTAAGTATCTTCATAATCACTATGCTGCTTACCGATCTAACATCTTTCAACTTACTCTCAAGAACACCAAGTGCTCATACCTTTTTGAATGAATGTGTCACCAAGATATCTATCACTGATCAAAAAAATATGTTTTGTTAGAACCAAACTTTAATTTGTGTTGGAAATAGGAGAGATAAATACTAAGAGGGGAGGGGTGAATCAGTATCCACTAAAACTTTTACTTAGATCCCTTCAATACTGAGTATGTAAATTGTATTTACCAATCAAAATAACTTGCATGAAACAATTACATAGATAACTTATGAAAGTAAATAAACATAAAATCATCAATGTAATCACATAACACAAGTATTTTGGTAACACAGAAACCCTTGTAAGAAGGTAAAAACTGTGGTGGGGATGACACCCACAAATTCTTCACTACTACAGAAATAAAAGTGTCTTGCTGTTAAGGCTACAATTGTGACCACTTCTGGTGATCTCACCCTGTTAGGAGTAACATGTTAGATCAGCTAGATCTACCTAGTTATAGGATTTAGAAACAAAATTAAGTGTGCACTCAGTTAAGAGATTTACAATAGGATTGTTAAATCCACTCGGTTAGGAGAATTTGATAACTCTATTACAGATGTTAAAAAGCAATAGAAAAGTGTATCTACTCTGATTGACAACTATATTTTTCTGATACACATCATCTAAATACTATTTATATATCACCTTGCATGTGTAGATTTTCTGCTCTGTGATGCTCGGTTGCCTTGTCAGCTCTGAATACTTTCTCTGAATACAATTATGCTCGGTTCTGTCTGTTCTTCTCAGTTCTATCTAATAACCTTTAGACTTGAAGTAGGCAATAGCTTCAAGTGCATACAACAATATTCAACCACCTAAAATGATATGAACACACTGAATTTATAGTGTTATGGTTTTGCCGCTTAAGAAAAAATTAGGTTAAGCAAAATTGATAACCCTAACATCTACGATGTACAAAAATAGTTAAGATCAAATCTTTACATTGAGATTCTCATCACATTTAATGAGTATCTGTACATTATATGCTTCCTTGATCTTGCTTACACATGTGTCAATCTGTTGTAACCATTTGTCTTGAAAATCATGGCTTCACTGATTCTTAGACCATTTCTATTTCCCTCAGTAAATGCTTGTCTAGATTGCTCGGTGTTGTCCTTTGTATTATTTTCTCTCCTTTGTGTCTGAGATTGGTAATCAACAACCTGATTTCATGTATCCTTAAGATATGCTTTGATAAGGTTTGGGGCTCAGTTGATGCTTCCTATGTGCATGCTAAAATTTCTTTCTCTAAGTTTCTTATTTGTTCACTGATCTCAGAAGTGAACGAGTCAGCATGACACAATTTCAACAAGGTCTGGTAAGTATAAATTTTAATTATCTGAGAGTCAGATATTACCTTTGATAACTGTACCTTGTTTATTTCCACCTCTTGGCATAGCTTCTCGGGAAGTTTATCCTGTACTTTTCTCTAAATTCTTTCTTCCATCCTTTTCTCCAAATCAATATCTGGTTTTTGGATTTGTTCTGTAAGTGTAGCCAGTTGGTCCATAATAGGTTTGTTCTCATCAACATCTTCATCAGGAATGACCTATTGTAGAATGTCTCGAACATCAGTGAGTATTTCATTGTTCTTTTTGGTTTGTTTTAGCTTCTCTTGAGCTGCCTTCCTTTGACATAACTCCCCATATTTCCTCAATTCTTTGGGGCTAAGGGTTCTTGGATCACAGTGAGGGATTTCCATGATCTCATCAATAGTAACTATCCCTTTTCCTTTTTCTTTCTTCTTGTTTCTGAGAGGTGAGCTCCTTAATACTATTGCAGTATCTTCATCCTTCGGAGTCTCCTTCCCTATAGACATAGTTTCATTCATCTTTTTCTCCTCATTGCTCATAGGTTGAGCATCGGTAGTTGTGTCTAGAGCGTTTACCTCTATGTTATCATCGGTATCCTTGTTTTCATCTGTATCCTTAGGTTCTATGGACTGTGCCTCTATAGTAGGCTGATTTGTATCTGTAGTTTTCTGAGTGTCTTGTTTATCTTGTGTAACTTTAGCATCCTTATTTTTTTCTTATTTCTTCTCCTCAGATGCAATCTTAGAAATAAGTTCTATAGCCTCAGCTAGAGTCAGTAGATTTCCCGGTAGTGATGCTGTTTGATTATCCTTCAATGGTACTATAGTTACATTTGTGTCATCTTGATCATCAGGATCACCATCTTTAATGTCTTGAATAAAAACATCATCATCCATTCTGTTCATCAGTTGTATGTCAACTTGTTCTGGTGCTTCCTATGATATATTCAGCTTTGTGGTGTCATCGGTGATATCAATTACCTCAGTAACTAATATACCAGAGTCTAGTACCTGCTTTCCCTTACTAGTATCCATGTAAATGCCTTTATCTTTTGAATTTTGTCTCTTCCTAGATAGGTTTAGAAATGCTTCCTGTTCAACTTGCTCTTCTGCTTTCAAAATAGATGTCCATAATGAATCACATTCAACATCCATGTCACCTACATTTTCATCCAATATTCACAATGTTCGATGTTTGACTAAAAATATTTGTTGGTACTTTGTCAAATATTCATTTGGCTCACCAAAGCTCACAGTTGTAGCAATTCAAACTAATGACCTTTCTCGTCTCCTTCTCTTGGTTTGTAGTGCAGTATTCCATTGCACATTGATTCTGTCATCTAGTTCTTTTGGTAATTGATAGGCAAATTCCATCGGTACCTATTTGAATTTGATCATCATTTGAATGATAGCACATTCTATCTTCATTTTATCTTCTATTGACATTTTGTTATATTTAGATAATGGTGGATCATTAAGATTCCCATTCTCTATTATTTCTTCTATCAATTCATCAAGAGCACTATCCTTATGCTTTACAATCTTGAATTGATTTTGATCATCTTCAATCTCTTCAGTGCCATCGGTACCAGGGGCTCATTTTGCCTTCTTCTTCGGTGCATCAACTGCTACCCTTGTCTTTCTTCTCTCATACTTGTTGGTGTAGCTACCCTTCATTTTTCCTATCTTTCCTGATGTGGTGATGCAACAGCTACAGAAGACCTTTTCTTCATTCCTTTCTTACAGATACCTCTTCTATTTGTTTATCATCGGTAAAAGGAGCTGATGCCTCATCAGATTCAGTTTATTCTCTTTCATATGATTTATATGCTAACTTTAGCAGACCTTCGGTTGCTGTGTCAACCGGTGTTTCATTAGAATCAAGTGCTTTACCATACTTGGCTTCTAAATCTTTTCTCATTTTCTTCCCTTGCTTTGACATCTTACCAATAACTATGTTGGTATTAATTCTTGATTTAGCCTCTTCATAGGTGCCGAACCTACTGGCAGTGATGTCAACTGGTAACACTAGCAATGCATTTATAGATTTTACTACAAAATCATGACTTATTTCATATCCAATTCCTGCTAGCCACTTTATTCTGGGCTCTACAGCCTTTATCATGCAATGAAATATGCTCACAACAAAACAAATATCATCTTCAAATTTCTTTATCAACTCTCTCGATATTCTACTCCGTTGATGCATTCGCTGCTGAAATTCTTTGAAGTAGGCATCAAATTCTGAGTCCATCTTATCTCTGAGCTTCCCCATAAACTCATATATTTGCTAAGTGATCAGTTTGTCCTACTCCCATACTACTTTACTGATACCAGGGATGAATTCTGTATGTAAAAGGATAATAAAACAAGTAATGAACCAAACTTACAAGTGTTTGATTTCTTTGACCTTATTACCTTCATGTTATCTGTAAGCTGATGAAGCAAGATATCAGCTAGATCAACTTGTTGATCTTTCTTCACAATTTTGTACGCCATGTCCACAACATTCATCGGTACACAGCTCAACCGACTAGATTGAAATATCTTGTAACCTATCACAAGTGCGGTGAACTTGACCGCAGGATCCTTAATATTTCCAATTTTCAATGCTCTACCATCCCATTGAGCTCCAATGTTCTTTTCAACATTTGGTCTTGATGAGCTGCGAAATGCATTTGCCTTGTCAGAAGTAGGATAACCAGTAACCCTAATTATCATTTTCTTCGTGACCTTGGTCGGTCTATCTAGCAAAAACTTCCCATTGTGGAATCTACTCAATACTATCCTTATCCATTCATTCGTAAATGAATGCAGAAAATGTCGAATGCCCAATAGTACAACATCTTCAAGTTTCTAATATTCTGGTTTCACTTTTCCTTCAAGATCACAAACATTCTGAAATGTGACAACTATCTCAAAGTTCCCAACTTTACCGATTTTGCAATGAATGTAGGCCCTAACATCCTCTGTCAACAAAACCCTATCTGGTATGGTTGAAAATGCCCCCATTGAATCTATTTTAGATGCAACCCTAGGATGCGGCTTAAATTTACCCTCCGCAAAGTGTGTCCTAACAATTAATTCTACTTCCTCCTCAACTTCTTGTGATTTGTCAACAGTAGATGTAGATGCGATCAAAATAAACTAGGGTTTCAATGAACAATAAGTGCACAGGTGTATAGATAGTTGAAAAACCTACTTGAGCCATCAAAGAATGTCATCAGTTTGATGCGATAGTGGTTTGAATCTCTCTGAAAATCTTTAGCTCGAACTTTGGTCGCTTTGAAAATCGATTCTCCGATGCTCACAATGTAAAAATGAACTTGATTTCTTGAGTATTTATAGACTTCTACAAATTCCCGCTCAAACATTTGTAATAAATGCATGACCTTACTTCGAAGTGCGAAGCAGTTGTCAACTTGGTTAACATATGATATTGTCAATTTGCATTGTTTCCCTTGTTAACCTTGCATAATGATTACCGACTAGTAACCCATTCTCGGTCTTGCTTTTACTGACTTTATAACATTATTAGCTCATGGAATATAAACCATAATGCATCTTCATTCATGCTCATTTGGTATTAATACATCATATATGAGGAACTATAAAAAAAAATATGATCTTTTAAAATATCAGTCCCGTACATACGTTTGTCACCTTAAGTGCAGTTACTGATGTCACCCAGTCCACTAGATGAGGTTTCACCGACAATGTTACTTGATTCAGTAGTCTCCGTTATTGACTTCTTCCACATAGTATTTCTCATCTTCATGATATCTACAATGGTGTATCCACTCTCGAACACATGATCTTCATCTAGTGCACGTTCTTTACAATCTTTGCTTACATGAATGACTTTGTGATAGTGCATATAGGCCATTGGGGTACTTTCCTAATATCTAGAATTTCTTATCTCATGTTCCCTATAACAATTAGCAGCTATATGTCCATACCGACCACATGCAATACAACTATTCCATGTATTATAATCCCATACATAAGAGTTACCTTGTCTTTTCGGTTGATATGGCTTATTTTGAGTTTGCTGCTTGGGAGTCCAAACTTGTTTCATCTTTGCTTTGCAGTCACTTGCAGTATGTCCAAGTTTGTTACAAGTGTAACATATCTTACTAGTAGTGGTCTTTTTAGTGTTGTCCTTTTGTCTAGATCTGCATTCACATGCTTGATGCCCATACTTTCCACAGTAATAACATTAACCATTAAATCTTGTATTAATAGTAGGTGGTTTACCTTGAGCTTTGCTTCTGCATACATTTGAAGTGTGTCCAGGTTTTCCAAAGTGATAACAAGTAAGTATTTTGGATTTCTGAATTTGATTGGTGTTCGCCTCTTGTTTTGATGATTCACCTTCACCAGTGTAACCTATACTAGCTCTTCTCTGATTATCTAGGAAATCATCAATCTTCTTGGAACTTTCTTCAGCCAATCTTTTCATCTCATTGTGCTGTTGTTGATTTTTCAGGTCATTTCTCAATTTTTCATTTTCTTCTCTCAATCTTGCAACATCTTCTAGATTCCTTGATAATTCACCATTGATTCGGTGTACTTCTTGATTTGAAATTAGTACCTGATTTGATACTTCAAAGTGATGATCAATAAGCCTTTGTATTTCACTTTCTTTAGCTTGTAGTTGTTCAGTCATCAGTCTTCTATCTTCAATGGCTAGGTTTTGGTCTTGTTCAGCTTGTCTTGCATTGTTCATTATCTCCACCATTATTACCATTTGTGATTCTTGTCCAATCTGAAGTGCTTTATTTGATTAGATAGATGCTGATTCCTTTCAGATAAATCATTGATTGTACTTTCAAATTCATTAGAGATGCTTCCCGAGCTAGATCTAATATGATCAAATGCATCTTCAAAAGGTTCTTCATGATAACTAATTTCATTATGAGAAATTGCAATATTTTTTCTTTGTAGCAGTAATTTCTTCAATTCAGCCTTGGCATTCTTGTACTATTCTAAAAACATCTACAGTTGTAGTTTCTGATTCTCAATAGATTTGTGAAGTTTGTACCTCTCCATGATTCAGATCTTTACCCTTCAGTTGTTAAAATATTTCACAAGAGAACTACACTCTGATAACAATTGTTGGAAATAGGAGAGATAAATAGATAGAGGGGAGGGGTGAATCAGTATCCAATAAAAATTTTACTTAGACCCCTTCAATACTGAGTATGTAAACTATATTTACCAATTAAAATAACTTGCATGAAATAATTACATAGATAACTTATGAAAGTAAATAAACATAAACTCATCAATGTAATCACATAATACAAGTATTTTGGTAACACAGAAACCCTTGTAAGAAGGTAAAAACTGCGATGGGGATGACAGCCACAAATTCGTCACTACTATAGATAGAAAAGTGTTTGCCTGTTAAGGCTACAATTGTGATGACTTTTGGTGATCTCACCTTGTTAGGAGTAACATGTTAGATCAGCTAGATCTACCTAGTTATAGGATTTAGCAACACAATTAAGTGTGCACTCAGTTAAGAGATTTACAATAGGATTGTTAAATCCACTCGGTTAGGAGAATTTGATAACTCTATTACAGTTGTTAGAAAGAAATAGAAAAGTGTATCTACTTTGATTAACAACTATATTTGTGTGATACAGATCATCTAAATACTATTTATATATCACCTTGCAAGTGTAGATTTTCTACTCTGTGATGCTCGGTTGCCTTGTCAGTTCTGAATACTTTCTCTGAATACAATTCTGCTCGGTTCTACCTGTTCTTCTCAGTTATGTCTAATAACCTTTAGACTTGAAGTAGGCAATAGCTTCAAGTTCATACAACAATATTCAACCACCTAAAATGATACAAACACACTGAATTTATAGTGTTTTGGTTTTGCTGCTTAAGCAAAAATTAGGTTAAGCAAAATTGATAACCCTAACATCTATGATGCACAAAAATAGTTAAGATCAAATCTTTACATTGAGATTCTCAACACATTTAATGAGTATCTATACATTATATGCTTCCTTGATCTTGCTTACACGTGTGTCAATCTGTTGTAACTATTTGTCTTGAAAATTGTGCCTTCACTAATTCTTAGATCATTTCTGTTTCCCTTGGTAAATGCTTGTCTAGATTTCTCAGTGTTGTCTAGAAGACTCAGTGTATACTGACCCTCCGTGTTAGTGTTTATCATGCTCGGTAGACTATTTGATGCTTCGGTGATTACTGTTAACCGACTGTTCTGTGAAGCATTACAGACTTCCCTGTCTCCTTTTATTTACTGACCAGTGCAGTATAGATAACCAACTAATGATTTTGATACTAAGTGACAATAAATGCTCAATAGAGATAACAATCTCCCCCTTTGGCATTAGTATCAAAAATAAATAAATGTATAAACACAAATCCTTATATCTCTCGATATATACATATACAAAATTGCTTAAGTACAATTAGTACTCCCCGTTACAATAATCTTGGTAGTGTGTAAAGTATACAAACCTATATATCAAAATGAATATCTATTGGCATATACATTTGCTTTCCCACTTTTTGAGATTAATGCCAAAAATAGAATGTATACTTACAGCTTATCAAAAATGTTCTGATGGGTTTTCTTCAGTGAATCTAAGAGGTTCTCCCATTCCTCCAATTTAGTAAGAACAAGTTGCTCATAACTAACTTGTGCACGCATATCCATAACATTATCCAACACAAAGAGTTCTAGTGTGGATACAAGTGTTTGTGCCTTGTCGATATGCTGATAAAAAATCTTCAAGTGTAAAATGAGTTCTTTCTGCAACTCTGTAACCTAGTCTATTATTTGCTCTTCTTTGTGTTTGAGATCGGTAATCAACTGCCTGATTTCATGTATCCTTAAGATATGCTTTGATAAGGTTTCTCTAAGTTTCTTATTTTTTCACTGATCTCAGAAGTGAATGAGTCAGCATGACACAATTTCAATAAGGTCTGATAAATATAACTTGTAATTATCTGAGAGTTAGATATTACCTTTGATAACTGTACCTTGTTTATTGCCACCTCTTGGCATAGCTTCTCAGCAAGTTTATCCTGTACTTTTCTCTCAATTCTTTCTTCCATCCTTTTCTCCAAATCAATATCTAGCTTCTGGATTTGTTCTATAAGTGTAGCCAGTTGGTCCATAATAGGTTTGTTCTCATCAACATCTGCATCAGGAATGACCTGTTGTAGAATGTCTCAAACATTAGTGAGTATTTCATTGTTCTTTTTGGTTTGTTTTAGCTTCTCTTGAGCTTCCTTCCTTTGACATAACTCCCCATATTTCCTCAATTCTTCAGGGCTAAGGGTTCTTGGATCACAGTGAGGGATTTCTATGATCTCATCAATAGTAACTATCCCTTTTCATTTTTCCTTCTTCTTGTTTTTGAGAGGTGAGCTCCTTAATACTATTGTAGTATCTTCATCCTTCAGAGTCTCCTTCCCCATAGACATAGTTTCATTAGTCTTTTTCTCTTTGGTGCTCATAGGTTGAGCATCGGTAGCTATGTCTGGAGGGTTCACCTCTGTGTAATAATCGGTATCCTTGTTTTCATCTGTATCCTTAGGTTTTGTGGACTGTGCCTCTGTAGTAGGCTGATTTGTATCTACAGTTTTTTGAGTGTCTTGTGTATCTTGTGTAACTTTAGCATCCTTATTTTCTTCTTGTTTCTTCTCCTCGGATGCAATCTTAGAAATAAGTTCTATAGCCTCAGCTAGAGTCAGTAGATTGCCCGGTAGTGATGCTATCTCATTATCCTCCAATGGTACTATAGTTACATCCGTGTCATCTTGATCATCAGGATCACCATCTTTAATGTCTCGAATAAAAACATCATCATCCGTTCTATTCATCAGTTGTATGTCAACTTGTTCTGGTGCTTCCTGTGATATATTCACCTTTGTGGTGTCGTCGGTGATATCAATTACCTCGGTAACTGATATACCAGAGTCTAGTACCTACTTTCCCTTACTAGTATCCATATAAATGCCTTTATCTTTTGAATTTTGTCTCTTCCTAGATAGGTTTAGAAATGCTTCCTATTCAGCTTGCTCTTCTGCTTTCAAAATAGATATCTGTTGGAAATATTCAAGACTATCTAGGTTACTGAGAGGGGAGGGGTGAATCAGTAACTTCAAAACTTTTAACAAAATTAGATCTTAACCATATTTCAAATAACATTAGATTGATAATCTGACTGCATGCATGAGTAACAGAAAGAATAAAACATTCATAACACTTTGAACACAGAGATCTGGTGACCTAGAAACCTTCCAAGTAGAAAGTAGAACTGGGGTGGGGATGATACCCACAAAACTTCAATACTGTAGTATAAAGTTTGCCGGTTAAGGCTTACAATGATCACTTCTGATGATTTGCCCTATTAGGAGCAATAAGAACTGCTAGGTCCACCTTGATAGAGGATTTACAAACATACAATAAAGTATGCACTCGGTTAAGAGATTTTACGAAGACTGTTAAGTCTACTTGGTTAAAGGATTTTAAGTTGATTCACTTGTTAGGATGAAACAATAGATCTCTTACTTGCAACTATACTTGCTAATTGAGATTCTCTGATGTACTGATCACCTTCTGTGATGGATAGATCTTTGCTACTTCCTATACTGTTGTAGCCCTTTGTAATTCACTTATCTTTTCCTTTCTCTCTTTTTCATGCTTTGCTACTTCACACCTTGGATATGATACAAAAAATTGTTTATATATCAATCCAAAACAATTACAAAACAATTACAAAGTCAGCTCTTAAACAAGCTAACACAAATATTACTGAGTCGGCCCAAATATAGTTACTCGGTTACTGCAAACTAACTTGGTGACTTTTTGATACTCAACATCCACTATGTTACTCAGCATCGTCATGCTCTCAGTAGAAGTGGAGGCTCGGTCCATACTAACCACTCAGTTGTAGTTTTGAACTCGGTATATACTAGAGACTCGGTAGATATAGTGTCACTCGGTAGAAACTAAATTCCCTATTTACCATGCTGGCAATCGGTAAACACTGCTCATTTCATCACACGGTAAACACTATTCTATCTACTCGGTAAACATTGTACTATCTACTCAGTAAACGCTGTCCTATCTGCTCGGTAAACACTGTCCTGTCTGCTCAGTAAACACTGTCCTGTCTACTTGGTAAACATTGTCCTATCTGCTTAGTAAACACATATAGTCTGAATAAGTGTTGTCACTAATGACAAACATACTTAATGCCAACAATCTCCCCCTTTGGCATTAGTGACAAAACAATTATTGCCCAAAACTTATATACACAATCAAGCTGATACTAGTTTTGATTTTTCAAAAATTTATCTTTGTCATACTACTATATATACATGTCATGTCTCCCTTATATAGTATATATACAAATATCTTATTTCACCTCATACTCATATTTCCTATTTCTCTCATATACTTTCTCCCCCTTTCATATCTCATATACTTTCTCCCCCTTTTTGACAATGATGCCAAAGGTGTATATACAAATATTTTACATGGAGATACCAAAATGTGAGAGAAAATCAGAATGCACCTTTCCAATTAGTGCTAGAGTTCTATCCCAATTCTCTTGTAGAATCTTGCATGTATGGAGTGCAACTTGGACTTTTGTAGAGAGTTCAATCATGTGATCTGCAATTGAAAATTGATTGTCATGGATCAATGTTTTTGAGTATGTAATATGCTTCTGCATTGTATCCATGATGGGAAGGATCATGTTCTGAATATCTATTAATGTTGATCTGATCCTTGCATCTTCTTTCAATAACTTTGACTGCTTATCATATAGGAATCTGACTGTCATATGATGTGCAGAGCTTGAACTAGGTTCAAGTTGCAACTTCTATGCACTGATCTTCAGATCCTCATCAATATTATTTATTTTGTCTTTAATCTCCTTTGAGAACTTGGAAACATTACATACTTTGACAAAAAATGATGTTACCTTGGAATAGGAGGACTCAATGCTAGTCAAAACTAAAGATAACCCTGCCTGATTGATAGCTATTTGTTGAGCAATGTGCTCAAGCACTTTATTTCCAAAATTTTTCTCAACCTTCTCAAGAAAATTATCTGATCCAGAGTAATCCTCGTTGAACTTGTTTACTACCTTTGCCAACTGCAACAAAATGTGTTGAGAGGAATCAACTTCAACACCTATTGTTTCTGCCAAAATGTTCTTGGCATCCTCAATGATCTTATATTCCTTAGCTCTTTCTTGTTTTAGTTTCTTTTTCTTTTCTTTCTTCTGGAGGAGTTCACCAACTATTTTCATTTGGTCTGCTATGAAGTTTGCAAAATCTAATTGGGGAATTTCTATCTCCTCATATAAATCTATATCTTCTACTACACTCTTACTCAAAAAATTTGTACTTGGTTGAGTCTTTATACTTATTGCCTTTGTAGTAGAAATTATTGTAGACATAGTAGGACTTGTAGTGAAAACTGATAAACTTCTGATTAATGGATGCTAATTGGAATACTTGATAAATCAAAAACTGAAGTATTTACAACTGTAGAATCTGAAGTAATTACTGAGGTATTCAAAACTGAAGTACTTGCTGCTGAAAAATTCAAAACTGAAGAAGGTACTGAAGATGGCACTAGAGACTGCAACTAAGTGGAAGAAGGAGGCAGAAGCTTGGTAGATGAAGTGGTAGCCACTTCTGTCATTGATACATTGAGCTGTGTTAGTGATGATTGGACATTTGATGTATCTAAGGGAGTTGTCACAATCACACTTGAAGTTTTCTCCGGGCTAGATGTAGCAATTTTTATTGGAGAGTGAGGAAGTGAGGCAATCACCTCTACAGCTATCCAAACTGGATCATCTTCCTCAACATTCTTCTTAGCTTCCTCAGTAACTTCTTCCTTTGCTTCTTCTACCTCAACATTATCAATCTGAACTGCTTCTTCTTCTTCTTCTTCTTCTTCATCACTGTCATCTTCAATATTGTTTATTATCACAGTTTCAGTACTCAGTTTGTGAAGATGATAGATGTTTTTCCAAGTAAAATTTTCACTCTTCACAACCAAATCTATATCTTTGATCAAAATCAAACAACTACTAAATTCTAGTGTCATCTTGCACTCATTTTCTATCAATGCCTTACTTATTTCAGCATTTTTCAAACTTGGCATCAACTGTCTTAAGGTTTGAGCATATATGTCCTTGAAAGTTTGCCTTGCATTGGACCATCTCATCTTGACTTGGTTTAATAAGACTCCTGGGATTTGAGAAGCCATATCCTCAGGTGAGTACTTCCATTTTCCCATTTTCTCAATAACAACATCTTCAATTTCCTGCTGCTCTGCCTGTGACCTTGTTTCATATTTGAGAGATTTGAAATTTGCAATTCCAGATCCTTCTCTCAAATCCTTAATATTTTGTTCAAATGAGGGAGGAGGCCTTTTGAGTACTATATCATCATTGACTTTACCTACCTTGTCCCTTGATCTTTTCCTTGTGAATACTGTAGTGGGTTACTTGGGTTCCTTGGTGATAGTTACCTTTCCTTTCTTCTTTACAGGCACTAGTTCTTCTTTACTCTCATCCTTTTCTTCTTTACTCTCATTCTTTTCTTCTTCTTCTACAATATCCTCTCCTATGCCCTTGGTTAACATTAGAGGTGTGCTAGATTGCATCTTGGCCATCCTCTTTCTGCCTTTGTTAATCGCCTATGGAAGTTTTATGCTTAGCTCAATTCTTATCTTAGCTTCATCATATGTTCCAAAGTATGGAGCCTTTGGATCAACAGGTTGATTTACTAGGGCTTCAATTATATCCTTTGTTTCATCAATGTTTACCTCATAAGGAAGAGGTTTCACCCATACAATCCTAGGCCTTATTGCCTGAATGTATACTCTATCATGATCAACCATGAAACAAACATCATCTTTATAATCTTCCACCAACTTTAGTGGAATCTAGAATCTATTATTCATCTTTTCTTTAAAAGATTCAAAATAGTTATCCATTATGTTTACAAAATTTTCACCCATTTCTGCAATATACTCATTTATCTGATAAAGAACAGGCACATCCTTTCTCCATTTTACCATGCCTTTTGATGGGAAAAAATTTTGAGCATAGAAAAATAAACAAACCAATAGCAAGCCAAACTTACATGGATTGTTCTTTGAGGTTTGAATTCTCTACATATTCTTGTTGAATTGTTTCAACAATAAATCTGCTAGGTCAAATGACATATTGTTCTTCACAATTTTATAAGCTAGGTCAACTGCTTCACACGGAACACTATTCTACCAACTTGAACTGTATATCTTGTGAGCTATGACATATGTGCCAAATTTTAGTTCTACATCGATAATACTGTTTATTCTCATACCTCTACCATCCCATTCAGCTAGGGTTTTCTTTTCCAGCTCTACCTGACCTAGGGTTTTTGTAGATTTAGCCTTGGCAAGCATGGGAAGACTAGTGATTCGGTGAATCATCTTCTTTGTTATTTCCACTGGTTGCTCAAGCCAATTTTTACCTTTGTGCACTCAGCTTAGAATATATCTAATCCATTTTATCTAGAAACTCCGAGGCAAGTGGGCGATATGTGTCAAACCCTTATCTTCCAAATGTTTATGTTCCAGTTTAAGAACACCATCAACACACAGTTCATCATGAACAACATCTATCTCTAGGGTTCCAAGCTCTTGAATTGTACCTTTAAAATGATTGCGAATGTCATTTACAAGAAGTACCTTTGGAGGAATTTGAGATTGAGCTCCACTCGGATCTAGGGTTTTTGCAATCACGGGCACGAGTTTGAAATCCGACGCTTTCCATTCTCCTTCAACTAAAATTTTTGAACCTTTCTTTACTTTGGTGCTGGATGATGCCATGGTAGCTCAGTAGAAAAAGAAAAATTCTTTGAAGAAATTTCTGCTGCAAAATTTTTCTTCGAATCGCTTGATCGCACTAGAAATTTCTCTGCTCAATATGCTGATATTCGTGGTGAAGAATGAACTTGATTTCATGCTTTTTGTTAAAATTTTGTCATTAATGCTCCATAGGAATTAGGGTAGTAAATTTGACATACTGTCATCCACTATGCATTAAATGCTCACTGAAGATTCTACAACTTGGAGAACATACGAATTGATACTGTTCTGACCTTACTCGATAACCGAATGAAATTAGGTTACTCCTGACCTTGCTCAGTAGTAACTGATACCGACCTTCTTATGATCCAACTGTATCTTGCATACTGATTTGGATCTTTCTTCCTTTCAGTTTAGGAACTGTTTGGAATATGTCTATGAAGATACAGTTCCAGTGCTTTCTTGGAGACTTAGTTAGAGTTGATAGAGCCACTCTCTTCATGAGTGACTTCATTACTTGGAATGGTTTGCTCGGTAGGTTTAGGAATCCATGGTTGTCTCATCTTCTTCCTGATGCTATCTGCTTTTGCTTTCTTTTCATCTTCAACTTTACCTAAATTCATGTAGTTTTTAGCTATGTGACCAAGCTTAGTGCATTTATAACATCTTATGGTAGTATCCCTTTTTCTCAAGTGATGCCTTACACAATTCATGCCAATGTGCCCATATTCTCCATAGTAATGACATCTACACCAAGTGTTGTAATTTTTATACACTAAATTTGTGCCTCTGATATCAAGCTCTCGTAGTCTTGATAATCCAGTATAACATGAGACTCATCTCAAGGTTGTGGGACCTTTTGTTAACTGAGATGAGACCTCCAGCTTCTAGGCTGGTTCCTCTTGGATAATCACCTTGATTTTCTTTTAACAAGAAAGTAAACTTTTGAGGGAAAAAGATAGAAGGAATGCATGAAAGGGAAATAATTGAAAGCAAATCTATCCTACTAGGTGATGCACCGAAACTAGGGTTTGGATCTCAGTATAGAGGAATGAAACCAGTGAGAGGATTAGGTCTAGGAGATCACAACTTACTGAATAGACTTGCATAAGTATTTCATAAGAGGACTTAAAAATTAGACACAACCTATGACCTGCAAGCAGACATTCTCTTCAGCAAAAGGGCACAGGAATGAGATAGAATGATAGGGGTTGAAGAATACCCACAAACTCACTCAGATCAGATCAAACACAGTAGTGCACATATAAGCTAAAAGTAAGAGGGATCAGGAACTCTAAGTATCACTGAAAGCATTCATAAACTTCAATCCAATAAGAGATATGCCAAACAAGAAAGCATAAGGATAGGAAAACATGTCATAGAATACTTTTCAATGTCTAAATAATCAATGGGAGATTACAAAGAGTAGAAACTAGAGGACAAAAAAAAGTCCCAGATAGCTTTCTAGGAAAGAAACTTCCCTTTTTACAAAATGTGAACTCTGAGCTTCAAAAGCTCCAAAAAAAAATATATACATCCCCTGCATGCAGGCAGGAATCAAAATATCTCCCTAGGGTTACATAAATCTATAATAGAATAATCACCCCTAAAACCAGTCACTTCTGATCATAAATGTGCTCTATAAATATCATAGCCGATCAGATATTTGTCTTTGCATGCCCATGCCTATACCATAAACAACCTACAAACAAGCAACCCTAACCATCCAACCCACCTGTAATTCCACTAAGTCACGAATGCTAAAAATCTAATCCTTGCAAGAATTTGAATTTAAAATACAGATGGCGCTAGCTCTTTAATGCCCTTTTTTTTTTGGTGCAAGAACACCGCACTATATCTCAGGAATAGAAATCAACACGCGATGACCACCCAGATCTCCATTGTCATCTTTGCAAACTTCCACCGCCTTGAAATAACACTGGTCGCATGATCACATGAGCTAAAAAAGCCTCATGCGATCATACGACAAGCTTCATTGAAAACTTGCCTCTACCACGCAAGACACCTCGGGCCTGCAAGACCACCTGCAAACTTAACTTTGGCTTACCTCAAGTTCAATTCTCCTTTAGTCACCAAGTCATGTGAACCTTTCCTTAACCCCGAGTTCATCTAGCAACTACGAGAAATCTATTAACGGCGCACTTGCGAACTTGCTGGGCCCACACCGCTTTAAAATCACATTGGTCGCATGATCACATGAGCCTGAAAGTATTCATGTGATCATGCGACAACCCTTTGAAAACCTACCTGGCCCACACTACTTTAAAATCACATTGGACACATGATTGCATGAGCCTGAAAGTCTTCATGCGATCATGCGACAACCCTTTGAAAACCTGCCTGGCCCCCGCAAAATATCACATTTGTCAAACCTTGCCACATGGCCCAACAGGAACTCAACACACGGCTGGACCCATGACCACACCATTTGAAAGCATCAGAAGGATCCTACGGTGATTGTGTGATCTCATGGGATCAGAAGATCCCATGCGAACATGCGACCACCATAGATCTTGAATCTACGGGGGCATATTATACCTGGCCCACTGCATATTGGACATGTTGCCACTAGCCAACCACTGAGAAGCAGGCACATCACCAGCGAAGGGCCCACCACTAGAGTCAAAGACCCACTAACCGCTTGTCACATGGTCACATGCGGTCAAGGGGCCGCATGCGATCATGCGACCAACCGCTAGATGCCACCCCCGCCGGCTTGGAGTTAACTGCGAGATGCCCACCATGAACCGCTGACGGTTAGTCGCATGGTCGCATGGGCTCAGAAGAGCCCATGCGATCATGCGACCAACATGAAATTATTGCGTGCTGACTGCTGGCAGCTTTGGAAGCTTGAAGACCACAAACTGGGCCCTAATTGGTACCACGAGGTTGCGCACTTAATGGCTAGTTGCATGTTCATATAGCCTAAAAAAGGGCTATGTGATCATGTGACAAGCCATAGCAGATTGTTGGAAACATTAGAGGGACCCACCTAGTCAGAGTTGCGTGGATAGAAAAATGCAGACACCAAGGAAGGGTAAAGTGCAGAAGTGGTCGAAAACATAGAAGGTTTTCAGACTGAGGTCAAAAACATAGAAAATTTTATACCGAAAGTCGAAAACATCCTGAGCCTTCAGAGAAAAGGTCGAAAACACACTAAGCTTTCAGAGCGGGGGGTCGAAAACACACTGAGTTTTTCGACACTTGAGCACTTGTTTTGGAAAAGGACTACGACCAAAAAGAAAGATAGGGAAATTTTGCGTAATAGTAATCCCAACCAAACATTACTTTCATAATTTGTTTTGCTGGATTGGGTGTTTTAGTTCTGCATTCTGATGCCTTATGACCTTGTTTGCTACATTTGTGACATTTGCCTTTAAATCTTGGTTTATCCTTGCATTCATTTGCTTTATGACCATGCTGATTGCAATTGTAGCATTTTCCATTGAATTGTGCTTTTCCATTGCTCCAACATTTGTTTGAAGTATGACCAATTTTGCCATAGTGATTACAAGTGGGTTTCTGATTCTTTTGAGTACCTTGTTTGGAGGATTCACCTTCCTCTTTGTATCCAAGTCCTACTTTTCCTTTTTGCCTATGAAGGTTTCATTCATACACCTGATTCATATCTTCTTGAGATTTCAACATTCTCTCATTGATTTTCCTTTCAGTATCTAGGTCACTCATCAATCTTAAATTGATTTTCTTTTCAGATCTCAGCTCCTCTCTTATATTTTCATTTTTTGATCTCAGAGTCAAGATTTCTTCATTTGCATTGGAGACTTGATCAATAAGGTTTTCTAGCTGAAGGGTTTGATTCTGGATTTCATTGTTCTTTCCATCTATTTCATCTTTCATCTTGTTTCTTTGTTCCAAGATTTCATAAAATCTTGTTGACTGAATTTCCTGTTCTCTTTTCAATTTTCTTATCTCTTCTTGCAGAGATCCACTCTTTTCTAGAAGTTCTTTGATTGCATTATTTTCTTCATCTGAGCTGCTTGAAGGGAAAAAGTCTTCAATATTTTCTTCAACATACTGGTGGTCATTAATTGGATTTGCAAGTTCCTTCCTTCTTTTTAGGGATAGGGAAAGATGCTCTCTTGCTTCCTTGAGTTGAGTTATGGCCATTTCCAGATCTAGCTTTTCATTCTCAATTACTTTGTTAAATCTGAATAGCTCCATTGTCCTAAATCTTTTCTCAAGCTGTCAAACTTTATCCTAAGAACCACAAAGCTCTGATACCAATTTTTGGAAATATTCAAGACTATCCAGGTTATTGAGAGGGGAGGGGTGAATCAGTAACTTCAAAACTTTTAACAAAATCAGATCTTAACCATATTTCAAATAACATTAGATTGATAATCTGGCTGCATACATGAGTAATAGAAAGAATAAAACATTCATAACACTTTGAACATAGAGATTTGGTGACCCAAAAACCTTCCAAGTAGAAAGGAAAATTGGGGTGGGGATGATACCCACAAAACTTCAATACTGCAGTATAAAATTTGTTGGTTAAGGCTTACAATGATCACTTCTGATGATTTGCCTTATTAGGAGCAATAAGGACTACTAGGTCCACCTTGTTAGAGGATTTACAAACATACAATAAAGTATGCACTCAGTTAAGAGATTTTACAAAGATTGTTAAGTCTACCCGGTTAAAGGGTTTTAAGTTGATTCACCTGTTAGGATGAAACAATAGATCTCTTACTTGCAACTGTACTTGCTGATTGAGATTCTTTGATGTACTGATCACCTTCTATGATGGATAGATCTTTGCTGCTTCCTATACTACTGTAGCCCTTTGTAATTCACTTATCTCTGCCTTTCTCTCTTTTTCATGCTTCGCTACTTCACACCTTAGATATGATACAAAACATTGTTTATATATCAATCCAAAACAATTACAAAATAATTACAAAGTCGGCTCTTAAACAAGCTAACACAAATATTATTGAGTCGGCCCAAATATAGTTACTTAGTTACTGCAAACTAACTTGGTGACTTTCTGATACTTGACATCCACTGTGTTATTCGGCATCGTCATGCTCTCGGTAGAAGTGGAGGCTCGGTCCATACTAACCACTCGGTTGTAGTTTTGAACTCGGTATATACTGGAGACTCGGTAGATATAGTGTCACTCAGTAGAAACTAAATTCCCTATTTACCATGCTGGCACTTAGTAAACACTGCTCATTTCATCACTTGGTAAACATTGTTCTATCTGCTCGGTAAACACTGTCATGTCTGCTCGATAAACACTGTCCTGTCTGCTCGGTAAACACTGTCTTGCCTACTCAGTAAACACTATCCTATCTGCTCGGTAAACACTGTCCTGTCTGCTCGGTAAACACATATAGTCTGAATAAGTGTTGTCACTAATGACAAACATACTTAATGCCAATAATGTCCATAATGAATCACATTCGACATCCATGTCACCTACATTTTCATCCAATATTTGCAATGCCCGATGTTTGACTAAAAATATTTGTTGGTACTTTGTCAAATATTCATTTGCTTCACCAAAGCTCATAGTTGTAGCAATATGAACTAATGACCTTTCTTATTTCCTTCTCTCAGTTTCTAGTGTAGAAGCCCATTGCACATTGATTCTATCATCGAGTTCTTTCGATAATTGACAAGCAAATTCCATCGGTACCTATTTGAATTTGATCATCATCTGAATGATAGCACATTCTATCTTCATTTTATCTTCTATTGACATTTTGTTATATTTACATAATGCTGGATGATTAAGATTCCCATTCTCTATTATTTCTTCTATCAATTCATCAAGAGTACTATCCTTATGCTTTACAATATTGAATTGATTCTGATCATCTTCAATTGCTTCAGTGTCGTTGGTAGCAGGGGTTCATTTTGCCTTCTTCTTCGGTGCATTAGCTACTACCCTTGTCTTTCTTTTCTCATACTTCCTTGTTGGTGTAGCTGCCCTTCATTTTTCCCATCTTTCCTCTGGTGGTGATGCAGTAGCTACAAAAGACCTTGTCTTCAGTCCCTATCTTATAGATACCTCTTCTATTTTTTTATCATCGGTAGAAGGAACCGATGCATCATCAAATTTAGTTTCTTCATTTTCATATGGTTTATCTACTAACTTCAGTAGACCTTCGGTTGTAGTGTCAACTAGTGTTTCATTAGAATCGGGTGCTTTACCATACTTGGCTTCTAAATCTTTTCTCATTTTCTTCCCTCACTTTGACATCTTACCGATAACTATGTCGGTATGAATTCTTGATTTAGCCTCTTTGTCAGTGTCGAACCTACTGGCAGTGATGTCAACCCGTAATGCTAGCAATGCATTTATAGATTTCACTACGAAATCATGACTTATTTCATATCCCATTGGTGCTAGCCACTTTATTCTGGGCTCTACAGCCTTTATCATGAAATGATCTATGCTCACAACAAAACAAATATCATCTTCAAAATTTTTTATCAACTCTCTCGGTATTCTACTCCGTTGATGCATTCGCTGCTGAAATTCTTTGAAGTAGGCATTGAATTCTGAGTCCATCTTATCTCTGAGCTTTCCCATAAACTCATATATTTGCTGAGTGATCAGTTTGTCTTGCTCCCATACTACTTTACCGATACTAGGGATGAATTTCTATATGTAAAAGAATAAGAAAACAAGTAATGACCCAAACTTACAAGTGTTTGATTTCTTGGACCTTATTACCTTCATGTTATCTATAAGCTGATGAAGCAAGATATCAGCTAGATCAACTTGTTGATCTTTCTTCACAATTTTGTACGCCATGTCCACAGCATTCATCAGTACACTATTCAACTGACTAGATTGAAATATCTTGTAACCTATCACATGTGCGGCGAACTTGACTAGGGGATCCTTAATATTTCCAATTTCCAGTGCTCTACTGTTCCATTGAGCTCTGGTGTTCTTTTCAACATCTGGTCTTCATGAGCTATGAAATTCTTTTGCCTTGTCAGAAGTAGGATACCCAGTAACCCTACTTATCATTTTCTTCGTGACCTTGGTCGGTCTATCTAGCCAAAACTTCCCATCATGGAATCTACTCAATACTATCCTTATCCATTCATTCGTAAATGAATGCAGAAAATGTCAAATGCCCAACAGTCCAACGTCTTCAAGTTTTTGATATTCTAGTTTCACTTTTCCTTCAAGATCACAAACATTCTAAAATGCGGCATCTATCTCAAAGTTCCCAACTTCACCGATTTTGCAATGAATGTAGACCGTAAAATCCTCTGTCAATAAAACCCTATCTGGTATGCTTGAAAATGCACCCATTGAATCCATTTTATATGCAACCCTAGGATGTGGCTTAAATTTACCCTTAGCAAAGTGTGTCCTAACAATCAATTCTACTTCTTCCTCAACTTGTTGTGATTTTTCAGCAGTAGATGTAGATGCCATGAAAATAAACTAGGGTTTCGGTGAACAATAAGTGCATAAATGTATAGATAGCCAAAAAACCTACTTGAGTCATCGAATAATGTCATCAGTTTTATGTGATAGTGGTTTGAATCTCTCTAAAAATCTTTAGCTCGAACTCTGGTCACTCTGAAAATCCATTCTCCGATGCTCACAATGTAAAAATGAACTTGATTTCTTGAGTATTTATAGACGTTTGCAAATTCCCGCTCAAAAATTTGTAATAAATGTGTGATCTTACTTCGAAGTGCGAAACAACTGTCAACTTGGTTAACATATGATATTGTCAGTTTGTATTGCTTCCTTGATTAACCTTGCATAATGATTACCAACAAGTAACCCATTCTTGGTCTTGCTTTTACCGACTTTATAACATTTTTAGATCATGGAATATAAACCATAATTCATCTTCATTCATGCTGATTTGGTATTAATACATCATATATGAGGAACTGTAAAAAAAAATATGATCTTTTAAAATATCAGTCTCGTACATACGTTTGTCACCTTAAGTGCAGTTACTGATGTCACCCAGTCCACTAGACCAGGTTTCACCGACAGTGTTACTTGATTTAGCAGTTTCCATTATTGACTTCTTCCACATAGTATTTCTCATATTCATGATATCTGCAATGGTGTATCGACTCTCGAATACATGATCTTCATCTGGTGCACATTCTTTACAATCTTTGCTTACATGATTGACTTTGTGACAGTGCATACAGGCAATTGGGGTACTTGCCCAATATCTAGAATTTCTTATCCGATGTGCCCTGTAACAATTAGCAGCTATATGTCCATACTGACCACATGCAATACAACTAGTCCTTGTATTATAATCCCATACATAAGATTTACCTTGTCTTTTCAGTTGATATGGCTTCTTTTGAGTTTTCTGCTTGGGAGTCCAAACTTGTTTCATCTTTGCTTTGCAGTCACTTGCATTATGTCCAAGTTTGTTACAAGTGTAACATATCTTACCATTAGTGGTCTTTTCAGTGTTGTCCTTTTGTCTAGATTTGCATTCACATGCTTGATGCCCATACTTTCCACAGTAATAACAATAACCATTAAATCTTGTATTAATAGTAGGTGGTTTACCTTGAGCTTTGCTTCTGCATACATTTGAAGTGTGTCAAGGTTTTCCATAGTGATAACAAGTAAGTATTTTGGATTTCTAACCTTGATTGGTGTTGGCCTCTTGTTTTGATGATTCACCTTCACCAGTGTAACCTATACTAGCTCTTCTCTAATTATCTAGGAAATCATCAATCTTCTTGGAACTTTCCTCAGCCAATCTTTTCATCTCATTGTGTTGTTGTTGATTTTTTAGGTCATTTCTCAATTTTTCATTTTATTCTCTCAATCTTGCAACATCTTCTAGATTCCTTGATAATTCACCATTGATTTAGTTTACTTCTTGATTTGCAATCAGTACCTAATTTGACACTTGAAAGTGATGATTAGTATGCCTTTGTATTTCACTTTCTTTAGCTTGTAGTTGTTCAGTCATCAGTCTTCTGTCTTCAATGGCTAGGTTTCAGTCTTGTTTAGCTTGTCTTGCATTGTTCATTATCTCCACCATTCTTACCATTTGTGATTCTTGTCCAATCTGAAGTGCTTTTACCTGATCAGATAGATGCTGATTCCTTTCAAATAAATCATTGATTGTACTTTCAGATCCATTACAGATGCTTCTCAAGCTAGATCCAATCTGATCAAATGCATCTTCAAAAGGTTCTTCATGATAACCGATTTCATTCTGAGAAATTGCAATATTCTTTCTTTGTACCAGTAATTTCTTCAATTCAGCCTTGGCATTCTTGTACTATTCTACAAACATCTACAGTTGTAGTTTCTGATTCTCAATAGATTTGTTAAGTTTGTACCTCTCCATGATTCAGATCTTTACCATTCAATGGTTAAACTGTTCAACAAGAGAACTATGCTCTGATACCAATTGTTGGAAATAAGAGAGATAAATACTAAGAGGGGAGGGGTGAATTAGTATCCACTAAAACTTTTACTTAGATCCCTTCAATACTGAGTATGTAAACTGTATTTACTGATAAAAATAAATTGCATGAAATAATTACATAGATAACTTATGAAAGTAAATAAACATAAGCTCATCAATGTAATCACATAACACAAGTATTTTGGTAACACAAAAAGCCTTGTAAGAAGGAAAAAACTACGGTGGGAATGACACCCGCAAATTCTTCACTACTGCAGATAGAAAAGTGTTTGCCTATTAAGGTTCCAATTGTGATCACTTCTGGTGATCTCACCCTATTAGGAGTAACATGTTAGATTAGCTAGATATACCTAGTTATAGGATTTAGCAACACAATTAAGTGTGCACTTAGTTAAGAGATTTACAATAGGATTGTTAAATCCACTCGGTTAGGAGAATTTGATAACTCTATTACAGTTGTTAGAAAGCAATAGAAAAGTGTATCTACTTTGATTGACAACTATATTTGTCTGATATAGATCATCTAAATACTATTTATATATCACCTTGCATGTGTAGATTTTCTGCTCTGTGATGCTCGGTTGCCTTGTTAGTTTTGGATACTTTCTCTGATTACAATTATGCTCGGTTTTGTCTGTTCTTCTTAGTTATGTCTGATAACCTTTAGACTTGAAGTAGGCAATAGCCTCAGGTGCATACAACAATATTCAACCACCTAAAATGATATGAACACACTGAATTTATAGTGTTCTGGTTTTGCCGCTTAAGCAAAAATTAGGTTAAGCAAAATTGATAACCCTAACATCTATGATGTACAAAAATAGTTAAGATCAAATATTTACATTGAGATTCTCATCACATTTAATGAGTATCTATACATTATATGCTTCCTTGATCTTGCTTACACATGTGTCAATCTGTTGTAACCGTCTATCTTGAAAATTGTGCCTTCACTGATTCTTAGACCATTTTTGTTTCCCTTGGTAAATGCTTGTCTAGATTGCTCGGTGTTGTCTGGAAAACTCAGTGTATACTGACCATTAGTGTCGGTGTATATCATGCTTGGTAGACTATTTGATGCTTCAGTGATTACTGTTAACTGACTATTCTATGAAGCATTACCGACTTCCCTGTCTCCTTGTATTTATCAACCAGTGCAGTATAGATAACCGACCAATGATTTTGATACTAAGTGATGATAAATGATGAATAGAGATAACACTTTGATCACGTTGATACTATATATGTGACTATACCTCATAATTATTTGATAGTCAGAACTGCTACCATCTTGTTGACTTCTCTATCTATCGATCTTTTGGACTTAACCATTTTTTGGCATAATCGATTACTTATCCTTCACACCAATTGCATCTTGTACTTCAACAATTATGATGTATGAGTAAACTAGCTTAGTTTCCATCAATGACAACCAAACCAATTGCTTTCAATTACTGCAACCTTCCCATCTCAACATAATCCCAACAAACTCCCCCTTTGACATTAATAAAAAATACTTTATTCTTGTACTTCACATATTCTCCTTTAGAATATTATCCCTTAGCATATTATCCCCCTTTAATAGTAATGCGAAAGGTGCACTTACATCAGGTGTTAAATATTACTCTAAAGTTTATCTTTTTTAACTCTAAGGATGTCTCCCATAACTTATTCATGTGCTCCAATGCAATAATCTACTCAAATAGATTAGACACTATATTCTCCATACTCTCCAAGTTTCTCATGTCAAATATAGAAATTATCCCTTCAACTTTTATCACATGCTGCAACATGACATATAATGTAGGGGATAAGAATGATTGTATCTCTAGTATAAAAACCATTCTATTGTCTTTCTCCTACTATATTTTCTTCATCTTTTGAGTTAATTCCTTCACTTGACAACTAAAATCAATAACTAAGCTTGAAATGATATCAATCTTACCAATTAATATTTCTAACTCATTTTTCAATTTAACTCTCTTTTTCTCCATATATTTCAAAAATCCGAGTGATTATAAATTCTAGTGAATATCTATCCTACCTTGGCCAATGAAGTGTTGACGTCTTTTACTAAAACTATTAGTTTTCCTTTCTCTTCAATAATCTTATCCATTAGCTTTCTTGTGATCTTCTTCTCTAGTTTCTCCTCTTCTATTTTCACCATTTTAGACTGCAAATATTGTCCTTGATTTGAAATGGATTTTATGAATATGTCCATTTGATCTATTACAAAATCTTCTTCATCATACTCAACCTTAGGAACCGACTCAGCTAGGATATCTATTTCTTGACTCAATACTCTTGCTTTCTTCTTCTTTGATCTCATTTTATCTCTTTGATCTTTCTTCATCAATTATTCTGAATATTTCATCAGATCTTTAGGTTTTATCTTTGTAATAGCTACCCTTGTGGAAAATATCTCTTCCTCTTCTAATTACTCTTCTTTTTATTCTTCATTTACTTGTATCACTTTCTTTGTTCTTATGCTAGTCTTTCCTATAATTATTTTCCATCTCACATCATATTTCACTTCAACTTCTTTCCAACTTCCTACTATCTCCTCTACCTTCTCAGGAATAACTTATTCTAAATACCTCATAGGTGATGATGAGGCAGTATTATCTTTACCTGGTATGTCTTTAATAGTACCCCATCTTCACTAATTTTTTCTTGTGCTTCTAGTCCACCAGTTTTTGCTTCACTGGTTTGTGTTAACTTAGTATCTTTCTCCTTAATATCTTGAACATGAATAGGGATATCAGCTAGAACATCACCTATGATCTCTTCATGAGTAGGTGAGTCATCAATATTCTCAATTACTAGTTCTTTACCTTTCTTATTCTCATTAACCTTTTTTTCTTCCTTTTATACTTGTTCAAGCCTTCTTTTACCTTTTTCTTCCATATCTCAATTATCTCATTGAATACATTTTATTAAGGTCCAAATAATATTATTGCTTCTCCATTTCTAATTTTGAACTCCTATCTATATTCTTCTACGATGATCTTTACATCTTCACGATTCAAGTACAGTTGCACTTACATAAATGATTTTTCCATGATTTCTCTGTCCATTCTTAATGCATCAATCCATTTGGTATGGATTAGATCATAAATATCTTTAGGTAAAACTGTATATGATTCACTTGGAGTTATACAAAACTTGTGAAGACTAAATAAGATAGCTTCTTCTATTTTCTTCTTATCTTAACCATTTAGAAATCCATATCTCCTGCCAACTTCTTCCCTTCTACCTAGTTCCATTATATCTTTAGTAATATAATCAACACTAGGGGATTTATTCACATTACTCCCTTTTAACTTCTTATCATCCTTATTTGATTCAATTTGAACATCTTCAGCTTCGGCTAGTTACATTTGATCAGTCTTCATTTATGTAGATTTTCTCCTCCTTTTGTAAGTTTTCTTCACTGGTTCCATTATAGTGTTAACTTATTTTACTATAGGTTTCCTCTTCTTTCTCTCCACTTTTTCATAAGTGGATGTAATACTTGATGATAGATCTTCAAATTCATCTTTAGTAGTACTAGATGTACCTACTTCATCACTACCAAACTTCCACTCTAGGGTAGGTAACATTCTTCTAGTTTTTCTTTTAATAACCTATTTCTTTAATTGAATATTTATCTTAGCAAATACCTCTTCATAAGTTCCAAACCTCTTTCCTTGCTTGTATAAGGGTTTATATAGTAATTAAATTGTATGAAGGTTCACTAACTCAACATTTACTTCATAAACCATAGGTGGAACTCAATAAGTTCTAGGTTCGACCACCATCATAATACATGAATCGATATCTAATAGGAAATATATATCATATTTGTATTTATCTACAATTATTTTATTCTTATGCATCTTAGATTGAAAATATTTGAAGTAACCCCACATTACATTGTTAAAGTTCTCATCTAATTTCTTGATAAAATCACTTACTTGCACAACTACCAGTTTGTCCTTTGACCAAACAACATTTCCTCTACCAGGGAAGAAATTTTGGATATAGAAAAACATACATATTAGTAGAGAACCATACTTGAATGACTTCTTCTTCTCTTTCTTTATTCTCTCCATATTTTCCAAGAACTGACTTTTGACCATCTCACATAAGTCATACACTGAATCATCTTTTATAATCTGATAACCCATGTGTATAGCACCACCCGACATGCTATCAAATTTTCTAGATTGGTATACCTGATAAAATATTACCGTCGATGTGAGTCAAACTTCTTTGTCTTCAATATCATTTGTTGTCATGACGCTTCTATCTTGTTTGGATTTGGTTAGCTCAATAACCAAACGTGCTACAACTATTCTAAGTGTACATTCCAATCCTTGCACTTAAAACCAGTAACTCTATGAATCATTTTCTTTGAAATCTTATACAGCTTGTCCACCCAAATGAACTAGCCATGCACTCTTCTCAATACATAGAAAATCCAACAGGGATGGAAGGTAGTGTGAATATCCACCATGCACATTAAACCTTTCACATATAGATGTTTGAATTTGTCTCTCAACACACCATAAGTGCACATACTCTCATATTCTTTCTTAATAGCACTTACTCCTAGTTTTTCAATCTTACAATGAATATAAGACCGAACATCTTCAATCAACAACACCCACAAAGGAATCATGGATAGGGAACTTGACATATAGATCTCCATTTCTTTGATTGGATGTAGCTTGAACACTAGTTGAGGATTCTTAAAAATGTTCATTAGAATAGGTGTATCAAATCTCCTTTTCATATCAACTGACTACAAAAATCAAATAAATTCAACTATGAATCAAATAGACAACTTTGAACAATATATAGGTTAGGGATCTTGGTAAATTGATAGAAAAATAAGCTTGGGTGATCAAATTAATGTAAAGGTAAAAAGAGAGATCACTTCCATCTATTTATCATTGAGTTATAATGATTACACTCTTCCAATGGTAAAATAATGTTTTCCCAATGGTAGAAATAGTGTCATATCACTATTTTAATGCATATCTATTGATAGGTACTTTTGTTGGAAAGTTGACTATACTAAAGTATATGACTATATTTAGTGTTGTCCTTATGGAAAAAAAGTCATATAGAGTTTTGGAGTCAGCGCACTTTATCACAAGGTCAGAATATGACTAAGTATAGAAGATTGGATAGATAACAGAGCACCAGAAGATCAGAGCATCATCGCACATGCGTATGACCAAGTTATGGTATGTGCCCTTGAAGTTAAGATGGTCAGTGTGTATTCATGCTAAGTCTAAGAGTGCATGATCAGATGAGACAGTATGATGAAGATACAGATAGTTGAAGATGTATAGCTAGTGAACGACATAACAGAACAGATTATGGAGCTGACTGTTTCTATTTTAATTAGCAGTTATAATAATGTTTTGTAAAGGCTATGCACCTATTTTAATTAGGTTTTAGACATGTAAATATTTTTTTTTGTAAATACTCTTGATCCAATTCACTTGGAAGAGTTGTATGTAATCAGTTAAAGGGCTAACATAGTTAATTGTTTTGTAAGAACATATAAATATAACATGTGCCTTGGTAATTGAGTAGAAAGAAGAATATAGAGAATGTAGAGAAAAGATAAATTATGTGAAGAGTAGTCAGTATGTTGTAGAGCTTCACAAGAGGTTGAAGCATCAACGTATCAAAGGAACTGATTAGACAAGCAGTGTCACATCACCAGTTCATCTAGTAGATATAGTGTATATTTGAGATCAGAAGGTTGTCACCTTCACCACTTGAGCAGTGAGTTCTATGACAGTGTGTCCCCACCCCTAACAGGGTTATTGTTAAAAAATCCTAACAAGGACCGACCCTTGACCAGGTCACTGTACTAAAAGCATTGTAAAGAACAACTCCTAATAGGGTTGTTGATCTTCTAACAAGGATCACAAGAAACTAGTGCAGTTCTTAGTGGGTGTCAATTCCCATTGGGGTTTTTACCTATTTGAGTTTCCTCCTAACCATATTGGTGTTATGTGTTGTGATTGTTTATCTTGTTTATATTGATGTTTATTTCAGTACTTAAGAAATCAAACTAAGTTTCAAGAGTAAAGAAAAAAAAGGTTAAGATATAGTGAACATTGATTCACCCCCCCCTTTCAGTGTTCCCATTCCTAACAAATTTTTCAATCGTTATAACCAATATCAAATGGTAAAATGGTATATACCATAAAAATTCAATTCTGTTCACTATATAATCATTAACAACTCCAAAATCTTCATAAATACCAAAATCATAGCATTTTACATGATAATGTGCATATAGATCTTACTGCTCTCAGATCTAGGGGATTAGTAAAGGAGTTTTCTTTTAACGCTTTTCCTAAGAAAATAATGTTCTTAGTTTGAAGAAGAATTCTCTATACCATAGAATAGTGAGTTCCCTTCTGATGATTTTTCTTCTACCTATTTATCTTCCTTCTTCTCTCCTTCTTTCCTCCAAATCTTCATCATTTCTCAATCAACTGCCTCTACATTCACAATACTTTTTCCTTTTCTATCCTCTGACTAATAGGATGAACAATTTTTGAACTGACAATATTTTTCAAGATGACCAACTAGATGGAAGAAAAATCATTCCATACCGGTTGACCTCCAAGGCCCAACGTTACCTATTTCAATTCTCATTCTACAATTCATCCCTAGATGACCATAATTTACACATACATAACATGTTACATAAAATTATCTTCCTCTTCCATTAGGGCTTACCATTTTGACTAGAGACCTAAAAACATAAGCTTTAGCCCTATAATTCTCAAATTTATGTCCATAGTTGTTGCATGAAAAACAATATCCAACATATGTACCATCATTGGATCTATTGCCAAATCTATTGCTGAATTGGGATCTACAATCATATGAAGTATGACCATACTTATGACAATTATAGAAATAAGTGTCAAATAAGTAGGGTTTTCAATAAGGGTAAAATGGAATCAAACCTATTAAAATGTGTATGATGTATGTGTATGGGGGAAATACGAGATCTAATTCTAAATCCAAATTCCCAAAGGAGAGATCCAAATTGATCAACCAAAAGGTTAATACATAATCAAATCAATCTATAGAGAATATGAAAGAGGAAGAAAACCTTATATTTCCCTATGATGGAATTGAAGTGTTTGAAATTGAAAGGGAAGTACTAACCTCAAAATAGGGCAGATTTGGAAAATGCTAGTTTATGATGTCTGTGTGTACTTTCAGGCAATTCTACAACTTGTTTCAGACTGGAAATGCCGAGATGAAGAAAACCCAAAAATCTTTTATCTTTCTAACAGTAGGTAGTCTTTGACCCTCATAAAAGGTCAAAGGCTAAATTCTTTATTTGAAGGTCGATTCTAACTTTGTTTGTAGATCTTAAAAGTTCACTGAAAAGGGTATCCAAATCTACTCTCAGATCTTAACTTCCACACATGTACCTGCAAGGAAAATGGTTTTGTTTTTTGTTTGGGGGGTTTGCCTTGGTCGAACCCTAGTTTGGAATCAACCTTAATATTGAAATCGAGAATGCTAGCAAGCAGTAGAAGTAGATCTAACAATGAAGCTATGACATTCAATAGATATGCAATTGTATTTGAAATGTAATCAAGTATGTTAATATGAAAGCTTGGACATAACATCAATAAATGTAAATCAAACCTCCATGATTATATGCTTGGAATCCACCTTGAGGGAAGAATGAAATGGATCTTGAAGATGAACAAAGGATTTTGAAGGAAGATCACACCATCATGATGGCTAGATCTAGGGTTTGAATGATGAATGTTGAATGCTTGAACCAAATCCCTTCAATGGCTTGAATGCTTGAATCCTTGATCTTCATTGGAGAACTTGGATGGAGGAGAGGACTTGAATGCTTGAAGGCTTTCTTGAATTCACTTTCTTGCACTTGAGAGCTCTCTCATGAAATTGCTTGAAGATGAGATGTGAAAATGAGAGAGGAAGGCCTCCTTTTATAGTGAACTAGGGCACAATCCTCTAGAGGGGCCACCTTGGAGAATTAAATCCCAATTAGGTCCTAACCTTTAGAAAATATACCTATATTAAATGCAATTTAAGGATTTACCATTCCAAAACCCGAAATGGCCGACTTGGAGGCGGGAAAGTAAATATCCCCGAAACTCGACACTCGAAAATCAAGGAATCTTGAAATTTGGATAGGGGGTCAAGGACGAGGTTGGAACTGACCAGGTCAGGGTTAAGGTCAATCCTGACTAGGTTAGGATAGAGGTTGAATTTGACCCCATAAAGTCAACTTTGACCTTATGGTAAAAAACCTGAGGATCCAGAACTAGAATTGTAGGAAATGCAGATTGAAGTGAAAACTAGGGACAGATAGAAGCAGAATGAGGAGAACAAGTATAATCCAAGAAAAGATCTAATTCAAGGTGCTTGAAATGACCTAGACCACTCACTTAGAGGGCTAAACAATCTTAACATGGAAGTGCTTCCATTTTAAGACAATATATTAAGCCCCCACTTTAGCAAGAGTATGGATTCGATGCAAACTCTTGGTAAAGGAGAAGGAAGAAGAGATCCTAGTGGATTCAAAATGAGATATAATGACACTTAGTTAAGGACAAAAGCCCCTAGGCTAAGGATTCTAACTCAACATACATGCACAAGGGTGCCAAAAAAAAAAAGGACACAAAAGAGGGGTTAGTACTAAAACAAACCCAAATCAACTAGCATAAGAAACCTTGCTAAGAAAAATTTCTTATACTAACATCATATTTGGAAAGCTATCATAAAAGCATAAATATTTACATAACAAAGACAAGAAAAAAACTATAAATGACATAGCTTCATGATCTAGTCCTACTAGCATGAAAGTGAAAAGAGAGAAAGGGAAAAGAGTGATTACCTCACCTAGTAAGATTCCCACCTTACCATGAATCACCCTAGAGGGAGAGCCCTAACAAGTTCACCCATAAACTATGCTTGCAATTGTAATGCATCTTCTGATAGCTTCTGGAATACTCATAGATCCACCTTCTTGTATCACTGTGAATATGAAATGCATGTCTCCTCAAGATTTATTAACTTATGTGCGTTAGCTTCAGAAGATTTAGCATATAAATGCGTGTCTTTTCAAGATTTAGCAACTTATGTGTGTTACCTTCCAAGATTTAGCATATTTGAAAATGGAAATGTGTGTCCCTTCAAGATTTAGCAACTTATGTACGTTACCTTTAGAGGATTTAGCATATTGAAAATTTTGAAAAATGTGTGTCTCCTCAGGATTTAGCAACTTATGTGCATTACCATCGGAAGATTTAGCATATAAATGCATGTCTTTTCAGGATTTAGCAACTTATGTGTGTTACCTTCAAAGATTTGGCATGTAAAAATAAAAAACTATAGTACAAGGGAGGCCCTATATATGCCGCTCTCCTTAATATGGAAAAAACATACTATTTTGACATGTTAAGGAAAGAAAAGAACAAGGATAAAGCCTTCCTCAGCATCAAGACAATATCCACAAACAACACCTAGTCCAAGCCAAGAAGGTCATAGCTCCTATGAGGCCATGGAAGGGATGAATGTAAAGATATATCATGCAAGAAGTGAAAAGAAAGTAACCCTTGTGAGGGATAGCACACTATTCAGTTTCCAAGGTGATAGATATATCAATCATGGAAACCCAATATAAAAAATTGAAAGAGGTTGTTATCAAGGACATAGATCCTCAATGAAAACCAAAATTTTCATGTATGATTGGATATCACATAATAGATAGATACTGCTTAACCAAGGAAAGAGGTGAATCCCAGAAAGATAGAAAAGAAGGAGATGACATCCTTGCCCCCCAAGTGTAGGAAAAAAGATGGAAGAGGATACCTACTTCACAATGCAAGGAGATATCCTTCTTAGCAACAATGTACACCATATCCTAAGTGAGGGATATTGACCCCTACATCCAAGAATATAGATAATTGTGAAAAGGATATGTCACTCATGGAAAAGGATCCTTCAAAGAAAGAGATCTTATCAACAAGACCCCCACCAAAGAGGAGTACCTTAGATAAAATATCATCTCTCAACAATGGGAACAAAGATTCAATCATCAAGCCCCCTATAAAAAAGAGGAAAAGGAATCTTTGGAATGAAGGAAAACAACTCTAACACCAAAGAAAGGGTAAGAGTTTATAAAGAAGATAATTTGCAACATAGAGAAGAAGTGCCGACTTAGGACAACAACTTCTCATATAAGAAGGTTATCCATAGTCAAAACATCTGTCAATATGATGAAATAATATTTCAATATAAACAAATACCACTAAGCTAAGGAAAGCAGTTCCCTAAACAAAGAGAGAGAAGGGAGAACCTTGCCCCCTAGGGATGAAAGCAAGGGATACCTTTTCAAAACACATGTCCTAGAAAAGATATCTTGAATAATAGAAGAGAGTAATGGATGAAAATAAATCATAAAAAAAATCATGAAAACATAACCAATTAAGCTCATAATGGATTCTAAGAGATAGGAAGAAATATACCTCTTTCCCCCCCAATCTAGAGGAGAAAAGATCTATGTTATATTAGAGTGAGGGGTAAAATTATGAATAAATATCAAAGGAGAAATTTCTTTTCTTTTATCTTTATGGATTGGATAATAAGAAGGTACTTTGAAGAATCTTTGCACATCTACATCATGAACCATAGTTTGAACCTCAACATAAGCATGGGAACAACTAGGAATAGAAGATGAAAAATTAGGAATCGGATTAGGAAAGAATGGATTAGGATTAGGAAGATTAGGGACACTAGTAAAAGTGTAGGAAGTGATATGAATGGAAGAGACAACCGGAGGAACACTTGGAACCATAGTTGGAAAAGGATTTTAATAGATATAAGTAATATTATGGTAAGAATGATGTGAGGTAGGATCATGATTTTCCATAAGGTCACCACTAAGGAGAAGAATGTTAAGGGAATTCATATCTTTCTCCATGAATGCCTTATTGCTAGAAGGAATCCCAAATGGAGATGAAGGATTTATAATGTCATCTTCTTTCGCATAAGGGAAGTTTGTTTTAGAGAATATGTCATCCTTTTGTATCAAAAATTCTTCACAAGGAAGGGATAAATCAATGTATTTATCCAAGGGTTCATCTCAAACAGTAGAATTATCCATAATGGTTTCATGAGGAAGAGAGTAATCAACATCCAAATCCAAAGGTTCATCCCAAATAGGAGGATTATCATCCCTATCCATTAAGTGCATTATAAGAGTGTCATAAGTCATTAAAGCTTGATCCTTAGAGAGGGAAGGATATCTATTAGGAGAAGAATTAAAATCAATCTTCAACTCCTCTCCATAAAGAGAAATATGATGAAGATATAGATCAAGGTCATCATATTTCTCTAATATATCCTTATAAGGTAATTCAAAAGAGGACAAAGAAACATCACATGCACTAGATGAAGTTTTTCTAGGTGTAACACCATGCAATGGTAAGATAAGAGGTGTGGTGCAGGGGCACCTCGACATTTGATTATATTAGGCTATTGTTATATTTAAGTCATTGGGAATTTAATGGCATTGGGTATTAAATTGCATTTTAAAATATTCAATATATTCAAAAACCATTATATGTCATGTGTAACCGATCTGATCAAGAATATGAATAGTCTTCGTAACCGCCCAAGATTATGTAACCGGTCATGATATATGGATAGTTTTGTAACTGTCTCAAATTATCTTTAAAGAAGACATAAATGTAATCAAATAGTAGGAGTCGACAGGAGAAGAAGTTACATAGTGGAGAGCATAGAATTGTAAAAGGAATCGGGCTCTCTGGATGGAAGCCAGAGAGCCATCAATATTATTTATTTGTTTGATTTCATTGAAACATCTTATAATGGATTTATTCATTTGAGTTTTTAAATTTTGTTGAAGTCTTTTCTGTTAATGTTTCTTGTGATCGATTCCATAATCTTTCCTTTTGGATGGTTACTATATTTTTATATGGTATCAAGTTTTAAGAGATGGCCAACCGATATTAACAGTCTAGTATAGCTTTTTGTGTCGGTTCTTTTAATAGTGATACAAACTGAGTGAGTGCGTTATTTTTGAAGTGATGTGTATCGGGTTTTGTTTGAATCATCATAGTGATATGAACTAGTTCACTTTATAATTGGTAGTCAGAATTAAATGGTTTAATTCCTATTTATGTTTTGGTCTTGATAACAATCCTAATTTGGGGACGTTTGAATAGGGTGTTTGCAGTTTGGAGATATGTATCAGATTCCCATGATAGTCCCAATTTGGATTGAATGGTGGACGTCTTTTTTGTATGTGTTAAAGGGAAGCAATGGTTTGAAACAAAGTATTAATGTTGTAATGTATTTTTGATGGGAACGGGTTCAAGAACCATTACAAGAGTCCAATGGCGGTTTCAAAATAGTTATCAAAAGGTGGTTCAATGGCCAAAGGTTGTATAGTTTGGTTCCTGTAGTAACAAGTGAACATCAACATTTGAAGATTCGGTCTTGTATTGGAGAAAAGGTGGTGGACCTATTACCATGTCCATGTTTGAGTGGTGACAACCGCATGATGGTGGATTGAACTCGGTCCATGGGAGACCGTAATGTGTGCTAACCAACAAAGAACGCTATATCTTGGGTTCGGATTTGAAGAGAGTGAAAAAGGTGGTGAACTTATATTTATATGTGCATGCTCGTATTGAGCCAACTCGCATGGTCATGGAGTTCAATCTCGGTCCGTGGGGAAGGTAAGATGTGGTGAATGGTGAGTTTTTATTCAAAGAAGATTATGGAGACAAATTGGGAGTTAATTTTATTGGGAATAATGAACATGTTTGAGCCTCTAAATAAAATTTGTAAAGAAAGATAGCAAAATTGGCAGATTTTAAGAACATATCGAATCCCTCTGCATCAAGGAGGATGTTGTGTAATCCCAAAAGTTTTAGAAAATGTTTGAAACAACTTGTGCAACATGATAACAAATAGATTGAGATATATCCAAATGCATTCAAATGAAATTTATAAACATGAAAAGGAAATCAAACACAATAGAGAATCTAATTCCACAAAGTAATGTAAATGTTTTAGTATTTATGAAGAAATTTTACAATTTTTTTGGATTTTGGAAATGTAAGAGCATAAAAGAAATCTAATCTTAAGGCAAGAAAAAAAATGATCTAACACCAAAAAGAAAGAGAGTAAGTATGTCGGGTTCACCAAAATGAATAGGGGTAAAATGGAATCACACCTATTCAAATGTATATGATGTATGTGTATGGAGGAAATATGAGATCTAATTCTAAATCCAAATTCCCAAGGGAGAGATCCAAATTGATCAACCAAAAGGTTAATACACAATCGAATCAATCTATGGAGAATATGAAAGAGGAAGAAAACCTTATATTTCCCTATGATGGAATTGAAGTGTTTGAAATTGAAAGGGAAGTACTAACCTCAAAATAGGGTAGATCTGGAAAATGCCAACTTATGATGTCTATGTGTACTTTCGAGCAATCTACAACTTGTTTCAGACTGGAAATGCCGAGATGAAGAAAACCCAAAAATCTTTTGTCTTTTCGACGGCAGGTAGTTTTTGATCCTCATAAAAGGTCAAAGGCTAGATTCTTTATTTGATGGTCAATTTTAACTTTGTTTGCAGATCCTAAAAGTTCACCGAAAAGGGTATCGAAATCTACTCTCAGATCTAAAATTCTGCACTTGTACCTGCAAGAAAAATAGTTTTGTTATTTGTTTGGGGGGTTTGCCTTGGTCAAACCCCAGTTTGGAATCAACCTTAATATTGAAATGGAGAATGCTAGCAAGTAGTAGATGTAGATCTAACAATGAAGCTATGACATTCAATAGATATGCAATTGTATTTGAAATGTAATCAAGTATGCTAATATGAAAGTTTGGACATAACATCAATTAATGTAAATCAAACCTCCATGATTGTATGATTGGAATCCATCTTGAGGGAAGAATGAAATGGATCTTGAAGATGAACAAAGGATTTTTAAGGAAGATCACACCATCATGATGGCTAGATCTAGGGTTTGAATGATGAATCTTGAATGCTTGAACCAAATCCTTTTAATGGCTTGAATGCTTGAATCCTTGATCTTCAATGTAGAAATTGGATGGGAAAGAGGACTTGAATGCTTGAAGGCTTGCTTGAATTCATTTTCTTGCACTTGAGAGATCACTCATGAAATTTCTCGAAGATGAGATATGAAAATGAGAGAGGAAGGCCTCCTTTTATAGTGAACTAGGGCACAATCCTCTAGAGGGGCCACCTTGGAGAATTAAATCCCAATTAGGTCTTGAAATTTAGAAAATATACCTATATTAAATGCAATTTAAGGATTTACAATTCTGAAACCTGAAATGGTCGACATTGAGGCAAGAAAGTAAATATTCCCGAAACCCGACACTCAAAAATCAAGGAATCTTGAAATTTGGATAGGGGGTCAAGGACGAGGTTGGAACTGACTAGGTTAGGGTTGAGGTCAATCCTGACTAGGTTAGGATAAAGGTCAACTTTGACCCCATAAGGTCGACTTTGACCTTATGGTAAAAAACCTTAGGATCCAAACCTAGAATGCTAGGAAATGCAGATTGAAGTGAAAACCAGGGACAAATAGAAGCAGAATGAGGAGAACAAGTATGATCTGAGAAAAGAGTTGATTCAAGGTGCTTAACATGACCCAAACCACTCACTTGGAGGGCTAAATGATCTTAAAATGGAAGTGCTTCCATTTTATGATGATACAGGTTTATTCATAGGTTTTGTCCTACTTACATTTGTAGTGTGACCTGGCTTTCAACAGTTATAACAAGTAGGTCTACTGGTTTCTTACTTGCACTACTTGAATCTTCCTTCAGGTCTTGTGGCTTCTTACATTTAGATTTTCATAATTGTCCAACTTAAAAATTTCCCTAACCGATGTAACCAAGAATAGTTTTACTATTATTTCTCCTTTGGTTATTCCATTTTTCAACAACATTTTGTGAGATTTCATTGTAGTTTATCAGTTTATCATTGGTTTCTTTCTCATATTGCACCTCATTCTTCATTTTTGCATTCTCATCTCTAAGTATTTCATTCTCACTTATGACTTGTAGATTCTCTTTAGCAACATCATGCATCTAACTTATTTATAAGGTAAATTATTGCCTCAGTTTATTAATCTCTCCATCTTTAGCCTTTAGGGAATCTTCAATAACCTTTCTTACACTTTCAGTTGTTATCTTTCCTTCTAGAGCTTCACACATCCTGACAGATTGACTTTCAAGCTCCCTTTTTAGATTTGTCACTTCTTCTTTAATTCCTTTTTTATTTTCCATTAGATCTGTAATTTCTTATTTAGAATATTTAGACATACTACATTGTAATAGTTGTTCAATATAGTCCCAATTCTCATTCTGTTGTTTAGTAAGTTTTCTTGTTATTGCCAATGATTTCTTGGGTTCTTTTATCTCATGGAATATCTTGTGTAGGTTCTCATGTTCCATTTATTTTCTCTAACTCTCCATAGTTATATATATTTCCCTTAAGCTATTAGACTTATCAACAAGAGAACTAGTGCTATGATGCCAATAGTTAGAGTTCTTAGGCACTAAGAGGGGGGAGGGTGAATCAGTGAAATTTTAAAAAAAAATAATTCAACCAGCGATTTGATGAACCTTACTTATACCTTCCAAGTAGTAAAGCATATAACTGAAGTAAATAGATAAAAGAGAAAAATATTAGACATCCACAAAATTATCACACATGACATAATGATTTTTTCTTGGAAACCCTAGGTTAGAGGTAAAAGCCACGATGCGGATGACACCTACAAGACCACTACTTTAGTAAATAAGTTTCCCTATTAGGAGCTTAAAATTACCCTTTTTTGAGGGTTCATTCTGTCATAAGTGATTATTACCTTGTTAGAAGTACAATCAGATTTGTGAATATCTACCTTTCTAGAGGATTTCAAAACTCTGTTAAGAGATCACCCAGTTAAGGGATTTACAATAGGAACCTATTAAAGTTCACCTGATTAAGGGATTTTCTTTCTTTAACTACTAGGGAACAAAAAATTAAATGATCTAGATTTAGCACTGACTACTTAACAGATCTAATCTATTTGTTTCTCTTTGTAACTTCTCACCAATATGAATCTATTAGATCTATGATCGCAACCCTAATTGGTTTCACAATCAACCATAGAAACCTTTACAAAATATCATAACAACAACAACACAACAATAAATTCAATATGAGAAGTACCACTTATATACATTTCTAGCACTGACTTCACGAGAATAAAATATTTTCCCTCCAAAGTGATAATATATATGCAAAAGATAATTACATATAACTACGTTGGCTTACAATAAGATCTGCATTATATTTATCCAGAATAATAAAACACATTTTAAATTTTTCATGCACCACCTTAGATCTTTGTAAAATAATATCCTCAAACCCATAATTAAACCCTCATCAATTCTATCACCATTTTTGATGCAAGGAAAAAAAATGAAAAGGAGATTCCAAGAATGGATAGTCCAAACCTTACATTCAAAAAAAAAAAAAAACAGAAACACAACAAAGAAATTTCTCAAATAGCATCAAATTATTTTCATTCAACATGCCCATCTGTAAGGCTTTTTGGGTTATGACCAAATACAAACAATGAAAACGGTAATTTTGCAAGACCTCATAAGATCCAACTCCAAGCTAGCGATATCTGTAACAACAAACTACATCAAACTGGTAGAAACCCCAAGAAGAATATAAAGTTGTACTCACAAGGAACCAAGAAAAATTCTTGTCTTCCAAGCCTATACTTAGCTACTAGCTCTTCTCAATATCATTCTCCTTTGTTACTCCATGTTGAATGATCCTCTTACAACCTACTCCAGACCCTTCTTAAACTTCTTGAGCCACAAGTTGGCTGTAAGAAAGAAATAACTCCTACACCCAAGTCAGCTCCAAAAACAAACAAATATTAAATACAGTATAAGTTAGCTCTCAAATAGCCTTACAAATAATTAATTCTCTATGTCAACCTCTAGATCTACCTAGGAGTAGGTAACACACACTACCCAAATTAAATGGAACAAGTCAGCCCAAGGAATCCACAAGAACTCGAGTCAGTAAGCCAGACTATAGAGTGATAGAAAAAAATACTGAGCAAGCCAAGCATCACCAAGAAAGCAGGTCCATCGAGATCCACAAGAATTGTTGAGTGTAGGTTTTGTCAGAGCTCTAAATTTTGGGCAAAATTTAGAGTCCTATATAGTGATAAAACCCTAAAAAATAGCCTCTTAAACTCCATGCCCAATAATTAATGATGGAGTACATGAAATGGAATAAAGAATTATATTAATTTTCAATTAAAAGTTGAGGGATTAAGAAAGGAATCTTTGTGACAAGAACAATAAAAATTATGTGATCAAAGCCTTCAGACAATGTTGGAATTTCAACCTGCTGCAAAGATGATGCTGACAAAGGCTGAAGATAGTTGAATTTTACAAATCTAAAACAAACCCAGTTTGGGAAATCAAATTTCCTATCTCTAGTAAAAATCTTAGCTTTCCATGAGGTTTTTTGGTTTTTCAACAAGACCCAAATCCGAAAGTTAGGTAGTTATTTTTAGTTAGTTTATTGTTTTTCAAATTAATTTGTAATAGGGGTTGTGTCTTTTCACCCTAAAGAGGTGTGAAAGCCACTCAAACACATATACACATACATAATCTAAAATGTAAAGAGATAATACAATTCATATTTTCATAGGATAGAATTTGATCACAACTGCAATATGAACTCTAATGTACTATTTTTTCAACATTAATAAAGATAAGTGCTCTTCTTTTTATTGGTGGTTATCAGTTATATGTTTTTTATTATTCTTTTAGATATTCTATTAAATAGAGTGTTTCCCTGTGTTGAATTCCCTAAGTATCATAATTCAAAATTAATATATATAGTTTAAATATCAATTGAAAGATCTGTGTATCTTCTCTTATTTTTATCGGTCTCTTAATTTGAGTTAAATTCGATAAGATTATCTATATAGATTTATTTGAATTATAAGTCAAGTGGAAGCCTATGAAGTGATGGTCATGTCTTATTAAAGAAAGTATTTAAAACTGTCTCTGATTGTACATAGGATTGAAAGTGTTTTGACTCTATAACCCAAGTACTTAGAAGACATTGATCTAATATTTAATTGGAAAATGTCATATTAGTTCATTTGTAATTTGTAGATCATTAAATCTTTATTTCAAAACATTACTTTTTAGTCTTTAGTATAATCCATTTACTCAAGTATTATAGAATAGAGATTTTCAAGAGATTATTTTCTTTCCTAAAAGGATCATTCACCACCTTTGGAGGAATCTTGTTTTGTGTACGCAGTTATGTGACACAAAGAATTTGATAATTTAAGGTGAATTTAGGCCTACCAGCCTTGGCTTGATTAAGCCAGAATTGTAGAGGTACTAGTGTGTGCCTGTCAGTTGGCCAAATCCAAATCATCATTTTTGGGCACCAACAGGTTTCACTGAGCACCAAAAGTTTTTCTATGTTCCTTTAATGATCAAGTCCTTCAACGACTAAGCCCCTCACTCAACACTGTAACTAAGAAACACTAAAATAGTCCAACATACATGATTATTAACTTCCTAAGGATGCTCCTAGATCAAACACCCTGGGTGCAAAAATATGTTCTTAAAGGATGGAAGCATCTTACGGGATTCAACACATCAACACTGAACTCGTTCCTCACATACATGTCCTCCATGTCTTCAACACTCTTACCCTAGATCCACTTCTTTCTTTTCCTTCTCAATTCTTTCCTCAACAATCCATAGGTTTTTTCTCCATACTCATCTCTAACCCTTCTAGGATTCAACTCAACTTGAATCCCAAAGCTCAGGTTCCTCCTACTAATTTCTTCATTCCCTAAAAGAATCAATGAAAAATTCCTTCCATCCTTCTCAACAAAAAACACATTCTTGACACAATCATGAATAGCCATGCAATCATACTGCCAAGGTCTACCGAGCAATATGTGACAACTACTCATGTCCACAATATCACACAACACTTGATCCTTGTACTAGCCAATGTAAAAATCAAAAAGACATTTCTCTGTCACTTTCAAAGAATGGACATCTTTAAACCAAAGAATCCTATAAGGATAAGGATGTCTCACTCTTTTCAAACCAGGTTTCTAAACCACCTCCTCACCTACAAGGTTATGAAATTACCACCATCCACAATCACATTGCAGATTTTACCAATACACTTACACCGAATCTTGAACAAATTACTCCTTTGCCAAGGTTCCAATACATGCTTACCAAATAGTACTCACCAAGCCAAAAAATGCTCTCCTCCCTATTAAGGTGAATTCGCCAAGTCTTTAGCCTCATTCACTATAGCAGTTCTTCAATCACTAGCCTTTTGGGAACATTCATAAGCTCTATGTCCTTCTTCACTACAATGAAAAAAAGTACCCTTAAAGGCAACCTTACCTGTCCTCTTTCTCAACTCAACAGGTTTTGTTTCATTTTCAACAATCAGTTTATCCTTCACCAAGTGATCTTATTTGTCCTTCCCTTAGGAATTACCATGTTGTCTCCTCTTCAACTTATCTTCTACCTTCCGAGCATAATGATAAGCATCCTCAACCGAATCAATCTTCAACATACCAATATCATCCTGAATATTGAATCTCAAGCCATTCACATACCGAGCTACCTTTTCTTTAATAAGTTCTTTGTGTCCAGACCAAATAGTAAGTTTTTATAACTCAGTATAGTTGTCAACAGTCAATTATTTCTACTTCAAATTATAAAACTTCTTAAAAAACTCAAGTTCATATTCAACAAGTATGAACTTAGCCTTCAATTTAGCCACCATCAACCTCCCCCAATTGATCTTCATTTCACCTTCATCCTCTGTTTCTCTCTACAATTCTTTCCACCATAATGCAGCATGTCCATTCAATGTTGTCTGTGCTAACCTCACTCTAATAGGATACTCAATTTATTCAAGCTCAAAGAAGTCTTCTAACTCACCAGTCCAATAAATCAAGTCCTCAGGTTTCAAAGTACCAAAGATGTTAGAAACTTCCATCTGGTAACTAGTACTTAACTGAGCTCCAGATCTCTGTAACTGACCAGTTCTTTCATCACCAGATCTATCCCTTTGATCAATTTTGTGATCTCCACTAGATCTAGCCGTCTCAAAGTCTTCAACATCTTCCTTATATCCATCCTCAGTACCAAGATTCCTCATCATACCAGCAATAGCCCTCATAATCTCAATGACCATGTAATTCTTCATCAATTCTATCTCAGATCTAAAATTTGCTTTAACCTTCTCTATAATCCTTGACTCTATAGTATCACAAACATTTGAAATTTCCCTAGGGCCCAATATTCTTATAGGCATCTTCCAAGATCTTCAAAAACCCTATTTCAGACAACAAATCACCAAACCAAGGTCCTGGTGCAAACTACCTCATGTTTGGCGATCTATCCACACACTCAGAACTTCAAGCTTTGATACCACTTGACGCAAGACAAAAAAAAGAGGAAAAGGAGAATCCAAGAATGGATAGTCCAAACCTTACATTCACAACAAAAACACAACAGAAACACAAAAAAGCAAGTTCTCAAATAGCATAAAATTATTTTCATTCAACATGCCCACCTATAAGGCCTTCCGGGTTATGGTCAAATAATTTTTTTTATAATAGTAATTATGCAAGACCTTGCAAGATCCAACTCCAAGCTAGCTAGATTTGTAACAACACGCTACATCAAACTGGTAGAAACCACATGAAGAATCTAAACTTGTGCTCGCAAGAAACCAAGCAATCTTATTTTCTTCCAATCCAATACTTAGCTACTAGCTTTGCTCAATATCATTCCCCTTCATTAATCTATGTTGAATGATCCTCTTACAAGCCTACTCCAGACCCTTCTTAAATACACTTCTTCGACCACAAGTTAGCTGGAAGAAAGAAATAATTCCTACGCCCAAGTCAAATCCTAAAAAAAACAAATATTAAATACAATACAAGTCAACTCTCAAATAGCCTTACAAATAATTAATTCTCCATGCCAGCCTCTAGATCTACCTAGGAGAATTTAACACACACTACCCAAATTAAATGCAACAAGTCAGCCAAAGGAATCCACAAGAACTCGATTCGGTAAGCTAGACTACTGAGTGACAAAAAAATACTAAGCAAGCCAGGCATCGATGAGAAAGCGCATTGACCAAGCTCCACAAGCATCACCGAGAGCAGGTTCCACCGAGCACCAAAAGTTTTTTTGAGTTCCTTCAACAACTGAGTCCTTCAGCGACTGAGCCCCTTGGTCAACACTGTAACTGAGCAACACAAAAATGCTCCAACATACATGATTGTTAACTTCCCAAGGATGCTCCTTCATCAATTTTTACATGTCATCATAACACTAAGTATCATCAAAATCACTATACCACTTACCGATCTAACATCTTTCAACTTACCCTCAAGAACAAGAAGTCTTCATACCTGTCTGAATGACTACTTCACCAAGATATCTATCACCAATAAAAAAAATGAGTTGTGGTCAAAACCATATTTTACTCTAACCATGTTGATACTATATATTTGACCGCACCTCATAATTCTTTGACTATCACAATCGCTACCATAGTGTTGACTTCTCTATCTACCAATCTTATGTACTTAACCATTTTCTTGCATAACTGATTACTTATCCTTCACATATATTTCAACATGTACTTTATTGATTATTCTTTATGAATAAACTAACTTATTTTTCATCAATGACAACTAAACTAATTTCTTTCAATTACTACAACCTTGCCAACTCAACATAATGCCAATAGTGGATGCTTGTTGTTTTCTTTTGCACTTTACTTCTCTTTGCAAGTTTCTTATAGTTTATGAATCTGCATGTAACAAATATATAAATTGTTGAATAGTGATTCATTTCCCCTCTAAGTGTTCCCAGATTCCAACAAATTGTAATTAAATGTGTTATTAAATAACTCATGACAAAAAAAATATTTTAAAAAACACTTTCTATAGAGAGCTCTAGACATCAACAAAAAATAAATCTAGACACATTTGAAGGCCTTGAAGTTGCCATGAGAATAAAAATAAGACTCCTCTAGACTCCCATTAGATTCCAACTTTCATGAATAATCATGGAGCTATAATCATTCCTAAATAATTGGGAAAAGTTTATGTTTCATTCAAGTTGTAGTTACACAAATTACCAAATCACATAAATGTAATTGTATGATTGTATCATGATATTCATGATCAAAAGAAATGACATGGTTGACCGAATTATTGAGAAATTCCTTATTCACATTAAGAACTTAAATTTTTCCTAAAAGAAAGTAATAAAAAATAGTTAAAGATGCAGTCATAGTAAAATAACAATATCTCACTTATTTTTAAACAAAATTATAAACTTTAAAATGATCTAGAAACTAGACTTGAATATATAACAATAATTTTGAGCATTTGGTGTAATTATCAATAGGAAAGGATCATTTCTTGATTGAATACTAATGATATAGAAGTGGTGTAATAAATGATAATGATTTATATTAAAAACCTTGTCTCAGTAAAACAACAATATCTCACTTTCTTTTTAACGAAACTCAAAAATTAAAAATGACCTAGAAAGTAGACAACAAGGAATAAACTTTTTTTAAGGTGTTGGATTAAAACACAAAAATGAGGGAGAACTAAATGAATAAAACATACCAAAGTAAAAATCAAAGACTAAAGGATAGAAAGTTTAGTTTTCTTAGAGTTCTGTAAAGATTCCCTCAAAAATAGGGTCTTAGATCCACATTCTTAGTAGATTGGTTGGGTAAATATAGACTATGTATCCTATAAATAATTTACAATTATTTGAGAATGGTGGATTATAAAGGCCTTTTTTATCTTGGAGAAATATGATAGATTCTATTTTCATTTTCAGCAATGTATTTTTAGTTATCCTAGATTAAATTTATTAATTGAAGCAAAATTTTCATTTCCAACAAGAGTGATTAGATTACTCTTTTCAATTCCAACAAGTATGCAATAGATTTTTAATTTCCTTTCATGCAAGTGTACTGTAGAGTAAGTTTTATTTCATTCAAGTGTGGTGTAGAACAGATTGTCAAAAACATTTTCTCAATTCTCTTTTGCATACAACTATGGACATTTCCCTAGATTGATAAATTAAAAAATGGGGATTACAATAAACCCACCATTTTTGGTACCATTTTCAAGAATATATATCATTGGAGAATTAGGAATATTTTGGAAACATTTTAGGTTTATAATTTCCTCAAGAAAGATGTCTCTCAAAGCTCCTCTAAGAAACCAAATATTTCAAAGTAATGTCTTTTGGTAGTGGTTACCAATCATTTCCAACCAACCTAGAGGAAACAGATGTATCAGATTTGATGCAATGGTAAGTATTTTCTTTTGCTAAAGAAAAGGAGAAATTTGAAAATAAATCTAACAAGAATGCAAAGATAATCTAGCGGGAAACACAAATTTTGAGTAAGTTTTTTATCACACCTCCCATAGATATTGTAGATCCTATAGATAATCTTAGAGATAATTTTCTACGTACATTAGAAAAAAGTTTTAATAAATTAGAGGAAGCAATAAGAATAAAAGTAGTTGATAATTTAAATAGATTAAGGATGAAAGATACTCTTGATGGGAACAAGAGTGATCTTAATACATTGATTTCCAATGAAAGGGAAATCAATTCTTGTCTTAAGGATGGACAAGATCTCTATAGAATTTGCATGAGAATGTAAAGAGTATATCAGATATTATAGCACATGATGAAGAGGCTTTGAGAAACCTCTCTAAATATTTTGGAGATAAGAAAATTTTGGATATAAATAAGGAAGTTAATAAGATTATGGATAAAATCCATACCTTACAAATGGAGAAAGACAAAGTTCAGAAAATATTTGCAAAATTAAAGAAACTTTTGACTCTAAGGATCAGTCTTTTAACATTTCAGGAACTTGTACCTACTAATGTAGTTGCAGCAGGAAAGGTCACATTCGATATTGCTGGAATGATTCAGGTGGAAGAGGCAATACAAGAAGCTTGGGATGCTGATGTATAAATTTTTAAGACAAATTACAAAGATATATTATAGACATTTAAGCTGTGATTTTTTGTACTCTAATTCTTTTTGTTTTTTTCACTATTTTTGATATTTTGGCACCCTTTGGCTTTGATGTCAAAGGGGGAGAGATAGAGTGAAAAATGAAAAATGTAATGTGAGAAAGAGAGAAAGTATGTGTGTGTAAAATGAAGTAAAACAAACATAAATAAAGGGAATTTTTTGAAGCCTGTGTCTTGAATTCTTATGTGTTGCATTTTTGTCTGTATATTTCCTTTTACATTTTTGCTTTGATGATGCACTTAGTCATTTTCCACTAAGTGTTTCCATTAATACCAAAGAGTGAGATTGTGGGAAAGTGGTCAACACATGCACACATATGCACATGTATGGAATATTTTCATTTATGGAAACACTTATCAGTTTTATGTTCTCCCATATTGGATATAATGAATATGTTTAAATGCGGTTGTTGAATGAAAAATTCCTATGTCCACAATTTGTTCTAGTAACGCATTCTGACAAAAAAGATTAGTGAGCTTCAAAAAAGTTGTATTAAGGCTTGCAATCTTAATGAAATACTTGTAGGACACCAATGAACACATGTGTTAGTATTAAAGGATCAAAGAGATAGGTTTAAATGATTGGATGAAAAGATAGTAAACATAGCATAACATGTTAGCGATCATTAAGGCCAACCTTGTGATTGTTTGGAAAGTTATTTTCAGATGCTATCTTGGATTTGAGTTTGACTGAGGATGTTAATGAAGCATGCAATTGTGCTTGAATTAATATAATGTTCAGCTAGAGTAATATCGACTAGATTTTTTAATTATACTTCTAATAGGGTATAAGTATACATACACTTTTATAAAAGTATGTGGTGATGGTATGATATGATGATAATGGATGGATGTTAGATGAGAATTGTGAAGACATCTAAAATGTAGAGAAAAGATCAAGACAAGGAGAACAAGAGGAGTTATTATAGGAATACTTTGTTAACTCTTTGTATTCAGGACAACAGATTTATTGAAGTGTTGTTGCACCTATTGTACACCCCTCATAGGGTTTTTTTTCCCTTAACAGGTCTATGACCTCTAAGAGAATCAATTCCTTAACATGGATCTTATTGTATACATCCCTTAACAAGGATATCCTATATTGTATTAATCATCTCCTAATAGGGCTAGAAATCTTAATAGGGTTTCAAGATTTATAGTGCAAAATATTGTGAGTATCATCCCCACTTGGGATTTCCCTTGGCTAGGGTTTCCTCAAAAAAAATATGGTGTTATGAGTTCATCTATGTTTATCTTTATTTCATGGTTGTTAATTTTATGTTACATATTTATATGTTTCTTAAGGAAAGTAAAGAAGTTTAATAAGTCATTAAAGTATTGTAACATTGATTCACCCCCCCTCTCAGTGTTACCAGACCCTAACAAAGAGAAATCTAGAGGAATGTTGAAAAAGTAAATTTATTGACTCTAGAGACTCATTATGAGTGGTAGAGCTAGACCAAAATTTTTTAGATGTGGGGGATATGAAGAGACTAAAAGTGTCTCATCATTTTAACCACTAAAATCATATATTTATTCTTAATACATTGATACAATCATCCATTCTTAATTATGAACAATCTTATGACCTGGTTTAGGTTTTTAAGATTAGCTAGGTGTTTCTCTTGGTCCCAGATTTCCTCCCAAAATATCACATTTTTACCATATCCATTAATCTTCCCCCTTCCTTTCCATAATATATGCTTAACTTTAAGGATGTTTCTCCAAAGATGGGATCCTAAGGTAGTGCAAGGTTCATATAGAAAGGAGTTAGAATGGATGTTATGGATATATTTATCTCTAATAAGTATAGCCTATTTTTTTTTTTCTCAATGAGCTTCCAACCAAATTTACAAATAAGAGATGGATCCAGTCAATCCAAAAGATCTAGTCCCTGTAGGAGGCCTCCAAGGAGTTCTTGGATATGTTGGATTGACTATTGTTGCTACTTGTTTCTTTTAGTACTCTTTCTACTAGTTTTTTTCCTAGAAGGTGTTCTTTTTTGATTGTTGGAGCCTTTAAACTTTTTTATTTCTACTAAGGCCTATCTTTGGTTATGCCTATGTTTCAATGTGGCAGTAGTTCTTTTTATGATTTTTCACTATGTTTCTATTTTTTTCTAGCATGTAAAGGGCTTTAGGTCCCTTTCAAAACTAGTATTTACCTTAATCAAAATATTTAGAAATAAGAGCTCTATTAAAAGGTCTTATCTTTCTAATACCTAGGCCTCTAGATTGCTTTGAGGAGAAAAGTTTGTCTAATTTCATGAATGCAATTCTATATTTGTCCTTAGTACCTATCCATAAAAATTTCTTTTAAAAATTCTTGATATTATTGACCACCAACCCTACAATTTTGAAAAGAGAGAGTAAATAAATAGGAATATTTTAGCAGTTGGATCTTCCCTACCTAGAGTAACAACTTCCCTTTCCACCTAGTTAATTTCATTTGAAATATTTCAATAAGATTTTCCCAATATGTTGAATGGGGACATTTGGCAGATGGAGGCAGTTCTAGGTAGGAATCAAGAAGTGAAGAAGCTCATTACATCTAATGATTTTCTTAATATTTCATGGAAGAGTTTCATACACATTAAATAAATAGATCTTACTTTTATGATAGTTTATTTGTTGTCCTAAAATATTCACGTAGTTATCAATAATTTATTTCAATTTACTAGCCTTAGACATGTAAGATTCTCCAAAAAAAATGGTGTCATCAATTAATTGTTGGTGCCTACGAAAGGTTGAAATTGAGAAGCAACCTTTATACCTTTCAAAAATTTAGAATCTTATTTTTCTCAATACTATGCACCAAGAGTTCAACAATGATAATGAATAAATAGGGAGATAAGGGATCACCCTGTCTTAAAACTTTACTAGTTGAGAAAAATACCTTAGAAGATTCATTGATTAAAAATGGGCACATGGTGGTGGTGAAACATTCCATAATAAATTTTAGGAATTTATCATTAAACCCATATTTATTGAGAGATTGTAAAAAGAATTTCTAATTGACTCTATGATAAGCCTTAGAAATATCAGGGTTAACTATCATACCTTCTTTTTTTTTACTTCCATAGAGTGGATGATATCACAAGTAATTATAATTGCATCCTAAATATTTCTTCATTTTACAAAGCATGTTTTGGTATGAGAGATAATTTTTTCACTTGAAAATGGTTGATTATGTTCAACATCAATTTCAAGAAGATTCTATACAATGTGTTACAAAGGAATATACATTTTTAGTATGTCATTTTCATAACTTCAAACTCTTGAGGGATTGGGGAAATGAAGGTAAAAATTATTTTCATTAGAAGTATTGTATTCCTAAAGAAGTGAAAAGAAAAATTGTAGATGTCTTCACCAATAATGTCCCAAAAATATTGGAAAAAAGAGGGAGGAAATCCATTAGACCTCAAGTCCTTGAAATCTCTAAGAGAAAAGAATACCTCCTTCACTTATTGAAAAGTAAATTATTTTACAAGATTAATGTTATCTTAATTCATAACCAAGTAGGGGATAAAATGAAGCATACCAATAGGCTCTAAAAAGACAACATCTGCATTAATTTAGGAGTTAACAAAAATGTTGGTGTAATTTGCATATTAGTTGTCATTGAGAGACTTAGGAGTTTGCATTTAATTTTAGCATATGGTGTAGGTGTTAGAATAAATGAGAGGGGGGTGAATCAGTTATCCACAGTCCCAATTACAAAATGTATATCAAAAAACAAATTCAGCTAATTCTGCAGCTCAGTAAACATAAAATACTAACTATCTATGAAATTACCGATTACCAGTTAATTTCTCATAGTGATTACCGACCAAATCTAACATGCAATATGTAAAGTATGATATCAAAACAATCACCACATAAACACATAACACAAAGATTTAATGTGGAAACCTTGCAAAGGGAAAAACCACCTGGGACCGGTAACCCAAAAGCTTTTCACTCTTCGAAAGTGAGATCGGTGAAGAGCCAACCTTGTTAAAGGTTACAAAACACACTGTAAGGTGTGACCTTGTTAGAGGATTTAACACTAACAGTTATCGTCCAACCAACATTCACTATGGGGTTGACAGGATAATAATGTACATTCTATGAATGACATAATAAGACTTTCAAGTCCACTCAGTTAAGAGATTTTATCTGTTTACAATGGTTAAACTGTAACAGTGGGTGATCTGATTACAATACAACTTGATTTGTAGATTATCAGATCTATCTTAAGTCCATACAAATCCTCTAATCAATATTTCTTATTCAGTTCATCAACATTCAATAACTTATTGTCCCTCAGTAAAAATCTCCGACGCTCGGTACTATTTTGCAGTTTGGTTCTTCTTAAACCAATATGATCAAGCATGCATGAAGCTTTTTCAAACGATATCTCTATAGTCTCCTTCCGGCATAAGTTTCACTGTGAAACCCTTGTCTCTTAAATAGACAAGTAAACCATTTTCTTTTCATCCATTAGATTTTTTTGCTTAATCTCCTTTGTTGATTTTTCCACTTAAACCTTCCTCAGCTAATGTGTCACTGACACGTTTCAATTCTATCCTTTAGATCTTCTCCAAATTTTGTTAGCCATAGATCTCACAAAAAACTTTATCTTTTTACCTCGTAATCATACACTTTATAGCTTATCAATTTTTGTCAGCTAAAATAATCATTTAGTTCTTTTGTCCATACTCAATTAACAAAGAAATACATCTATGAACACAATCTTGATTGATATTGTCACTCGGTATACACTACATTGGCTCGGTGTATACTAGAATGCTTCATTAACCAACCACACTTCTTTGTAACATTTTTCTCCTATCTTCATAACTAATTATTGCAACATAATCAAGTCAAAAAAATGAATTCATAGACTCATCAATAAGTTACCAAGAGTATTCCTTGTCCTCATCTGTCATATCAATCTTCCTCCATGTAGATATCTCGGTTCTTCATCTTTTCTCCTCCTTTATAGATGTTTAGATATTTGCAACTACCATGATAAGTACTGTCAAAGCTAGTTGACATCAATGACAACATAATGACTAATTCAATTATCCTGCATAACAATTTAGTGCTCGGTGATCTCTAATCACTTGTAGTTCTTTAATCAAGTTCTCAATCAGTTATTGTTCATCAATCTCTCCCTTTGACATTGATGGAAACTCAAGCAATATGAAATATACCATACACATACCAAACATGTATTCTACAACTTTGTAAGAAACTTTTGTAGCTCAGTAAGCTCTCCCTAAGCTTAATATGTTTAATCACTATGTTACATGATAGCATTGCAAATTCAGAGTCTCTTCTACAGATATGATCTTTCCAATTCTCATCTTCCTTCTGTTTATCTCTCCCTTTATCTTCTCAGATTGTCTCTCCCTTAGATGTTCCAATGATCTCCTCACGTATCATATTGTTTATCTCTCCCTTTGACAACAATTCCAAAGAAACAAATAAACATATAGCTCTGTATTAGCCATGTGAATCTCTATTGTCTGGTGTATACAATGTATCTATGTATCTTAGTATACTGATATGCAAATCTCATCTTCTGACTCCTCAAATCTTGCACAACCTTAGACAAAATCCAAAGTGTGTGCTATGTTGCATCAACATGAATGATCTTCTAATAAGATTAGGATGATGCAACCTCTAGATCACATTAGTAACTGATAGAGAGAGGATGGACCCCAAGTCTAGTCCTCAAATATTCAAAAATTTCCTTCAGTAGAGGCTTGGTAAATATGTCAGCAAGTTTCTCTTTTGATGTAACATATTCTAATTTAACTTTCTTCTCTTGTACTTGTTCTCTTAAGTAGTGATACTTAGTAGAGATGTGCTTGGTCTTTGAGTGCATTACAAGATTCTTAGAAATGTTTATTGCACTTGTGTTATTACAGTATATAATCATCAACTCAGTGATTACCTCATTCATCCCTTCCAATACTTGCTTGATGTAGGAAGTGTTTGAATAGTTTTTTGTACCAGAAACATACTCTTCTTTGGTAGTAGACTGAGAAATACAAGGTTGTTTCTTACTTTTCCAAGTAACAAGTCTTTCACCAAAGAAAAATGCTCCTCCGGTGGTACTTTTTCTATCATCTATATTTCCAGCCCAGTCCGTGTCGGTGTAAACTCTTAGTTCAAACTTCCCTTCCTTAGGATACCATAATCCATAATCATCTATTTTCTTCAGGTATCTTAAGATTCTTTTAGTTGCAACCATGTGTGACTCCTTCAAATTTTCAAAAAATCTAGGAAAAATTCCCACAACATGTGCAATATCTGGTCTACTATGCGCTACATACATCAACTTACCAATCATAGATCAGTACAATGTCTGGTTCACCTCTATAGTTTCATCATATTTAGTTAGTTTGTAGCCTGTGACCATCGGTGTTCCAACTGGTTTAGCATCTACCATGCCAAATGTTCTCAATATTTCCTTTATATACTTTGATTGTGTGATGAATACTCCATCATTCTACTGAATAACCTATAAGCTTAGAAAGAACTTAATCTCTCCAAACATAGACATTTCAAATTATTTGTGCATCTCATCAACAAATGATTTATAGATATGATCTTTTCCTCCAAAAATAATATCATCCACAAATATTTCATCAATCAAGATAGTATCATTACTATCTCCTTTCATATACAAATTGTTGTTCTCACTAGTTCTGACAAAACCAATACTTAACAAATAAGTATGTATCCTTTCATACTAGGCTCTAGGTGCTTGCTTTAAACCATATAAATCTTTATGTAGTCTACATACCATATCTTTCTTGTCTGGATAAACAAACCCTTCCGGTTGTTCGATGTAGACCTCTTCTTCTAGTATCCCATTTAGAAATGCAGACTTGACATCCATTTGATAAACATTAAACTTCTTATGTGCTGCATATGAAAGTAAAAATCTAACTCCTTCTAGTCTAGAAATAGGTGAAAAAGTCTCACCATAATCTATACCTTCCTCCTGTGCATAACCCTTGTATACAAGTATAGCTTTATTTCTTGTGACCTCTCCATTTTCATTTAGCTTGTTTCTAAAAATCCATTTAGTACTGATAACATTCTTATCCTTAGGCCCAGGTAATAAAGTCCATGTCTTGTTTTTCTCTATCTATTCTATCTCTTCATTCATTGCATTCACCCATTCTTCATTCTCTAATGCAACTTTAACATTTTTTGGTTCAAACCCACAAACTAAGCATGTACCTTGTCTCAACTTACTTCTTGTCATCATGCCAGCTTTCTTGTTGCCAATGATTTGGTTCTTAGGATGATGGCTTTTGACAAATCTAGCCAGTACTTGATCTCTTCTTTTTTGTTCATCCTATTTAGGTTCATGTGCTTTCTCGGTAGATCCTTCCTGATCGTTGGTTTCTCTTTGTTGTTCCTCTGTGTTGTTTTCCTGATGATCGGTTGACACAGTCTATGGCTTTGGTAGGTACTCTGGTTGTTGAATGTAAGTGAATCTACCATATTCTTCTGGATCCCTAGTGCTTTCTTCACTATTCTTAGTGTCAAATTCATCAACCCTAACATTATTACTTTCAATAATTTTATTAGTAACTTTGTTCAGACACTTATAGGCTTTTCTTTTAGTGGAATATCCAAGAAATATCCCTTCATCCCCTTTAGAGTCAAACTTTCCATTTCTTTTATCTTTCAAAATAAGACATTTAGTACCAAAAATTATGAAGTAACTTATAGTCAGTTTGTGACCAAACCATAGCTCATAGGGTGTTTTGTTTGTGTCCTTCTTCAGTTGTACTCAGTTTAGCACATACACAATTGTGTTGACTACTTCTATCCAGTATGTCTAAGCAACATTCTTTTAAAACATTAGTGTCCTTGCACAATCAACAATTGATCTATTCCTCCTTTCAACAATCTCATTCTGCTGAGGTGTTCTTGGTGCAAAAACCTTTCTTTTTATACCATGCTCATTACAATAGTTAGTAAATTCATCAGAAATAAATTCACCACCTCTGTTAGATCTCAATAATTTCAATTCATTACTGGCTTCTTTCTCTACCTTTTCTTATTACCATTTAAACATCTTAAATGCCTTTGATTTCTTTTTTAAAAATATCACAGTCATTAATCTAGTGTAATCATCAACAAACAGAATGAAGTATCTATCTCCATAATAGCTATGTGTTCTCATGGGACCACATAGGTTGGTGTGAACTAGCTCCAAAATTCTCTTTGTTGAATAATCTTTACTCTTAAAACTAGATTTTGTCATTTTACCCTTTTGACATTCATGACACATAACATGATCTAGCTTTGCTAGGCTAGGCAAACCTCTAACCTTTTTCTTTCTACTAATTTTAATCATGTTATCAAAGTTTACATGACATAACCTTTTATGCCACAACCATGCATCCTCATTTTTCATTATTAAATAGTAAGACTTATCATTATCAAGTTAAAACAAGTTACCTTTGATTTGTGCTCCTGTTCAAACAAGTTTTCCTCCATCATCAAATATCTTAACCTTTTTGCTCTCAAAAGCTACTCAATGACCTGAGTTGTTAAGCTATGCCACACTTAGCAGATTATAATTTAGTATTTATACCTAATAACCATTATCACATCTGATTTTATCATTTATGATTAAGGTTCCTTTTCCTCTAACCATATAAGGAGTATCATTACCCATTTTTATAGATCCTCCATTATATTTCTCAAGATGATCAAATTTTTCTTCATCACTAGTCATGTGATGGGTACAACGACTATCAATGATCCATGTATCATTTATATTAACCTTAGAAATGAGTGTTGTCTCTACATACCTTTCTTCTTCCACAGAATCATCCTTCATCGCAACAAAAACCACTTCCACATCATCATTTGTGTCAGTCTTGGTATCATTCTCTTCAACAATGTAACATAGCTTTTTGCCTTTATCTTTGTTGTCTAGGTTATCTCTGTTGTAGTGTCAGTAAACTTTTTTTTTTCTTCTCCCATAGCTTCCTTCACTAGATCAATCCTTGTTTCTATCATCTCCTTTTCTGTTTGGGCATCTAACAGCAATATGACCAACTTCTTTGCAGTTAAAACATGCTAAAGGTAATTTACCCCTATATGTACCTTTACCTTTAGGTAATCTCCTAGCCATAAGAGCTTCAAGATCATCAAGCTCATCATCAATATTATTGTCATTATCATCATTATTACTTCTACTACTAGACTTATCAATCTTCAGAGAAGTCATGAAAGAAGATTCAATAGATGGTACAACGCTACTTTCAAAATTTTCCAGTTCAAAAGTTGTTAGCTTACTGATCAAACTATCAAGAGTGAGAGTACTACTAGGTGCAGACCTCATTTCATGTATTGTACATATTCTGATAGCATAAACAGACAATAAGGTTCTTAGGATTTTACTTACCATTGTTTCTTCAGTAGTGACACCACCAGATCCTATGATAGCATTAACTACCTCCTTTATTTGGTTTGTATACTGCACTATGTGTAGACATAAAAAATTGGCAAAAGGCTTAAATCAATAAAAAAGGTGCAACAAATCATCAAAATAGCATGAAAAATCAATAAATGGAACAAAGGTAATTCAAATCAAAGGAAAATTCAATTAAATGATTAAATGATTAAATAAAGCTTGAAAAGGGGAAAAACACTACGAAATTGATTAAATTCAATTAATGACATAGTTGTTGAAAGCAAAAATCAAAATGAACATCTTACCCTTCATGGCTAAATTTTATTACTTTAATTAATTAATAAATACTTATTTCCCTCAACAAAGCAAAAAGGAGACAAAATGGACACAAATCACTCACTTTTGTTGAAATGGTCCAGCCTTTTGAAACCATTTAAATGATTGTCCCCTCCTTGTCCCCCCATTTATGGACAAAGCAAAGCCAATTGACCTTACCCAAGCATAACCATGGTTATCTCACTCTACACCCTACCCTTGGGAAAATCTTATATATTGAAGGCATTTAGAAGCATAATTCATCCACTCCATATCTTTGAATTGCAGCAAAGCTCTGGCAATTTGCATCCACATCACTCACTTATCATTCTCATTGCTAATTAGCTTAAATTGCTTTGATCATAGTAGATTGTTCATCAAATAGAGCTAGAATTTGATAGAATAGATCTAAATTTGCATATCATATAGCTTAATTCTCATCTTTAGAGTGTCACTAGTGAGGATCATAGCTGAGAGCCTCATTTACCACTTTATTTTAGAGATCCATGAGATATTTAGATTAATTATGCATTATTTAGATTAGTTTTCTTTGAATAGTGTAATTGTCTTCTAAATCTTGTTATGTCATGAAGGTGTAAATCATTCACACACAAATGGCGCCCACCGTGGGGCTCTAGGCCTCAAATTCATCATTATTTTCACATTTTTGCTAAATTTAGGCTAGAAATTGTATATTTTTGCTCGCTGTCTGCAGATCACAGAGAAGAAATCACGCCGACAGATAAAGAGATCTCACCTTTAGCAAAGAAATGTCACCTATGGAGAATAAAATGACGCGCTGAGTCTGGACTTTTACACGGATTAACCTACAGATTCACGCTACCAGACAAATAAATAACGCACTAGAGAAATAAATCATGCTTCTAGTTATTAAATTGTCATGTTTGTGACAAAGGTACCATGCCTTTGGTCATTTAAATGTCATGCACAAAAATTGAAAAGCCGCTTTCAGGAAGTCATTTTACGTCTGGTGTGAAGGGAGTACTCTGCCTTATTGATTTAATTTCTCACTTTTGTCATTTTAAATCTCGCGTTTGATAAATTAGATGTCGTGGTAATAGCATCAATTTGTCATGGTCTTGTAAAGATTTCACGTGTGGATAAAATTAGACATCGCTCCTGGTTATTTTAATCTCGCTTGAGCCCCGTAAGGTGATGCTCACAGTTAAAGTAATCACGCGTTTGTGAAATTTAATCTCACCTATAGTTTAGACAATGTCGCATGGACTGTACTTTTGTATTTTATCAAATTGTTAAAATGATGACTGAATTTTAACTCTATGTCCATTTTTCTGTCTCAGGTACAGGCTCTGTCGTAGAAAAGTGCTCAAATTTTTTTTTTCTTTTTTGCATGCAAAAAAGAAACAAAAAAGGATGTCCTATCAGAGTATACCTTGCTATTTTAGAGGCTTATAAACTTAAGTATGTTTCCTTGAATTGGGAATTTCATCCTTAAGTTTGTCAATTTTGCAAGTATTTTGGTAAAAAGAATCAAAAGCATAATCAACTATATCATTTTAAGCTTTGATTTTGGTTTCCCCTCACTTTGTTTGTATTGTGCCGACTAACTTGTTGGTGGAGGGAACATTTTGCTAAGGTAAGGGAAGGATTTGGAGAGAAAATGAGAAAAACTACTACTTAAAAATGCACCTAGCCTTTGCTAGCATCGATTAAGGTATTTTTCTCATCAAGCTTGCACATTCCCTTAGCTTGTGGCATTTCAAAGTTCAAAACATAGTTTAATCATAAAAGGGAAAGAATAAACACTTCAATTCTAAGAACCCCTTTGTCACAGGGTTGAAAAAGAACAATTGATTGTAAGTGTTTGGTAGAAATCCACTTTTCATGCTTTCAATGAACATGTTTAGAACTTAGTGGGCTCACCTCCTGAGATTGCCTTAAAGGGCCGGTGAGAGGGACAGCCCAAAGTGGGATACACTTGCCTTTGCCGCAAGAATCTGACCCACTATAAAAAGAAACATGTGTATCCTTAATGGGGTGCACGACAAAAGGATTTTATCCCTTTCAAACTTCCTCTAGTAGTCCTAACAGATTGCGCAAAATCATACTTTGGTGCGTGTGGGAAGCCCCTTAACATACTTGGGGGATGAACGGTTGAAATCCATTTTGAACGGAATCCACACTACAAAATGGTAAAAATAGCAAAAACTACCTAATAGAGCCATTTAAAAGCCAAATTTGTGCTAGGTAGCTTGCTTGGAAGTCTTTCTTGTGATCAAACCCATGGAAACATTTGAGAATATACACATTAGAATGATCTAGGGATATGGTGAACTATTGATGTGTGTGTTGAGATTGTCTTCAACTTTTCAAACAAGAAGTTCCAAAGTACTTGATCAAAATACAATTAAATTTTTAAATCTTATAAATTGATCAAGACTTGTGACACATTCCAAACCAACCCAACTGGATTGAAATTAAAGAAGGAAGGATTGATCCATAATGATGAGCCTATTTGAGGGAATGTCCGACGATCAAATTTTAGAAGCATCCAAAAATACCGAATTGATCAAAGTAATAGAATTAACTTTGAAAAGGTGTAATGAAGCATATTCCCTTTATTTAGCTCAATCAAAAGCTAAAATTCCTCATAATGATGACATGTCAACTTTAAGAAAGGATGAGGAAAAACAAAAAGATACTTTATCTAAAAGGCGATCATTAAGATCAATGTGTCCTTTTCTTTATAATGATAGGCCATCCATATCTTCATTGTCCTCATATCAGAATGTCCATTGGAATCAAAATGATGAGGTGTCTAAAGAAGAAGTTTCAGAAGCAATTCAAGATCCCATGTTTATGGAAATAATGAAATTAGTCTTGGAGAGGAATAAAGAAGCATATTTCATGAAGTTAGTTCAAGCAGGAGCTAAGCTTCCTCGTAATTTTGACATATCAACCTTGAGAAAGGATGAGGAAAAACAAAAAGATACTTTATCTAAAGGGCCATCATTAAGATCAATTTGGCCATTCCTTTATGATGATGGGCCATCCGTATCTTCATCCTCCTCACAAAAAGAAGCATTTCAGAGAAACAAAGTTATCTCAGATCAAAGGAAATTGCATAATCAACCTATTTGTGATCAAAATAATAGAGTATGGAGTGAAAAATACCACTCTCAAGAAAGATAATAAACCTCCATATAGCAAGAGTAATCCATTCATCCTTTTTCCATCTCCTAACAAGGTTTCTCCCTGGATGACTTGTACACCTTTCATCCTTCATCCATCTCCCGAACCTCTATCTAGCAAAGACCCTCCCATAGCTAGCATTTCTTTCATCTTTTCTTCATCTCCCAAAGCTCCACAATTATCCAAAATTCCTCCATCAAGGAATGAGCCTAATGATGACACTTTTCCCATTAACTATGTCTACCCTCAAGGGCTACCTCTAAAAGAAACCCAAGCTAACTCACATCTTGCTGCAGATTATTTCCATGCTTCAAAGATCTTAGAACCCAAAGCTTCATGTACCTCAATGCCTATTATACCTATTCAAGAGGATCCTACACCATTCTTCCAAACATTCCCCACACATATCCAAACATCTACCTTGTCCTTAGAAGTGGCTTCATGTAAAGAGGATAATCTAAAAAGAAAAGAAACAAATATTGATAAAGATCAAGATCAAGATTATATACAAACCCCTCCCATATTTGATGAAGGTCGCATATCCCTTGAACCTTGTGATGATCCCCTTGCATCCTTTCATGTCTTTCAAGATGATATCCTTCCATTCCAAGAACAAAGTACCCTTCCAAGTTCCATATTTTCTCCACTTCCTGAGCAAGATCAAGATATCCCTTCCATAACTTCCAATGAGCATATTGAAAATCAAGAGCAAAATACCTTCGCTACACAATTCAAAGATTCTTGTCAAGATCAAAGTATCCCATCATTTCCTTGTCATATTCCTCCATGTTCACCTCAAGAAAACATCATTCTTCCAAATCCCTTGCAAGATAATAAATCCCTTCAAGCTTCAGTTGATCCTATCAAATGTGTTCCTATCAAAGCTACTCACGAGCCTATTAGTATAAAGATAAATCTTAAAGATGAGAATGTTGACGATGGAGCTCCTTCCAAAGATATTGATATCCCTTTCACACCTTATATCCCTCCATTCAAATACAACCACATACCTCCACTATCCTCCAAATCCATTTTGGGTGCCTATGTCCCAAAACAAAAGTCTTCATTCCTTCCATCCATACTAGGTCCATATATTCCCCCATCAACCATTCCTATCATCCCTAGCTATCCATTCACTTACCCTACCATGTATCAAGATCAACAAAGACACACATACTTGAAGAATGTCCAAACACCGATCCATATGAACCATCCATATTATTCCTATTCATCCACAATTCCTAAGTCTTTTGGAAGCAATGTTGATGTGCAACATAAAAATCATAAATCCAAGAATCCATATGTGCATAAAAATCACAATGTCCCATCTAATTGACATGTGAATGAAAAGAAAAATGAAATATCCAAAAGGCCGCAAAGGTCCATCAAGCAAAAAGAAAAAAAAAATGTGGGTTCCTAAATCCCTCATTGAAGAAATGCATTCAAAAGCATTCCAAAAGGAAGAAAAATCAAAGAATATGTGGATTCCCAAGTCATTGTTGAAAGACTTGCACACAAAAGAAGAATCAAAATTGACATTCAAGCTTCCAAAGGCTTCCATTCCATCTTCTTCCAAACATCCTTCATCTTCTTACATCCCAAAATCCACTACCTCAAAAATATCCTTACCTTCATCATCTATTGTTCCTCCATCATTCCACCACTCTTCAAAGTGTGTGTCAAAGTTGATCTTGCCAACATTTCCATCTTCAACATACCTTCTTCTTATCCTCACATTCATTTTCCAATGCATACTTTCTGTACTTCCATCCCTCTTATCAATACCTTTGAGCATCCTAGTCATACCCATGGTTTATTACAACATATCTTTCAAAGGAGCATTGTCCAAAGATTCTAATGTTGGGAAAATATTGAAAAATACAAAAAAAGAAAAAAACAAAGAAAAAAAGAAAAAAATGAAAAAAGAGAAAAAGTGCCTTAGTGAAAACCTAGCAATAGGCACCTTGGTAGCAAAAATAAAAAGAAATAAATCTAGGGTGAAAACCACTTCTTGTGGCACCTTAGACAAGTACCATGATGAAAACCTGGCAAACAGGCATCATGCGTAATTCTTCCTTCTTGCACTCTACACTTGGGGGCAAAGTTTCATCCATGCCATCTTCCATCTTCCTATCATTTACCTCACTTTCATCCATATTTCCTCTATCACCTTCGTCTTGACAAGGTTGAACATATCCATGAGCATCAAGTATCTTGACATCCATTATCCTTTCCATCAACGTATGTACTTGCTGCATCCATGTTACCCTATCATGATCTTGCTTATCCCAAATTCACCTTCATTATTCCTTGATAGCTTTTTCATAATCCCAAAACATCCCGTCATAGCCTCCATCACTTCTTTATCTTGATTGTGTTATCTTATCCACATCTTACCCAAATTGACCCTTGGTCTTGATCAAAATGAAGAACTTTAAAAAAAAAAAAAAAAATTGTTATCAAAAACTTCTTGACATGTCTACTCTTTTGGATCAGTCCTTTTCATGGCAGCAGATCGTTATCCTATACACTATCTAGCCTTGCACAATTGACTTCCATGGCTTATCCAAAGACATGCTTCACATTGCTATATCATTTTTTCCTTAGCTTGGGTACTCTCGAGGAGATAGTCCTATGGGTCACATTCGCATACTTCTTCCATCATAGCCTTTCCATCTCTAATCCATCAGCTTGCAAATCCATCCTTCATGTCCTATATCTTGCTAAGACATTGGGGGCAAACCAATGTGATATTGTTTGAGAGTGGGTAAAAAGGACAGCATGAAGTGCTTTTGAGCTGCATCTTGCATAAACCGAGCTTCGGTAATATTTTGGAAGTTTTTCCAAGTCCAACATTTTTTCTATCCAACTGGGGCATTTGATCTTAATCAGTGGATTTCAACAACATGCATGAATTCACATGAAGCAAGGCATTAACCTCAAAAGGATTCAATAGTACAACATTCAGTCACATCAGAGAGGGAATTATCAGAGTTTTAGAAGAGAGAAGAAGATTTTCGTGAACCTTTGATGGATATCATTGTTCACTAACCAAGAATTCAATTACCACAACTTGATCCATGAGCCTTCATTGACTTTATTATTCGGGATTAAAAATTGACAAAACACTTTAAAAAGATCAGAATGCTTGGAAATACTTTGTGAAAATCATGAAACATTGCAAAACACTTGAAGCTTTCTTTTGATGATCTTTACTTACATTGATTTTTATCACATCTTTTTAGCTAATCGATGATGTTTCGACTAGATTGGCAATGATGGAGACATGATATTTCTCTTGCCTTTGAGTGACTGTCTTGAGGGATATCCAACAACTTATGTGAATTCATTTAATGACATGGTCATCAAAGAACCATCAAGGACTTTCATATAGGGTAGAGGTTTGACCTTTGTTTGTTTGTGCAACATTGAATTCGTTGAAACTAGTATTCATACTCTCATAGTTGGTTTATTCAACTAGTGTGGGTTGTACTAGTTCAAAATGAAGGTTACCAAATGTGATAAAAAGTGGTATTCATATCATCATGTCAGTGGGTAGTGGTGATTGTACTTGCTTTCCGGTCCTGAAATGCTCAATGATGAAAATATATCCTCAAGGCATTTATTTGCTAAAAGCTAGTGACACTTAGCTACATTGCATTGCATTATCATGGAAGGTTAATTGCATTATCATGTTAGATTAATTGCATGTGCATTTGTTTGTAGTATTTTTCCAAGGGAAAAGGGGGGTCATTCAATCAAGAATCAAGGAAAGTCCATAAATCATAAGTGTCCATAATATCAAAGATCCATGAACTTTGTCTAATCAAAGATATAATATCATCAAAGTGATACATCCAAGTCCTAATCAATAACTAAAACATGATACAATATCAACAAAATGAAGGAGCTCCATAATCAATCATCTCAATAACATGTACTTTAGCTGGGTCAATTCATGACTTAAATCCAAATATCCAAGAAGCTAAGGTCCGCATATATATATATATATATATATATATATATATATATATATATATATATATATATATATATATATATATATATATATATATATATATATATATATATATATATATATATATATATATCATTTATGAAATGTGCTTGTTTTGAAAATCAAGGGAATCATATCAGTATTCTATATCAGTGAATCATTTTACGTCAATCAATCCTATCAAAGTATCAAGCAATCACACCCTGTACCATTTGTTCGTGTCTCTGTGTCCTGAGAACGAAGCAGCAGTATCAAATCATATCGGTTTTCACACTGATTTATTTATCCTATCAGATTGACAAATCACATTCATTGGTACCATTATCCTATTATTATAATCACTTGTTTCGCTTAACTACAACAGACCTATCTATCTTGGATATGCAAATTGTGAGTCATGGCATATCATCAATATTTTTCAGAAATGAAAACATATTAGACCAATCAATCAAAATCTTTCAAATCAAGGAATCAATATGTTTTATTTCTAAGGGGGCATCAGAGTATCAAATTGGCATCACATCAAAAACATTTATCAGTGGGGCATATCATATCAGTATCATATCAGAAGGCAAATCAATATCAGATCAATTTATCATATCATATCAGGCAGCATATCACTATCAGAGACAGTATCATATCATCGTACCAATTATCAGAGGTATCAAGGAATCACAGAACCTAACAGAATCAGATCATCAGACTAAGGGAATCTTTGAATCGGTGTTCTTCACACATCGACTCAAAGAGGGGCATTTGTAGACACAAAAAATTGGCAAAAGGCTTAAATCAATAAAAAAGGTGCAACAAATCATCAAAATAGCATGAAAAATCAATAAATGGAACAAAGGCAATTCAAATCAAAGGAAAATTCAATTAAATGATTAAATGATTAAATAAAGCTTGAAAAGGGGAAAACACTACGAAATTGATTAAATTCAATTAATGACATAGTTGTTGAAAGCAAAAATCAAAATGAACATCTTACCCTTCATGGCTAAATTTAATTACTTTAATTAATTAATAAATACTAATTTCCCTCAACAAAGCAAAAAGGAGACAAAATGGACACAAATCACTCACTTTTGTTGAAATGGTCCAGCCTTTTGAAACCATTTAAATGATTGTCCCCTCCTTGTCCCCCCATTTATGGACAAAGTAAAGCCAATTGACCTTACCCAAGCATAACCATGGTTATCTCACTCTACCCCCTACCCTTGGGAAAATCTTATATATTGAAGGCATTTAGAAGCATAATTCATCCACTCCATATCTTTGAATTGCAGCAAAGCTCTAGAAATTTGCATCCACATCACTCACTTATCATTCTCATTGCTAATTAGCTTAAATTGCTTTGATCATAGTAGATTGTTCATCAAATAGAGCTAGAATTTGATAGAATAGATCTAAATTTGCATATCATATAGCTTAATTCTCATCTTTAGAGTGTCACTAGTGAGGATCATAGCTGAGAGCCTCATTTACCACTTTATTTTAGAGATCCATGAGATATTTAGATTAATTGTGCATTATTTAGATTAGTTTGCTTTGAATAGTGTAATTGTCTTTTAAATCTTGTTATTTCATGAAGATGTAAATCATTCACACACACTATGTTTTCTCCTTCTTTCATTTTCATATCATTGAATCTTCCTCTTAAAATTTCATCTCTGGCTCTTCTGACAATTTCATCACCACTATAAACTTGAGTAAGTTTATCCCACATTTCTTTTGAAGTAAGGCAGTCCTTGGCATCTTCAAACTCGACATCTGATAGAGCAGCAACAATCTTTCCCATCATAGTAACATTATGCTCACATCTATCTCTGAATTGATCAAGAGTCAAAGGTCCTGTAGGTGGTGCTAAGTAGCCATTATCCAATAGGGTGAGGGTAGAATTCCCAATCCTAGATATATGAAATCTCATTTGACTTTTCCATATTGTAAAGTTGTCCTTATTCAGCTTTGGCACTTCCCTCTTATACATTTTGTGATCTTTTTGCTGAAGTCCTTAAAACTCTATTCCAAGCAACCAATATTGCTCTAATACCAATTGTTAGAATAACTAAGATGGGGGTGAATCAGTTATCCATAGTCCCAATTACAAAATGTATATCAAAAAACAAATTCAGCTAATTCTGCAGCTTGGTAAACATAAAATATTAACTATCTGTGAAATTAGCGATTAACAATTAATTGCTCATAGTGATTACTGACCAAATCTAACATGCAATATGTAAATTATGATATCCAAAGAATCACCACACAAACACATAACACAAAGATTTAACGTGGAAACCCTGGAAAGGGAAAAACCACTTGGGATTGGTAACCAAAATACTTTTCACTCTTCTGAAGTGAGCTCGGTGAAGAGCCAACCCTGTTAAAGGTTACAAAACACACTGTAAGGTGTGACCTTGTTAGAGGATTTAACACTAACAATTATCAACCAACCAAAATTTACTATGGGGTTGATAGGATAACAATGTACATTCTATGAATGACCTAATAAGATTTTCAAGTCCACTCGGTTAAGAGATTTTATCTGTTTACAATGGTTAAACTATAATAGTAGGTGATTTGATTACAATACAACTTGATTTGCAGATTATCAGATCTATCTTAAGTCCATACAAATCCTCTGATCAATATTTCTTATTTAGTTCATCAACATTCAATAACTTTCTTTCCCTCGGCAAAACTCTCTAATGCTTGGTACTGTTCTGTAGTTCGGTTCTTTTTCAACTAGTATGATCATGCATGCATGAAGCTTGTTCATGTGATATCTCTGTAGTCTCCTTCTTCCAGCATACATTTCACAGTTAAACCCTAGTCTCTTAAATAGACAAGTAAACCATTTTCTTTTCATCCATAAGATTTTGTAGCTTAATCTCCTTCATTGATTTTTCCACTCAAACCTTCCTCTGCTAATGTGGCAGTGACACATTTTAACTCTATCCTTTATATCTTCTCCAAATTTTGTTAGCCATAGATCTCACAACAAACTTGATCTTTTCACCTGATAATCATACACTTCACAACTCATCAATTTCTGTCGGCTAAACTAATCATTTAGTTCTTTTGTCCATACTCAATTAACAAAGAAATGCATCAGTGAACACAAGCGTTGTTGATACTGTCACTTGGTATACACTACACTAGCTCGGTGTACACTGGAATGCATCGTCAACTGAGCACACTTCTTTGTAACATTTTTCTTGTTAGAAATAGGGAATACTGAGAGGGGGGGGGTGAATCAGTATTCTAAAAACTTTTACTTTTTCCCAATTATAGATATAATAGATTATCTTTACACATGCATAACATAAGAAGCTAAACACCATGCATAGCAATAAAACTAAAGAACTCATAACACATTATTTGTTCTTGAGGAAACCCTGGCCAATGGAAAACCCTGGTGGGGATGGTACCCACAAAGATCCACTAATAAAAATTATCATGTTAAGGATGTTGATCCTATTAGGAGTCTATTACATGCATATAGTGTATCAGTCCTAATTAAGGGACTATAGGCCTTGTTAGAAGCCTCAACCCTGTTAGGAGTTGACAATACAAAATGTGATTACCAGATGAGCCCACTGCCCAAACAAGTAATGTACAATATACACTAATTACAAAAGAAGGTTAAGGTGCATAACCTTATACTGCTTACATCAATATATTTTCACTTCTCTTTCACTATCGCTATTACATACATTTGTTCCTTCATCATTATCCTTCTTACAATTACAATTACATTTATACAAGTTATTAGGATTAATAACTTTCCAGTCAGCTATCATATTACAAATAAATTTATCCAAGGGTTAACATCTAGGATGTCATCCCTTTATATTTTTAAGTCATTATTTTGATAAATAAAATAACCCCTTAACTCTTTACTAATTCTGTCTTCATATTCTATCCTATCGGCTAGACACTGTCTTTAGTAAAACTATCATAACTTATTCCGTACATGCCATACTGACTTGTGATTTGAGATGGGTCATCAATAGTCATCATAGAGTCTATTTTCAAGTGCACAAGCACTGAACTTACTCCAATCAACATCGCAAACAAAAACTATCTCCAGGTTCACTGGTAAAAATACTATCTCATACTTAGACAATTTTGCATTGCACTCTATCATACTAGCTCTCTGACCTGTATGATCTTCATGTAGATCATATGTTTCCATAATGAAAACATCTATGTAATCAAATCAGCCAAATTGCCAACTATCTCACCCTTTGTCATTGGTGGCAACATATGAGAAAATTGGCTAAGTCTACAACTTGAAAATCTCAAAATTGTGGCCATAGTATAAAATATATACTATCCTTATAACTCCTCAAAATATTATCTCTAATATAATACTCCCCCTAAGAGTATCAATCCTTATCATATTCTTATCAATTTTTTGTTATATATCTCTCTGCCTTTGACAACAATGACAAATTAAAGGTGAGGCAGGTTACAACATTGTATTAAAAAAGGATTATACCTTAATTCATTATTGCAAAGCGGGTAGGCTTGCAACACAATCTGCAAAATCAATTTTTATAGCTTCTAACTCCTTCTCCCATGATTTCTTAATGGAATCTACCACATTGAGTAGTGCACTCAATCCATAAGATGTTATTTCACATGCTTGGATGTTCTCAAAGTTAAACTTTTGAAAAAATGTCTTAGCTAGAAGACATTTTTCCAATTGCTCTTCAATAATGCTTAACTTCATAGAAGTGTGCTCTCTTAAAAGAGTGAATATTTTCATTTTCCTGTCTCTTTCATCTTGAAAAACTTTGATTTCATCATATAACTTATGAATTTTCTTCTCAACATCAAATACCTTCACATTGGGGCTAGAAAGAAAGTTAGTTTCATTCTGAATTTATGCTTCCTTCATCTTCATCTTCTGATCTTCTTTTGCTATCAAGGTCTTTGATTTTGTATACTAGATGTACAAAGATTTTCCTGTTTCCAAATTCTTCCTCAAGTCCTTTATACATATATCAAGTTGTTGATATCATTCTTGATATTCTGGCTGATGTTTAAAAGCACTTTGGCCTCATAGGCTACTTGAACTTTCACTTTTGCTATATCAGATAAGTTTGTGAATTCAATGTCCAAAGTGCTCATTAATTTCTTTTCTTTCTCTAGAGGGTCAGCTTATGTAATTTGTGTAGTTACAATGCCTTGTAACTGCTCAATAAGTTCCTTTAGGAATCCTTCAAGACTTTTTACTTTCTTATTCTTACCAATGATCTTGTTCAAGGATGTGATCAATTCCAACTAATCATCATCATCTATTTCCTTTCCCAAATGCTCAATCATAGATCCAATCTGATTCTTCTTTCCAGTCTCAGGAGTAAGACTGATATCTTCTTTAGTGGGAATGGGTACTTTTTTTTCTATCACTGAGGGTTCTACAAATGTGGTCTCTGTTGTCTCTTCTCCTTTGGTAGTTTCCTTCTCTTCAAGTGCCGAATTGTCAACAATGTTTTCAGATCCTTGAATACATTATCATCAGTATCCAAGGTGATATTTGTTCCTTCTACATTCATGACTTCATATTCAATGTTAATGGCTAGTAGAGAGAGAATGTCCTCTTGTTCTGCTTCTCCTGCTACTTGATCTTTGGATTCTACTGCAACTGATGATTATCTAGCATTCTCTAACATAACCTTGATTATTTCTTGCTCTATTATATAATTAACTTCTTCATATCTACCTCCCATAATCTGAATGGTTCTCTTCTTAGTTCTCAAATGGGTGCTTAAGGATTTCATGATCTGACTAAAGTGTGCTTCATCTTTTACTACACAAAGCTTCCTTACAATCTTTCCTCTAATAGTTGTGTCTTCCTCTAATGCTCTCTTCTTCCTATTCACAAGTTTATTGTATAAATCTCATCAGGTATCTTACTTTGAATTGTATCAAATTTCTTATCAGAAAAAATCATATGCTTTACCACTGCATTTTCTAGATTTAGTCTCTCTGCATAATCATAAAGTTCATAATACTTATTCATTCTTGTAAAGTCTCCATCCTGAATGATCTTCTCATTAAGCTTCTCAAATTTAGGTTTCCAATTGTTCTTCTTAATAGAAGTGCCATCATCTTTGATTTCTACAATTTTCCTTGGTTTTTTGTCTCTTACCCAGTCTAGTAGCACTCTCTTTTACTATTTTACTAGGTGTGGAGGAAGTGGATCTAGTGGATACCTTTTCTTCTTGATCCTTCTCAATTTCTTCCACTTTCACCTTCACTTGTGTTACTTCTTGTTGTGCTACAATTGATGATAAAGGTGGAACAGACAAAACTTCTTTTTGTCCAATATCTCTGATTGCTGTTGTTGTTTGCTTTGGTACTAAGAACTCATGCTTTGTCATCCTTGTATCTTTTAGAATTTTTTTATAGTACTCTCAACTCTTTTCTTTGATTGTTTCTCTTCAAGTAAGGTCTTTGTGGAGTTGAAGTTCTCCTCAAAGGTTCCAAACCTGTTACAATGAGCATCCAGCTTACACTTAAGTAACCTACTAACATACTCTTTTGTCTCTACCTCAGATATCTCATAGCCAAGAGGGTCTATGAACTCTGTTATAGGTTCTTCTTCTTTAATGTAGGTAAAGTCGGTATCAACCATAAAACATATCTCATTTTTATACTTCTCCACAAGAGACTATGGGATCCTTCATTTGCTAGATACTATATCCTGAAATGTCTTGATTACCAATACTTCACTCTCATTCACTTTGTCAATAACATGCCTTCTGTATACTATGTTAATCCTTTCCATTTTAGTTTGGCCATCATTCTAGTCATTTCCAATGGTGTAAGGAAATCTTCTCGATAGATGAAAAAACATATAGGTGATTAAGGATGAGAACCTAAACTGTGTATACTTAGTTTTCTTAATCTTTTCCATATTCTCAAACAATTGAATTCTTAGAATCTCACACATATCAACTTGTACATTGTCAACACACATCAGCTAAGCTACATGTATCATTCTAGCTGCCATGTCATCCTCTCTTGAATTTGCACAAAACTTAGTGGTTAGGATCTTGCATAAGTATCTGACATCATCTTGTTGAATATTACTAATCACAATTCCTCTACCATTATAGGATGAATTTGTGTTGTCTATGAATTTTTTCATCATGTTCTTGTCATTTAAAGGAATGGATCCACTTTTAGATAGTCCAGTGACTTCATGAATCAAATCAGCTACGATACCTATAACTCTATCTTCTAACCAAAACTTCCCATTATGAATTCTGCTTAAGATTATCTTAGTACATTCTTCATTGTCAAATTCATATTGTAATGCATACTTAATGATTTCATTATCTTTCAAATGTTCAAATACTTCTTTGAATGTCATGTCCTGATTGTAGATCTTCTGATATTCCTTGGTGAAATCACTATCACTGACAGTCTCTAGTTTGCATCCAAGATAACTTCTAACATTCTCTAGATGTAAAACTCTATCTGGTATGGATGATAAAGATAACCTAGGATCATCTTCCAAGGGTTCTACTAGTTCCCTTTTCAACTTAGGTCTATTTTTATCTCTAAAATTGTGTATTAAAGAAACATCCATGATTTCTTATAATTCCTTCACTGATTTAAAGATCTGTCAATTAAAATACCTTGATTTCATGATTTTAGGGCTTGCGTAGATTCGACACAAAATTCTTCTCCAAATCCTTGCAAAATGCTTCCAATCACTACTCTTTGATCTCCTTAACACTTGAATTCACTTTGATGATCAAATAATACTGATCATGACCTTTTATTAATTCAATCTTACTTAGATCTGACATCACATTCAATTCTTTTGCCGCTTCTTTCCAAAAAGTTTTTTCTGCTAACCTGCAAAACTTAAAACTTCTTGCAATCTCGCAAAACATAATATTTTTCTTTGTGCTCTTAACCATAGCATTAGAACATCATATACTACCTTGCATTAACTATGTAAGACTCAGTTCATCATATATCTACTTCTACACTAATCTAAGTTCCTATTCTACTGCAATTTTCATAAATTAAGTACTTTGAGATGGGTCAGGTAAAGATTCATTCTTACCTTTTAATGCTTCACCTTCCTGATTACCTTCAATGATTTATATGTCTCCTTGATCTATGCTTTTGATAAAATTCACTTCATTTGAATTACTACAACATCCTTTCTAACTATTACCTGCATCTTCATTCGTTCTTGCATGATTTCTAGGATTAGGATTACGATGAAAAACTCTATTGTTCATTCTGCAAAACCCTATTGTATGTCCAATCTTGTTGCATATCTGACAAACAATTCCATTGTTTCCATATCTTGGTCCAGGCTGATTGATTTGTGATCTGTAGTTTCTAGCAATGTGTCTAACCTTGTTGCATCTATAACATATTACTCCATTTCTTCTGTTCATATCTTCAGTAGGTTTCTTATCTACATTGTTAGTATTCCTAAACATTCTAATACCATCATTATTCTCAATAAATTTAGGTTTCCTACATTCAATAGCTCTATGTCCAAAACCATGACAATTATAACAATAACCATTAAGAGGTTTAAATTGCTTACCTATGCAATCTCTCTTCATATGACCAATAGTATTACAAGAAAAACATCTACCTTTGAATTATCTTTGCATACCTTTGGGTGATTCCTCTTTCTTAGGTGATTCTTCTTCTTTAGGTGTATCTTCAGACTTGTTAATCTCATCAGACTTCTTCTCATCTATGCCTTTAGATATTTTCAGATCTGGTTCCTTTCTTTCATTATTTTCTTTAAAAGTGTTGAATCCAAGACCAGTCTTATCATAGAATGGTTTTTGATAAGGTATTTGTTCATCAATCTTTTCACTAGTTGAATATAGCCTTTCAAGTTGTTGTTTGGATTGAGTCAGTTCACCTTTCACAATCTTATTGTACTTCTGAAGTTCAGCATACTGCAAATTGACTTTCTCAAGTTCAGATGTTACTTTACCAACTTTAGATTTTAGTCCTTCATTTTCATTCTTTAGACTTTCATTCTTAGATTTTATATTTGCTTCATTCTTGCCATTTCCATCTTTCAAACTAAGCTTCAAATTTGCTATCTTCTGTTCATGCTTAAGGATCTCATTTTCTTTTTCTAAATTGTCATCACAATGATCAATAAAAAATTCGGATTCCTTTTCAGATCTCAGATCTTCCAACTCATTTTTTAGTTTCTCAATGAGGTTCTTTGCATCATCATATTTTCTTTTCAAAGTGTCTTTTTCAATAGCAAGCAAGTCAATCTGTTCAAGAGCTTCTTCAAGATTCTTCTTTAGTTGATCCATATCCATAGAGATTTATCTCAAGCTGCTAGGCTTTCCTTGAATGATTCTTTTCTGAGTAACTATATCAATTGTTAGAAATAGGGAATACTGAGAGGGGGGGTGGGGGTGAATCAGTATTCTAAAAACTTTTACTTTTGCCCAATTATGGATATAATAGATTGTCTTTACACATGCATAACATAAGAAGCTAAACAACATGCATAGCAATAAAACTAAAGAACTCATAACACATTATTTTTTCTCGAGGAAACCCTGGCCAAGGGAAAACCCTAGTGGGGATGGTACCCACAAAGATCCACTAATCAAAAGTATCCTATTAAGGATGTTGAGCCTGTTAGGAGTCTATTACATGCATATAGTGTATCAGTCCTGATTAACGGACTATAGGCCTTGTTAGAAGCCTCAACCCTATTAGGAGTTGGCAGTACAAAATGTGATTACGAGATGAGCCCACTGCCCAAACAAGTAATGTACAATATACACTGATTACAAAAGAAGGTTAAGGTACATAACCTTATACTACTTGCATCAATATCTTTTTGCTTATCTTTCACTATTGCTATTACATACATTTGTTCCTTCATCATTATCCTTCTTACAATTTAATGGGAGTATTCTTAATTTTCTGAGGTTTTTGTCCAAACGTTGGTTTAGTCCTCTGGTCTATGAAGTTTTCCTAGGTACAGGTGTCAAAATTTCTTCAAAAAATTGTCATAGCCCACTTCAAAAACCCTAACCCTAGGTTTTGTTTTTGAAAATGTCAAACTCTTGCAAAAGTCCTCATGATTAGCCCTTATTCTTCTATTTCATTGTTACCTTTTTAAGTCACTTAAGCTGATTAAATCATGCACGTGTTTAATGTTTTGTGTTTACTAAATCAGAAAAGGTCATAGCATGTCTCATATAGTATTCAGTGATTCAGCGAACAATTCAATCTTATGCTAAGCATCATTTTAGTCACGTGGTCTCTAAGTCTCCCGATGAACACCTTAACCATTCAGCGAATTGGAGAATGTGTTAAAAATGCTAAGTGTTGTCTTTGTTCGTGTAGTCCCCAAATATCCGGTGGTTATCAAAAAACATTATGTGATTCAGTGACTACATTATCTCCAATTTGCGTATTCCTTGGCGGTTCTTTGCTTAAACTCAGCGACTTGGTGACAATGGTTATCACTCATTCTCTGAATCAAGCGGTTAAAGGCAAAATAACATAGTGACTTGGAAAGTACCGTAGATCATTGTCAGGATCAACGGTTGTGGTTTAATCTCAGATATTATTGGGTCCTACATGTTTAATTTGGCGAATGAGCGACTATGTAAAGTCTTCTAAGTTTGGAGGCCCTGACATTTTGGTACGATGAATTTGGCAGAAAGGGTTGTTTCAAGTGTTCGCTTGTTCTCAGAATAAATTAGTGAGAGGCTAAGTAATTTGGTGATTCAGTGAATCATGTGGTCATAGGTTCTCTTAAAAAAAAGTGTAAAGGGCAGTATGATCTAGTGAATGAGTGAAGCATACAGTCGCTAAGTCTCAAAATGAAGGTGATCGGATGGACACATGTCAAGAGGTCATGTGATCGCAAGGGTGAGTAGGGGATCATGCGATCATGTGACAAGGTGACACATGGCGGTTAGGCATGAGTTTGCTAGATAAACTGGGTGGTTAAGATAGATTTAGTGACTTAGAGAGTAAATGCTTGACTAGTTCTCTGAATAAGCAGGTGGTTAAGTATCTCATTAAGCAAATGCGTGAACCCTTTGTTCGCTAAATCTCCAACAAAATTGACAGTTAGCCAGGACATTAAGAGAATGGGAGAAGGCTTTGGTTGCTAGTTCTCTAAATGATAACTATAGTCAAGTGCTCGAAGGTGATCATTTCAGTCACTGATTCGCTAAGATTGTGAAAAGTTAAGAATTGCATTACGAGAACCCACGAAGGTTTTGGTCACTAGTTCTCTGAATATATGCTAGGGTTAACATTGTATTAAGTGATCACGAGAAGCTTTCAGTTGCGGATTCACTGAATGGGCCCAGTTGGAAAAGGTAATAAAAGAAAAGAAAAGGGATTGTTGCCTGCATGGATAAAGGATAGTATGAAGCTCGAAAGTAAACTAATGAGCCATCCAATTAGTTTCAAAGGAAGATTGCATGACGTAAACAGGTTTAAAGTGCAGGATCTTAATCATTTGCCTCTTTTCCTTGTTTTTGAGTTGTTTAAATTATCTGTCAACATCCAAACATGGCTAACTCAAAATTTGAAATTTGATGGTATATGAAATTGAATGTGGAAACAATTAAGGAGATTTGCAGTAATTATGGTAGCTGTATGCATTTGGTCCATATCGATAAATAAGCTAAGCTCATTGTTTCCTATGTCCAAAATCATTTGAAGAGAATTGTGTCATTTTGAAGTGATTTCTAAGTGCCAAGTGAATCCATTTTTCAGAGATTGTAGATAATTTTGTAGCAAAGATGAGTCAACCTGAGAGAAGTGCATCATCTTCCAGCAGTGAAGTAAAGTCTAAAAGTGGTGAAGACAAGGGCAAGCCTAATTATTCAGATGATTTTTTGAAATTGCTACCTAGTTCCAGTCAGAACAAAAGAGCTCCTGATGATATTTTCAAAGATGTTCTAGGGTTTTGCAAAGATCCTATCACACTGAATACCATAGGTTATACTATCTTCAACTTCTTTTATAAAAATAGAGATAGTCATATCTTTGTATGTAATGGTTGGGCTTTGGGGTTAGGGAAATTAGTAGTGCCTGATGTATTCCTGGATGTGGATTTAATTATTGCTCTAGCTAGGCATTATGACCCTATTTCTAAGGCTATTAGGAAAGAGGACCAGTCAGCTTTGGTTACTCTTGATAGGGGTTCGTTCATGAAGGCTTTTAATGTCTATACATCCACTTCTATTGAAATCAACCTGAGAAAAGAAAAGGAGAGGTACAAGAAGAACATAGGGATAGTGAAGGACCAAATAACTAAGCATATCCCCAAACAAGATAAGTATATAGCTCCCCTCCCTGCTCACATGAATGCCCACTAATACATTTGGGGTGAAATTGCGACGGCAATTTGCGACGACAGGGAAATGTTAAGTGGTTTTGGATTTTTTTTTTCAAATATAGCCCGACACCATCGCAATTGCGACGTTGTTAGGATATAAGTGAAAAAAAAAAAAGGAACGTTGTCATTTATGTTTTCAACAGCGCTGAGAGAGATTCCCTCCGCGAAATCAAGCGGGTTATCATTTGTGTTTTGAACAAAGCGGGTTGTCATTTGTGTTTTGAACAGCACCGAGAGAGATTCCCTCTGTGAAATCAAGTGGGTTGTCATTTGTGTTTTCAACAGCGCCGAGAGAGATTCCCTCCACAAAATCACAGCTACAATTTCTGAGTACGTTGGGTTTATTTTTCTTTTGTCATTATTATTTAATCTGGTATTCAGCTGTTAGAGAGCTAAAATACCCAGAAATGAGGACATATCTGTGTTGAATTTATTGTTAGCGGCTTTGGTTATTTAGAATGCTTCCCCACAATACTTAATAGGATGCATTTGGTTTTCAAAGCTTTCACTGACTTGGATTCAAGATTCTGAGACTTTCACGTGCCTTGCTTCAGTTGTTTTCGCAAACAAATTGCGTGCCTTTTGTATGCTTCCACATTTTATATACATGTCCATCAGGGTATTCACCACCACTATATTTGACAAAAACCCATCTTCAATTACTTTTTGGTGAATTTCCCTACCCTGTTCTATGACTGTACCTCTGGTTTTAATGTATATAAATGACCCAAATTTCAAAGGAAGTATATGATAAATTCCACCTAACACTTCCTAATCCCTGGATAGTGTCTTCTTACACTTTGAAACAAACAATTCCAAAGGGAATTAACCTCTAGGGCTCTGCAACACCCAAACCCACAATTCTTGGCTCTAAACCCTTCTTAACTGGGGCATTCTCAATCACCCGATTCTACACCCTTCAAATCCAAATTAGTGGATGATTCACCATCTCACAAACATTATACAATGTTCCACATTATAACAATCTACCCTTGCTTGGATAGATCACTCACTGCTATACATTAGCATTCAACTCAAGGTAATTTCCCACAGTTTATCCTGTGATCACACTATTTTCCACAAAACTTTGCCTATGCAATTTCAGTACTTCATAATACAAGTTAGTTATTGTCATCCCATGAATATTAGGCCTTCTATGTTACAGCAAAATCAAAGTAAACTCATTCAAAATGGTTTAGAATGGATGAAAGAAATCCTTCTAACTCATGTATGTGTTAGTTCAAACAAATGAGGATAGTCACTCTAAAGACAACATGATAATGTACACTCACAGTAAGTGTACATTATCATGTTGTCTTTAGAGTGACTATGCTCATTTGTTGAAGAAGAAAAGCATTAATGTGGCTGAATAGCAATACATTCAAGTGGAAATTACACAAGGGACAGTCACTATGAGATGTCCTCATTTGTGACTGTCCTTACAGTGAGTGTACATTATCATGTTGTCTTTAGAGTGACTGTCCTCATTCTGTAAGTGTACATTATCATGTTATCTTTACAGTGACTGTCCTCCTTCAAGTGGCAATTACACAAGGGATAGTCACTATAAAGACAACATGATAATGTAGAGGAACGTTGTCATTTGTGTTTTCAACAGCGCCGAGAGAGATTCCCTCCGCGAAATCAAGCGGGTTATCATTTGTGTTTTGAACAAAGCGGGTTGTCATTTGTGTTTTGAACAGCATTGAGAGAGATTCCCTCCGCGAAATCAAGTGGGTTTTCATTTGTGTTTTCAACAGCACCGAGAGAGATTCCCTCCGCAAAATCACAGCTACAATTTCTGAGTACGTTGGGTTTATTTTTCTTTTGTCATTATTATTTAATCTGGTATTCAGCTGTTAGAGAGCTAAATACCCAGAAATGAGGACATATCTGTGTTGAATTTATTGTTAGCAGCTTTGGTTATTTAGAATGCTTCCCCACAATACTTAATAGGATGCATTTGGTTTTCAAAGCTTTCACTGACTTGGATTCAAGATTCTGAGACTTTCACGTGCCTTGCTTCAGTTGTTTCCACAAACAAATCGCGTGCCTTTTGTATGCTTCCACATTTTATATACATGTCCATCAGGGTAGTCACCACCACTATATTTGATAAAAACCCATCTTCAATTACTTTTTGGTGAATTTCCCTACCCTGTTCTAAAGATCCCATTTTGGCATATGCTTGAAGAATGTTGGAAAAAGTGGTTGAGTTTGGTTTTATACCTCCCAATTGCATTTGTTTAAAAACCTCCAATGATTTTTAAACAAATGCAATTGGGAGGTATAAAACCAAACTATAACAATCCACCCTTGCTTGGATAGATCACTCACTGCTATACATTAGCATTCAACTCACGGTAATTTCCCATAGTTTATCCTATGATCACACTGTTTTCCACAAAACTTTGCATATGCAATGTCATTACTTCATAATACAAGTTAGTTATTGTCATCCCATGAATATTAGGCCTTCTATGTTCATGGGATGATCTTCATTATCTCTAAAACTCTACTGCAATGACAAGTCTAGACAAAAGAATGACTGTTTCAGCAATGACTGGCGCGACAGCAGTCTCAATATAATAGTAAACTCATTCAATAACAAGAATAATTGAATAATCAAACCAAATGATTTGAGACTTAAAAGATCAAGGAACTTGCAGAAATTAAAGTTTATTGCTCGTTGTTTCCTTCACCAGTCCATACACCCGTGCAACAGCAAATTCAAAGTAAACTCATTCAAAATGGTTTAGAATGGATGAAAGAAATCCTTCTAACTCATGTATGTGTTAGTTCAAACAAACTAAGACTTCCAAGATAAATGGAGTTGCAAAAACTAAGAGTTTTATATTTCTTACTATTGCAGTCCGTATATATCTCCCTTCTTTGTCGTAACAGAGATATATATAAGATTCTTTATAGCTTCTCAAAAACTAATCCAACCAATTTTCATCGGTTGGAGCTTAGTTTGAGCCTAACTAAATCCTAAATACTAACTCCCTCCATTGTTAGCTAACCGTTGGATTTTGAAAATTCAAAAATTCCAACTTATAATTAATTGAATTATTTTAATCCAAAGACCACTAAACTCACTAACTTTGATCTCTTATGATTATTAAACTTTCCAAAAGACTTAAACTTTCGCACTAGCCTATTCTAGATTCTTAGAACATTATTGAATTTTGGACAATCTCAGTCCATTGTAAACAAGCTTTTAGTCCTAATAAGGACATCATTACAAACTCATTGAAGTATTGCATTATTTTAATAACATTAAAGGTGCTAAGATCCTCCAATTGACCTGTTGACCCTATTTATGTATTCCATCCCTCTGATTTGTCCTGAAAGTCTGTATAATCTCCGTCTCCAAATTGGTTGTGTGAGGTCCTCCGGCACCAGTTCACCAATGGAATAGAAGTTGTTCTTCCTATATCAATGGAAATCCTAGCTCTACAACTTCTAACATTAATTGAAGTAGAGGAAGATGGTGCGATGAATGTCATATTAGTAAAATTGTTGAATCTACAAGAAGCTTATGACAATGCTTATAATGCCTTGACACATCACCAAAGAATAGTATAATGTGGGTTTGACAAGAGGTATGCAATCCCCCTCTTAAGAAAAATAATATGATTTTGAAGTACAATGAAAGAGCAGCCAATCCAAGTCAACATACAAAGTTTGATCCCTTATGGGAGGGTCCTTTTTATATTTCTCGCTACAAAGAAAATTATGTTTTTGAGTTGGAAAACATGGAAGATAATCCTTTTGAGATATTGATAAATAGGATCCATCTTAAACATTTCTATTAATAGTTTATCCTTCCTTCTTGTACATAGTAGGTTATTTATGCTTTAAGCTCAATAAGTATCATGAGGTACATTTTCTTTGTTGTTAGTCTCTAGTTTTCGTAAGGTTTGAGCCCATGTTTTACCCCGTGCATAGAATTTTTTGTTGTCCAACACATTTTAAAATGATCACCCCCCTATTATTGTATCACTTCCTCCTTGTTCCTCATTCAAGTGGCAATTACACAAGGGACAGTCACTGTGAGATGTCCTCATTTGTGACAAGGACAGTCACACATGAGGACATCTCACAGTGACTGTCCCTTGTGTAATTGCCACTTGAATGTATTGCTATTCAACCACATTTATGGGCCCGTTTGGACCATGACACACAGTAGCATCTACAGAGAAGAATATCCCAGGTGTAACAAGTTGTAAGAATATACCAACAGTTCTAAGAAGTTCCCTAGCACGTAGTAGCATCTACAAAGAAGAATATACAACATGAGGGAAGCCACTGTAAAGACAACATGATAATGTACACTCATTGTATGTGTACATTATCATGTTGTCTTTACAGTGACTAACCTCATTCAAGTGGAAATTACACAAGGGACAGTCATTGTGAGATGTCCTCATTTGTGACAAGGACAGTCACACATGAGGATATCTCACAGTGACTGTCCCTTGTGTAATTGCCACTTGAATGTATTGCTATTCAACCACATTTATAGGCCCGTTTGGACCACGACACACAGTAGCATCTACAAAGAAGAATATCCCAGGTGTAACAAGTTGTAAGAATATACCAACAGTTCTAAGAAGTTCCCTAGCACATAGTAGCATCTTCTAATTGTCTATACCACTTCACAAGGTATTGTTTGCACACATTGTTTTTGGTTCTTTTGATGACCCTTGTTTTGAAATTGCTATTAGGCCTTGTAGCTTATATGTTTTGATTGCTGGAGAGCTTCTAAAGCTAAGCAAGAAGACCATTGCACGAGTTATAGCCGCGCGCTCAGGTTTGAAAATTGTATATTTTTTAATCTAATGTATATTTTAACTAGACTTTTAGCTTCTTTTTGATGTATATTTTAATCTAAAGGGAATCATGGATGTGAACTTGAAAGAATTTTGTACTTAGTTCTTATGGAGAGAATAGTAGTAGTTTACGGTCTAATATCAAATAGAGTTTTCCAATTACAGAAAGTTAATGAATTCTAATAGCTTATATGTTTTGATTGTTGGAGAGCTTCTAGAGCTAAGCAAGAAGACCATTGCACGAGTTATAGCCGCGTGCTCAGGTTTGAAAATTGTATATATTTTAATCTAATGTATATTTTAATCCTTTTGCCATGTCATGTAATATGTCTTGCCTTGTAGCTTATATGTTTTGAAATTGCTGTTAGGCCTTGTAGCTTATATGTTTTGATTGCTAGAGAGCTTCTAGAGCTAAGCAAGAAGACCATTGCACTAGTCGTAGCCGCGCACTCAGGCATGAAAATTGTATATTTTTTAATCTAATGTATATTTTAACTAGACTTTTAAAATATTAAAGGATTTAACTAGGTCTAAGAAGATTTGTGTACTTTTGACAATTTTGCTTAGTCACTGAAAGTTGTAGACCGAAGTTTTCATAGCCCAATTTTTGCTTCCTGCGAAGAACGATCATGTCAGATAATATAAGTGAAGAACAAAATAGGGAGACAATCGTTAGATTGTGGTCTAACTTGAAAAGAAAAGGTGATGGAAAATGTTATTGTCCCTGCAAAATTTGTAAGGGCTTAAACCGTAGAAGACTGCTAATCAAAACAGTTAAGAGACATTGTAGGGAGAATGGTCACATTGAAGGGGGGCATGACTATCATCCATTGGTAAGTTGTTCATTATATCATTTTAACAATTTATATACATATGAAATCACTTGATGATGAGTTGAAGATCATGGTTTATTTATGTTAATCAATTTTATATAGGTTGATCTCCCCAGGGAAGTACATGATATGGAGGAACATGGGGGTGTGAATATCCAAGGTGAAGATAATGATCCCATGGAAGATGACGATCATGTGCCAGAAAACACAATTGAAGATGATGGTATAAATACATTGATCCATGACACATTTAGTCCAAGTGGATCTGATCATGATGATGATGATAGCCTCGATGTACCTCTACTTGAGAAGGCATACGAGCCCCTATACAAAGACTCCCAAACAACTCTTCTCTCTACTGTATTGTTGTTGTTGAACTTGAAGGTTATGAATGGTTTATCCAACATAACAATGTCACGTATGTTAAGGTATGTCATATATGTCTTTATAGTTAACAAAGGGTGAATAATGTACCACTAATATTGTTTATATTAACAACTTATATTTTTTGCTGTAGATTGATAGGTGAGTTTTTGTTACCACCATCAAATATTCTACCTCGCTCATATCGAGAATTATCTGCTATTATGAAAGATATTGGAATGGAGTATCAAGCAATACATGCTTGTCCCAATGATCATATTATATATTATAAAGAAGATGAATTTGCAACACAATGCCCTGTATGTCATATGAGTAGATATCGAACAGATCAAATAACAAAAAAGGTGCCTCACAAGGTTCTTCGTTACATCCCCATTATTCCACGGATGCGACAATTATTCAGGTGTACTAGCTTGGCACAATTTATGGATTACCATGCACACAATAGAAGTCGAGATGACATTATTCGAATCCCTGTGGATGGTTCCACATTTATGCACATAGAGGAAAAGTGGCAACACTTCAAAGAAGAACCTCGTAATCTCAGGCTTTCATTGGCAGCGGATGGTGTCAATCCATTTGGAGAGATGAGATCTGTTTGCTCGGTGTGGCCTGTTTTTGTTATCAACAATAGCATTCCTCCGTGGATGTCAATAAAGAGGGAGCACATTATGTTGGCAATGATTGTTCTAGGTATTTTATCATTTGATAGTTATTAATTTACATGTACTTACAAATCTTACAGTAAAATGGTCACAATAATTATGTAATGTTACTGTTCATTCAAGTAGGTAAATATCAAGTTAAAGATATGAATGTATATATTGAGCCTCTTATTGACGAGTTGATGGAGTTATGGAACGGTGTCACTATGTATGATGTGTCTAGACCAATAGGACAAAGACAATTTAAATTCCATGCAATACTTGTATGGACAATACATGATGCCCCAGGGCTAACACATTTTTGTGGTATGTTATAGTGAATTCAAGTTGTGCATGATAATTCTAATTATAAAAATCAACATATTTAATAATCCAATTATATCATTATCTTGTAGGTCTTCAAACAAAGGGAAAATTTTCATGTCCAGTTTGTGGTCCAAAGATGAAATCTCGTCATTCAAAAAGTTTAGGAAAGCAGGTGTTTGATGACTACAGACACTTCCTCCACAAGAATCATAAGTATCGAAGTATGGAAAAACATCTTTTCAATGGGAAAGAAGAGACTACATCAAAGCCATGAAGAATGACACCTCACCTATGGAAGTTGGAATATAATAGAATTAATCATCGAGGTAATGTCGTTCCACCTAATGGTTTATGTTTGTAATTTATATATTTCTATTGTGATTTTTGTTTACTAATTATGTAACTGATGATCATGAAGGTCGTGAAGGCACTACTGACAACCTTCCAAAGGGACTAAAAAGCTATCCTAGACAATTTAGTAGGTTGCCCTACTACGAGGACCTACAAATTGTGCATTTGTTTGATCCTATGCATATTGGAAAGAATATAACAGAGACATTGTGGAAAATACTGGATGGAAGGCGTGACAAAGAAAAAATTGTTAAAATTTGTAATGACATTCATGAATCCAATCATGCACTGAAGAATTTCATTCACTCAAATAGAAAAAGAGATCAGATTAATATAAGTGCCCTTCCTTGGTTATTAACGGAGCAGCAAAGTGATGCCATAAAAGAAGTCCTACGAAAAATTTGATTTCCCACAGGATTTGCTGCGAACATAAGCAATCTCATATCAAAGAAAAGTGAATTTGGGCCAGGGCTCAAAATGCATGATTGGCATACTTTCATCAAGGTAAGTTATGTTCTTCTGTATTTACAATATATTCATAAACTACGTGTACTATTCATTATGTTATGTTAGAAAATAATGAAATGATTGGTTTATAATTACTGCAGTATGTGCTACCTCTATCTCTCCCAGAGCACTTCAACAATAACATCAAACAAGTGATATATGATCTTGGAAAATACATGAGGTAAGCAGTAATATCTGTTCAATTTGTTTTATATATTTATTATATTCATGATTTGTTTTTCTTGCTATGTAATCTATTGTATATTATTTTGTAAATTCTCGTATTTATATATTTTTTGTGACTTGAATCTCTTAATGGAGATGGTTGTCATCTAAAGAAATCCATAAAGAAGATATAAACTATTGGAAGAGAAGAATTCCTCATTTGCTGTGTGAAATGCAAAAGTGTCTACCTCCAACTTTTTTCAATGCACAAGAACACTACCTCATACACCAAGTTGAGGAGATTGAATTGTGTGGACTTGCACACACTAGGTCAATGTGGATGGTTGAGAGGCACTTGAAATCTTTGAAGGCTTTGGTTCGACAAAGAGCACATCTTGAGGGTTCTATGGTAGAGGGATACATGGTATACCAGACTATGGTGTACATTACTGAATATCTTCCTAAGTTTGCTTCAAATATCCATGTAGATCGCATTTGAGATCTCGACCCTTTTAAAAAATTCAAAGGGGAGTACTTGATGGGGAAAGGTAGATTGAGGAAAGTGACAAGTAATAAATTATAAGATGTTATTGTAATAAATTATTTTTTAATCTTCAAAATAAATCGGTTGTAAGTCATCTATTTTTTTTTTGTACAGTTGCTCGAGAGTGGGATGCACTACATTTGTATATTGCAAACAATCTTGATTGGATGACGGTATGGATTGAACGATGTCAACATTCTGGTCACACATTAACATGGGAAGGTGTATCTTCATTGGTTAAAGAAGCTCATCATAATGGAGATTCTAATGTTACGCAAAGGGAAATAGATTTAGCATATGGTTTAAGAGATTTCCAGGTACATACAAAATTATTAATCACCCGTATGTTTATCAACTCACAATATAATAATTTTGACATGTTTCACATATTATTGCAGGTTAAACACCACAAGGGTATGTTCTGTAATGGTCAAAAATTTCGCGTCAAAGTGTTGGATGACATGAAGAAAACTTGTGATTCTGCAATAACTGCAGTCTTTCAAGTGACTAATATTTCATCTAGAAATGACTTAGATCCTCAAGAGTCTAAAAATCAATACTATGGCATTTTGGATGATATACTTGAGTGTGACTTTAGTTCCTTCAAATTAGTACTCTTCGTTGTCAAATGGTACAGGCTACGACTTAATCCAAATGATCCTAATAGAACTGTTATTGAACATGATAATGGATTTACAATGGTTAATACAAGGTCGTTTGAGCCAGTTGGGGATGAGCCCTATGTTCTTCCAAGCCAATGTGAGCAGGTATTTTACTCAGAGGTTTCACATAAACCGGGTTGGTCATTTGTTGTTAGACATGAACCGAGAGGAAGGCCGATAAAGTATAATGTGATGGAAGAAGAAGATACCGAAGAAGTAGAAGATGATGTAGATGATGATCACGATCGACAATTATTGGTGTTGGAAACAATTGTCTGAAGGAAATTGCTACTCAATTATGTATTGTCTTTGATGTCACACTATGTCATAATCCACAGCAATCTGCTTATACCGAGCTCAGTCGGTCTGCCTGTCAGGGATATTAGTGTTTACCGAGTTCACTCGGTTGCCGAAGAAAGTCTAGTGTTTACCGAGTTCACTCGGTTGCCGAAGAAAGTCTAGTGTTTACCGAGTTCACTCGGTTGCCGAAGAAAGTCTAGTGTTTACCGAGTTCACTCAGTTGCCGAAGAAAGTCTAGTGTTTACCGAGTTCACTCGGTTGCCGAAGAAAGTCTAGTGTTTACCGAGTTCACTCGGTTGTCGAAGAAAGTTAGTATTTACTGAGTTCAGTCAGCTATCAAAGGAGAAGGATTGTTGGTGTTTACCGAGTTCCCTCGGTCTCTGGAAAATTATAAAAGATATGGTCACCGAGCACTGTCGGCCTTTGAAGGATTTTTGCAAATAGAGTTTACTTAATTCAGCCGACTGTTATTCTAATAAATGACGATTTGACTAATCCAAAATCATATATATAATAGGTCAAATGTGAAAAGTAAGGAGAACATATAGCAGAAGATTTACAGAAGAAGAAAAGGAAAGATATATGCGAGTTTGTAAAGGATGTTCAGATATCCTTGAGGAGCAGCAGAGATTTATTCGATCAAAGAGGATCAGACTTATGCAGAACAGAGATCTGTAATCAGCAAGACAGTTGCATTATTATACAGGTCACTTTTTCATTGTTACCTTCTTATCATTGTAACAGTGAATTCTAAATCTCTTAACCGAGTTGGTTTAACAGCCATAATATAAATCCTCTAACAAGGTGACAATTCCATTGAATTGTTTTCAAGACCTCTTACCAGGCCACTCCTAGCAGGGTGTTTTAAATCCTCTAACAAGGTCACACCTAACAGTGTGTTTTGTAACCTTTTACCGGGTTGGCTTCTAACCGGGCATCACTTCAGAAAAGTGAAAATCAGTATCTAGATACATTGGTGGTTTTTCCCATATTGGGTTTCCACGTTAAAACTTGTGTCTCTTGTGTTCTTAATTGCTTTCTCAATCATTTACATGCACTGATAAATATCCAAAGATATTATTGCTAATACTTTCTGCATCTTCAAAGTTACTGCAATCTTTTTACCGAGTACTAAAATAGACAACATTGTTAAGATATCTTAAGGGATCTGAAAAGAATTAATTGTCAAAGTTTTTATGGTTGTCTGATTCACCCCCCCCCCCTCTCAGTCACTTCATCCATATTCCATCAATTGGATGATATTCCTGAGACAAATTTTCATGAAGAAGAAGAAGAAGATGATGATGATGATGCTGCTACTGATGATGATGATGCTGCTACTGATGATGATGATGAAGATGATGTTAATGTTGATGATGATGATGTTGATGATGATGACAACGACGACAACGACGACGACGACGACGATGATGATGACGACAATGACGAGGATGATGATGATGATGATGATGATGATGATGATGATGATGAGGATGATGATGATGAAATTTAAAGGTATGCCATCAATCCTTAATGTATTTAATATTTATTTCTTGATAGAAATATATTTGTCTTAAATGGTTACGTAGTTTATTCATTATCTATTTAAAAGCTACAAGTTTCAACTACAAATAGAATACTGCTAATCTAAATTAACTATTAATCTAAATTAATTAAATAAAACTATTTAAAACACATATTGATGCATGAATGTATTGAGCCTTATTTTCTTTCAGGTCAAAAGCATTTGTAAGTGTTCTCACAACACCAACCAAGCATCTTCATAAGATCACTCTCCTTGATCCAAGCCAACTCCATAACCTATCAGAGTGCACACCAAATCCTTATGCCACCTTAGCATTCTACATCTTTGGAATAATCCCAATGTCCCTCAATCCATCCAATGGATTCATCCAAGCAATCTAATCAACAAACTATCAAATGCTCACAATGCCTCAATAGGCTCCAAACTTGACTTCACCTTAACTAGGTGTTTCCTCCACCTCCACCACACACATCAAACAACTTCAAATAGCATGTCCCCAAGGTTACTAAGCCCTCAACTCATCAGCTGATACAAAAACCCAATTTTAGCCCTTCAGTAGGCCTACTTCCCTAGCAGGCTTATAATGTGAGCCTGATTTAAGTGTTATAATGTGTACGTTTTAATGTTTTTAATTTTTATGTGATGCTTATGATGGATGTGATTATGATTATGATGTGATTATGCTCATGATAATTGAATTACATTTGCAGGAAATTGAACCCCTTTCAAGAGCATCCCGCACAGTCTCATGGATCGACAGGTATAAGTCAATACACCTTATAGAAAGTCTATTTAATACACTTATCAATAGTAAGATTGATGTCTTCTAAGATCTCTCCCATTTGCAGGTACCAACAAATAGGTATTTTTCAGAAGTGTATTCCTCGAGTGAGGGAAATATAGGAATAGAAGAGGAAAGTGAGACATGCAGTTTATCTAGAATAGGGAGATTAACTAGAGGTCAAAGGACTAGAAGGAAATTCAATAAACACATGAAATTTTTCCTTGCTCAAGGGGGGTCATGTTCTTATGATGATGAGATGAAAGGCAACATCGAGGTGCCCTTGAGGTACCAACATCTACAGAAACATTGGGTACCCAAGGAACTTCCTCCAATAAACATTGATTTTTGTGTTAATGAGAGGATATATCGCATAGCACCATCATCATTACATGGTTTGGGCCTATTTTCTATGGATGGCATAAAGGTGTCTTACAACAAAGTTTCTAAATTGATGGAGTATGTTGGACCATGTTACGATTACAAAAGTTGGATGCATATTGTTCAATATAAAAAAAGTATGCGTAGGTATGCACTCTCGGCAAATTATATACAATAGCAAGACAATAATCAAAGTAAAAGTGTGGCTATATACATTGATGGAAGGCCAAAAGCAACAGGGAATATTGCGGGTTTTATAAATAGTACACGACCTAGGTCAACTATAAAACAACCCAATTGCATATTTGAGGTGCGCGAGGGAAATCATGTATTCATCTATGTGATAAAATCAATACGTGCAGGGGAAGAGCTGCTTATTGATTACAATTTGAACCGCATAGATACAAATGAGGCTACTATCATGGGGGTGGTACATACTATTAAACCAACTTCTAATCAATGACTCCAACATACCATTTAGTTATTAAATTTTTGGCTAACATTTTTATACTTGATCTTTGACACAGGGGCACAATATGGAGCAACCGCCCGAAGGTGATGGTGACGATATTCCTAGCTCATCTACACATGAGCAGGTAAAACTCATTGTAATTGTGCAAACTAGATAGAAGCAAAATGTTATTTTTTTTAATGTTATTTTCTTCATTTTTTTGGAGTAATTTTGATAATACTAATACTATTGTTGTCACAGAGGGCCGATGGTCAGAGAGAGGGAAAGCAACCTGCAGTCCCTCAGGAGTCCCCCCTTGTGGACCCTTTTTTTATTGATTTAGCAGAGACCAATGACCCGATCGGTTCCATTAAAAAGCTGCTAAAGAAAATTGGGAAAGAACTTCTACGTTTGGTATCCATACATCCTCAGACTCAGGAAATAAAAGATAGGGCAGCTGAGTTGTTGCACACTTCTGAAAACTTTAAAGTAAGTATTAATGAAATTTTTAATTATTACAAGAGTTCAATAATGGTTTTTATGTTATGCTCTTTTATGACATTAATTAAAATATGGATGCATTGTCTTTACAGAGTTATTTGCATAATTTTGAACCCCATTCCCATGATGAGGCCGGTACTGCAAGTGGTTCAGGTAGATCACATGTTCCATTCCCCACTTGTGTTTTCCACTAAATATATATAGGAATGATCATAATCATTGAAAATACATGCTCGAACAATCTTTTTTTTTAATGCTCTAACAATCTTGTCCATGCTAGTCCACGCGCTCTATATTTATGCATGCTCTAACAATTTTTTTCTTCAGCTCCTTTCCATGATGATATGACAATGCCGCCTCCATCCAGGACAGCCAGAAATGTCTTGCCGACTGCCATGTCAACAACACACAGCCTAAATGCACCAACTGTTGCACCATCAACTGGTACACAAATCCCTCTTTTTCTCTCTTTTGTTATGTGTTTAAGTGTTATGTGTTTACGATGTAGATCCCTTGATTGTGTTTGTGCCATGGGTGCTCTGCACCAATTTATTTCCCTTGAAGTATTATTTCTTGGAGGCATTTGATAATGGTTTTCATTTTTTGCAATAGGAGATGCAACAAGTCCCGATGCAACATCATTTCCTGGATGTTCCCATGTTCCTAGTACGGGAACGGTGAAGGATTGCGTATTGATCATCAGCGACGATGAAGGCATTCCCTTAAAAGTAGCCAAAGTTCCAGGTACTTTAAAGTTATTATTATTCTATAGTGATATAATAGTAATTTAGTTTTTGATCACTCTTCATCGACTAATGATCCCATGATTATTTTGTAGGGAATGATATTTTTTGGTGAAAACTTGGTGATGAGTGTTTGCGGATATTCAGGCCCACCCTACGTACATGGTGGAACATCATATCCTAACTAAAACCCCAAACCACTATTTTGATTTCATATCATTGCTAGAATAGTTTTCCTTTTCATCAATTTCTTGAACTATATTAAAGGTAGCTTCTCTTCATTTATGAGTCTAACATGTTTTTTTTTACTTAAAAGGTGGAATAACCAAGATAAAAAGTTGAAGGATGATCTTGTACATAGTATGACCCAAATTTTTGGACCTCATGCATTTGAGAGAAACAAGCTCCTTGAAAGAGATGGTTTATGTTTGAAGTATATTAGGGACCAGTACAGGAAATATTTAGAGGTTAACCCAAGGCATGAGTGTCCGCCCTGTGTTCTTGAGGCTGAGTGGCAGGCTTTGATTTTGGATGGAAAGTATAAAGCCGACATGAAAAAAGGAATTACGCTAGTAGAGAGTAGAGCAAGGTATGTGATACTTTTGAGAATGTAATTATGTACTAATTAACCTCTAAATTTTTCCTGTAATTATGTACTAATTAACCTCTAAATTTTTCCTGTACTGGTCTCTAACATATTTCAAACTTTTCATAGATTGCCTGACACATCAAAGGCAACAAAGGCAAGATTAGAAAAGCACGGGACACACAAGCTCGGCTCTGGTGGTTTTTCCAAACTTCAAGCATGAGTTGTAAGTATTAGTAAATGAAAACTTGTATCAATTTTTTTATATATTGCAAGGAAATTTTTTTTGATCAAACAATGCAAGTAAAATTCACCATACCAAGCAAAAATGTAGGGGTCAGAGTTCAATAGATGCCTCACAGAAGAGGACAAGAGAATTGGCTTCCAACAAGGCTATAGAGTTGTGGCTAAACGGCTACGAGCTGAAATCAGTGTGTGAGGTTCAAATAATGATGCATCTGAGCCACAGGTAAATAAGCTAAATGAAATTTATTTCAAATTGAATACTTTACCAATTAGTCTATTTGATGTTAAGTTCTAATATAAAGTGAGTATATCTATTTTAAGAAAGCAATGATAACAATGTGTAGGATATTGGAATGCAGCCTGACAATCCTTCTACACAATCTATGCATAATGAAGGTTCGCATGATGTGCATCCTAGTGGTGGAGGTATACATTTTCTATTAAAATTTTTATATGTAATTACAATTGGTGTTTGGATTAATGTAACATTTTGTATAGCAACTGTAGAGGATTGAGGGGTCGGTGCTCATGAGCATGTTGAGGTTGAGTCTAGACAAAATGATGTGGCTAGATCAGGTAATTAAAGAGCGCCACAGTTATGTTCTTTAAAATAATTAAATACTTGTAACAATTATAATTAAATATTTTAAATTTAACTCTTTTATTTGTTATTGTAGAGGACCCCCCTTTGCAGCAGCATAGGAATTTGAGATCATCAAGAACAGAGAACAAAACAACTGATGAGGGGGGTATTGATGATAACACTGATGCTCCTCTTAGAGCTTACATAGAAAAAAAAATTAGAAAGAGAAAAAAGAAATGATTGTCATCTAAATACCTTAATTGATAATGACTGAATTTTATGTCTCAATGAATTTAATTATGTGCTAATGAATGTTCATAAATTATGTGTTTATTTTCATATTGATGAATGTTGCGTGTTAACAAATCTAATGTGTTAATGAATGTTATCATGTGATATTGATTGAATGTTACATTTTATTAATAATTGAAAGAATGAATGAATGTTAGATGTTAACAGGGAATGTAGAGTGATGTTAGGGGGAGGGGGGTGGGGCCAAATGAGCTTCCACCTTCACGTGGTTGGCCCTGTTTAGTAGAGAATATTAAACTATATTCTCGAAACAAAGTGAAGCTCAATAAGATACTAAATGAGTCAAAATGGTTATCAAGGTCCTCTATCCATAAGATACTTGTAGTCAAAATGGTTATTAATAAGATACTTGTAGTCAAAATGGTTATCTAGGTCCTCTATCCATTCCATAAGTTCTTCACCATTCAAACTTCCTCCATAACAAGGAATGTGCTCTAGGTTAGTCATGAAGCCTAGCATGGACTCTTTGTCAGATAGAGCCACTATTTCAGAGCCTTTTCTGTGCATTTCCTTCAAGCACTGTATAGTGTACGGATGTGAAAGGGAGGGCAGACCAGTGTGGAAGTTAGAGTATTTATATCTTATGCTTTGAGAGTTTATTTGGTAGATTCAAGACACCTTATATCAAAGTTATTCCTTTTTCTTATCCGTTGTTCTGTCAAACCCTCATTTTTTGGGTTATTGCATTCAAATGGCCTTAACTTGCAAATAAACCATAGGATATCCTCTATTCTTTGTAAAATGCAAGTTAAGGGGGTTTATTTTCATATTTTAAAAGCTTTGGAACAGGATACTAAGCCAGAGAATTTCGAGAGCAAGCCCTAGGTCAAGAATCTCAATGTTCTTGACTAGGAGTTGATGGATTATGCAAGATCAGAGGGTAGTGGCAAGTAAAGGACCTCAAAACTTGTTGAATCTAGATCTTTAGAGCATGGTGGACATCTTCAAACTCTGATCTTGGTTTCATGCACCCATTTTCAATGCCTTGTTTTGGAACCCACACCCAAAGGCATGCATTAGGTCTGTGGACTCAATAAGGACATTGATATGCTGGAGTGGAGTCAGGGTCTGGGAGTTGGAGGATTGTTAGAACATCAAAAAGGGTACTCAAAAAACATATAATTTCATAAGGTCCTTTGTCAAATTGAAGAGTTATTGCTGCAGAACAGGTTTTGGAGACCTACTAGAGTCACTAGGTCTATTTGTGATTTTGATGTCTTGGGTTGTTTGGAACACAACCAATGCATGATTCTACATGTTTTAGGGAATCTTAAGAGTTTTCAAATGTTTGATTGGGTTGGCAAAGCCTAGGATCAATAAAGTCTCTTTTGGTAGAAAATCAGGGAACTTGTCCGTAAAAGGAAATTTGGTCTTGGTTGGGATTGAGTCAATAAGGTGTTAGAAGTATCTTGAAACCTTTGAAGTCCCTCTAGTATAGAGATTTTAAACTGGTCTGATAGAATCAGAGGCTAAATTGCTTAGGTGTAACATTTTGGTGTCTTGAAGTGGGTTGGGGCTTAAGACCAAGTTTCTTGCTGACCACTCTGCATCACATTGTCTTGCATGAAATTTGTCATTCTATATACACTGGTCTAGTGTTGTCAATAGACCCAAATAGTTCAAAGATACTCAAACCAATCAGATGTTTTATGGGGTGCATTTTTGTGTTAGGTAGAAAGGATTCTTCATACAGGTGAAAGTCTCAAACCTTTCCCCACTCCCAAAAAAATATCACTTGTACTGTTATGAGCAGTCATGAGGACTAGATAGATACATTATAATATATGTAATTGCCACTTGAATGTATTGCTATTCAACCAAATTTATGGGCCCGTTTGGACCACGGCACATAGTAGCATCTATAGAGAAGAATATCCCAAGTGTAACAAGCTCTAAGAATATACCAATAGTTCTAAGAAGTTCCCTAGCACACAGTAGCATCTACAGAGAAGAATATACAACATGAGGGCAGTCACTGTAAAGACAACATGATAATGTACACTCATTGTATGTGTACATTATCATGTTGTCTTTACAGTGACTGTCCTCATTCAAGTGGAAATTACACAAGGGACAGTCACTGTGAGATGTCCTCATTTGTGACAAGGACAGTCACACATGAGGACATCTCACAGTCACTGTCTCTTGTGTAATTTCCACTTGAATGTATTGTTATTCAACCACATTTATGGGCCTGTTTGGACCACGACACACAGTAGCATCTACAGAGAAGAAGTTTGGTATGCAATGGTCTTGAAACCTCCTGAGAAATTCTTGGTATGCATTTGTGTGGTGCAAAAGCTTCGTTGAAAGAGAAAAAGAAGAAAAGAATAGAAATGATTTTTTTTCTTTTTATGTCATATACTGTAACCAGCTACTTATAACTTGCAAAAATTATTATAACCATTTGAAATGGAAACTTAGTTTAATGTGAAACTAAGAACTGCTTTATTAGAGCTTTCTTTGATTTAGATTCAGACATCAAGAACATTGTTTGCCTAATATTGTGATTAATGTTTATTTATTAATATCTCATACTGACAAACAATTGATAATTGTAGGGAAAACGTCATTGGGGGTCTTTGAGGATCCACCAGAAGCCAAGGAGAAAATGTATTCAAATGCTAAAGATGGTGTAACAGTCCTTACAGCTGTTGAACCTTGCTGTGTAGATCATCTCCGATTCTCCAAGTTCAACAGTACTGTGGTATTCCTTTGGATACTTCTAATGGTAAATTTCAAACATCAAGTTCTTTTCATATGAAACTACTACATTTGTAATCTGTAGTTTTAAACTTTTAGTTTATAAATGTTTATCAGCTTTAGTTCGTATGCTGCCATTTCAAGTATGATTAATGAAGTTACCTTTATCACAGGATGAAAGTGAGCAGTCAGCATACTGGTACAGAGCTGGTAGCATTGATACGGTGACTAGGGCATTGTTTAATGGTGGTATTATGTTTTCCCGTGTTTAGGGCATCGGCCTTTTGAAGCATTGCCTTCATCTTTCTTAAGTCTAAGTTTTAAGTTTGTTTATTTCCATCCTAACTTGCTTTTCCCTCTTCGGTTTTGTAGTACTGTGAAGGTAGTCACAAGTTAGGGCTATTTCATTGCATACTTGAAACAATGAAGACGTTATGGTCCACAAAATGTTTGTGCTTGAAAGATGAACAAATAAAATTAAACTTCTAAATAACCAAAGCCGTTAACAATAAATTCAACATAGATATGTCCTCATTACTGGGTATTTTAGCTATGTAACAGCTGAATACCAGATTACATAATAATGACAAAAGAAAAATAAACCCAACGTACTCAAAAATTGTAGCTGTGATTTCACGGAGGGAATCTCTCTCGGCGCTATTGAAAATACAAATGACAACATTTCTCTACATTATCATGTTGTCTTTACAGTGACTGTCCCTTGTGTAATTGCCACTTGAAGGAGGACAGTCACTGTAAAGACAACATGATAATGTACACTTACAGAATGAGGACAGTCACTCTAAAGACAACATGATAATGTACACTCACTGTAAGGACAGTCACAAATGAGGACATCTCATAGTGACTGTCCCTTGTGTAATTGCCACTTGAATGTATTGCTATTCAGCCACATTAATGCTTTTCTTCTTCAACAAATGAGCATAGTCACTCTAAAGACAACATGATAATGTACACTTACTGTGAGTGTACATTATCATGTTGTCTTTAGAGTGACTATCCTCATTTGTTTGAACTAACACATACATGAGTTAGAAGGATTTCTTTCATCCATTCTAAACCATTTTGAATGAGTTTACTTTGATTTTGCTGTAACATAGAAGGCCTAATATTCATGGGATGACAATAACTAACTTGTATTATGAAGTACTGACATTGCATAGGCAAAGTTTTGTGGAAAACAGTGTGATCACAGGATAAACTGTGGGAAATTACCTTGAGTTGAATGCTAATGTATAGCAGTGAGTGATCTATCCAAGCAAGGGAGGATTGTTATAATGTGGAACATTTTATAATGTTTGTGAGATGGTGAATCATCCACTAATTTGGATTTGAAGGGTGTAGAATCGGGTGATTGAGAATGCCCTAGTTAAGAAGGGTTTAGAGACAAGAATTGTGGGTTTGGGTGTTGCAGAGCCCTAGAGGCTAATTCCCTTTGGAATTGTTTGTTTCAAAGTGTAAGAAGACACTGTCCAGGGATTAGGAAGTGTTAGGTGGAATTTATCATATACTTCCTTTGAAATTTGGGTCATTTTTATACATTAGAACCAGAGGTACAGTCATAGAACAGGGTAGGGAAATTCACCAAAAAGTAATTGAAGATGGGTTTTTGTCAAATATAGTGGTGGTGACTACCCTAATGGACATGTATATAAAATGTGGAAGCACACAAAAGGCACGCGATTTGTTTGCGGAAACAACTGAAGCAAGGCACGTGAAAGTCTCAGAATCTTGAATCCAAGTCAGTGAAAGCTTTGAAAACCAAATGCATCCTATTAAGTATTGTGGGGAAGCATTCTAAATAACCAAAGCCACTAACAATAAATTCAACACAGATATGTCCTCATTTCTGGGTATTTTAGCTCTCTAACAGCTGAATACCAGATTACATAATAATGACAAAAGAAAAATAAACCCAACGTACTCAGAAATTGTAGCTGTGATTTCACGGAGGGAACCTCTCTCAGCACTGTTGAAAATACAAATGACAATGTTTCTCTACATTATCAAGTTGTCTTTACAGTGACTGTCCCTTGTGTAATTGCCACTTGAAGGAGGACAGTCACTGTAAAGACAACATGATAATGTACACTTACAGAATGAGGACAGTCACTCTAAAGACAACATGATAATGTACACTCACTGTAAGGACAGTCACAAATGAGGACATCTCACAGTGACTGTCCCTTGTGTGATTGCCACTTGAATGTATTGCTATTCATCCACATTAATGCTTTTCTTCTTCAACAAATGAGGATAGTCACTCTAAAGACAACATGATAATGTACACTCACTGTGAGTGTACATTATCATGTTGTCTTTAGAGTGACTATCCTCATTTGTTGAAGAAGAAAAGCATTAATGTGGCTGAATAGCAATACATTCAAGTGGCATTCACACAAGGGACAGTCACTATGAGATGTCCTCATTTGTGACTATCCTTATAGTGAGTGTACATTATCATGTTGTCTTTAGAGTGACTGTCCTCATTTGTTGAAGGAAAAAAGCATTAATGTGGCTGAATAGCAATACATTCAAGTGGCAATCACACAAGGGACAGTCACTGTGAGATGTCCTCATTTGTGACTGTCCTTATAGTGAGTGTACATTATCATGTTGTCTTTAGAGTGACTATCCTCATTTGTTGAAGGAAAAAAACATTAATGTGGCTGAATAGCAATACATTCAAGTTGCAATCACACAAGGGACAGTCACTGTGAGATGTCCTGATTTGTGACTGTCCTTACAGTGAGTGTACATTATCATGTTGTCTCCACTATAACATATATAGCCTGGAGCTTTCCAAAAACCATTTTGATAAATAGTCTTGCACATTGCCTGTAAGACACAAACTTTCAGTGCCATAAAAATACACATTGTCCTCAATTAGTAATGTCTCAAATTTTTTACAGAACTTGTTATTTGAGTCTTATTTTCAGAACTGAAGCAAAAATTTCTCCAAAAAAGTCAAGATGATCAATCTAGCATAGATTTCGAAAACTGTAGGTAGTTTAACTAATGTGGATGCAATCATATTTTACCACTCTGAATGAACTAGTTTGCATGAAAATTTATATACAACCATCATTGCATTATGGCTCTTTGTTAGAGACGTAGAATTTTGAAGTTTAAATTATTTTCACAATTTTATCATAACTTGGAGCATTTTTCATACTTAGCTGTGTCACTAGCTTAATGCATATTAATTATTTTGTCTTGTTTTTCTTGCATGGTAGGGAAGCAACAACAACATATAGGGCTGAAGCTTTAGAATTTCAAAAACAATTGAGGCATTTGCAGAATCGGTGTATTTGCTCAGTGGTCAAGCTTCATCTTTGATTCAAGGAAGATGAGCACGGGACGCAGCAACATCTTCAACAAATGGATGAAATTGCTAGTAGGAATATGGAGGTATGAAGTAGAGAGATGCTTTGTAATAGAAGGAATCTGTCTTAAGCTAAGTTTGTGTTGGCTAAGAAAATCTCATTTCATAAAAACTTGAATGCCTCTTATGTATACAGTCCTATTTAGTGACACAATATTAGATTCGTAAAATGTAAGTGTGTTATGAACATTTCTATATGTAACCTTGCAATATTTTCTACTAAGATTTTCACTCTTTAAGGATATTTTGTAAAGTTTATAAGGTCTAAAATTTATAGGCAGGTGTCTAACAACCAAATTATATTACCTTGGATTTTGGACCTATTTTTAGTTGCTTGAGTTGTTGTAGGGTTATAGCACATTATTTTATAGCAATATAAGTAGATGTGTGAAAATTTAATTTCGTTTGTCCTAGCTTGACAACTATTGCACTCAAATCCTGGATTGTGGATGAGTGGAGATGGGCGGATGTCTGGATCGTGGATAACTGGAGATGGGAGAATAGATGTAGATGGGTTGTCATCGACCCATCTAAAGTACCCACAATCATGATAGCCCTGCGATGCCCAATCTACATTAGTATTGAATACTATTTACATTACAAACATTAAATATAATAAATAGTAGTTACATTACAAACATTAAATATATACACATTAGCAACCTTTTTTTTGTTTGGACAACACCAATATTGTCATCCAGGGTTCTCCACTGACCGTGAAATCTTCAACTGGCACTGCCCACCACCACATCGACAACTTGGCACATTGATCAGAGCCATCAAACCGATTTCAATAATGCACCTATATCAACAATCCCAAAATTAAACAATAGCAATAGCAATAAGACACTCAATATTCAGACACTCTGACAGCGCATGCTTATAATCCACACACATGAACCAGACACTTTACAAACTATTTCTAGAATTAAACTAGAAACTTCTATGCTAAATATGTGTGGAGAAACTATACAAAATAGGAATGGCTTTTGTGTTATATTTGGTTTTGAATTAAATAGGGACTTTGTGGTAGAAGATGAATTTGCCTCACATACCATACATCTTTTCACTTTGTCTTCCATGGCAAACCAAAATGTCAACACCTTGTTATCTATCACTAGTGTATCCATTTCATCTTTTTCCTTGCTCCAAGCATTCAATATTGTATGTATTCCTAAACACCCTTGTTATATAGCTCTTCGAAAGAGATATATAATGGTTTAGTTGAAGCCACAATTTGTGTTCCTTATCTAGTGGGCTATGCAAATGAGAATAATTATGCTCTTTCTTCTGGGTCAGACATTGTAAAACTAGTGATCCTTTCTCCAAAAGTGGATAGGGTTTGTGAATGCTTCAGAAGTGGATTGGTGGAAAAGTTATCTCATGGAGGAAGGGTGTATTCCTTTTCAAATGGAGTTTGTAGGATATGAAGAAAAAGATGAACATGACAAGCCTGATACTTCTAATTTGTAATAAAACAAATCATATTTGAAATGGTATTATAAAATCTTATATTTGTTGTTTTACCCTTTAAAGGCATCTTTGTTGTCCTCCTCATTGTACTAAATTCACTCTTTTTCATATTATTCCCATCCCCTTATGCTGCATACTACTCCCCTTGATTTGGGTGTTGTTTTGGACAGTATCCAAAAAATGGCAGTAGGTCTCTTGAGCATATCCTAAACAACAGTGAAGGAAGTGGCCAATAATAAGCACTTTCATTATATAGTGCGGTGGCCCAAAAGCAGAGCAGGTGGGACCTCATTCAAAGAGGATTGAGTTCCATCACTCTCTTTTTTTATGGTCAAGATTCTGTAAAAAGATCAGTTTATGGGCCTCAAAACAGAGAGTTTTCATTAGTTAGCACAGTGCTCAAATGCTTTTTCAAAAGTAAGAGAGAGTGCACAATTCCTAGAGACCAAATTGATGCTTGACAGGCAAACACCCAATTCATGATTGAGAAACACATATGTACGTGTTATATATATATATATATATATATATATATATATATATATATATATATATATATATATATATATATATATATATATATATATATATATATATATATATATATATATATATATATATATATATATATATATATATATATATATATATATATGCAATATGTATTTCAATGAGGACAAAGGTAATTTTGCTCTGATTCATTAGCACAAGCAGTTCTAGTAAAAGCATGTTCAATACTGATACTAGTTATAGTTCCCTATCTTCACCCAAAGGCAACGTAAAATGCATCAAGTCATGAAGCCTAGCATGGACTCTCTGTCAGATAGAGCCATTGTCTTGCATGAAATTAGTCATTCTGTAGACACTGGTCTAATGTTGTCAACAGACCCAAATAGTTCAAAGATACTCGAACCAATCAGATGTTTTATGGGGTCAATTTTTGTATTAGGTAGAAAGGATTCTTCATACAGCTGAAAGTCTCGAACCTTTCCCCACCCCCCAAAAAATATCACTTGTACCGTCATGAGCAGTCATGAGGACTAGATAGATACATTATAATATTTGTAATTTCCACTTGAATGTATTGCTATTCAACCACATTTATGGGCCTGTTTGGACCACGACACATAGTAGCATCTACAGAGAAGAATATCCCAGGTGTAACAAGTTCTAAGAATATACCAACAATTCTAAGAATTTCCCTAGCACACAGTAGCATCTACAGAGAAGAATATACAACATGAGGGCAATCACTATAAAGACAACATGATAATGTACACTCATTGTATGTGTACATTATCATGTTGTCTTTACAGTGATTGTCCTCATTCAAGTGGCAATTACACAAGGGACAGTCACTGTGAGATGTCCTCATTTGTGTCATGGATAAATCTGCAAATCAGATACATAAAGAGTACATAAAATGAACAGCTGTAGAGTAATTTTACTGTTTACATGATTATCCTAGCATGATCTTGGCTCTAATACCAATAATAATGCAAAGGAAGGAGTGCTTCAACCTAACATACAAGATCCTAATCAATTTTCAACTATGGAAACTCTGGTTATGAATTTATTACTCTCGCTGGAAATCCTAGTTAGGGTCAGGACAGTCAACATGAAAAATACCATAACTTAATCAAAATCCAATGAAATTTCATGAAACCAACTATCTTTGAAAGGTAAAAGACAATATCAACATTATCAATCATGTGCAGGTTCGTACCAAACTGTACAGAGCCATACCATGCCTATTTTCAAATTGTAACTTTTAGAAAAAACAAACTTTCAGGGCAGCCAATGGTATTTTTATCATATCTTGCTCAAAACTTAACAAAATTACATGAAACCAATTGCATTTGAAATCTAAAAGACAACATCAACTTTTCCAAGCACAACCCTTCAACACAACTCTCAACACTTGAAAATGGATTAGTAGTTCAACTTAAACCAATGACATTCCATTCATTCTATCAAATATCTTCATACTGCATTACATAGTCTTAATGGAGAGAAACGTTACTTAGTTTTGATTTTAAACATTAGTTTTGATTTTAAACAGAAGACCTAATAAACATCGATCAACTAAAGTCCAAACTTCAATTTCATATATTGGATTCTCTCCCCTTCATCCATTGTCAAGAACAATGCGGCTGATTGTGGATCATGCATTAACTTTTCGTATGCTTCAATTATAGTAGAGTCACGAAGGCTAGGGATTGCTTTAAGTGCTTTATGCAACTCTGCTGCCTTATTTCTCAAACTAGATGATTTATCCACTTTCAGAGGTTGTGCAAGGCCTGATGTAATGCCTACAGATAGATCTTTGATCACTTCACAAATCGAATCCAATGAACCTGCCAATGTTCCCCTCCTCCTCTTTTGCCTCCTTGACGATGTTGAAGGGTTATCTTTGCCTCTTGCAGTAGATTGGTTCGATGTAGGTGTATCAATAGATTCGTTATGATCATTAGACAAATCAGCAGCAGTCTCAAAACATGCATTATCCATACCATGATAACTAAAATCTTCATCATCAATGAAATCCTCCTCCGTCTCTTGAGCTGTTGCAGCTATAGTGCCCTCAGCTATGTCATTCCCAACAATACAGGATAATTCATTGTAGTATTGAAATGGCTGCCTCTTATACATTCTGGCATTTTTAAATTCCTTTCTCTGTATCATGGCATAACAATTGAATTCATTATTGGTCCTTCATTACTTAAAAAGATATATTCAACTTAAAAGGAGATTTGAAGACCATGTTACCTTCAACAACTCATCCCAAACACTATCATCAGCATCCATAGTTTGGGTATTCTCATTCCAAGCTAAGCCACTTGTATTCCTAAAGTCTTTCATAACTCTATACCCTTGTTTCCAAGTTTTCAGCTTGTTCTTGAAGTTTTCCTTTGATAGCTTCATTTTCATCTCATTATTGAACCTCCTTTCGATGGTTGTCCAAGCCTCTTTCTTGAAACCCCCTTTAGCTTTCTTTCCAAGCTGCACTTGCTCTTGTAGCAAGTCTAGCAACTTGTGTTCCATCTCTTTTGTCCAGAACACCTTCTTGGAAGAAGAAGTTGCTTGGATAACTTGAACGTCACCATCCATAGACATATCTGATGCACACACAACATGATAATGTACACTCACTGTAAGGACAGTCACAAATGAGGAGAGTCACTCTAAAGACAACATGATAATGTACACTCACTGTAAGGACAGTCACAAATGAGGAGAGTCACTCTAAAGACAACATGATAATGTACACTCACTGTAAGGACAGTCACAAATGAGGACAGTCACTCTCAAGACAACATGATAATGTACACTCACTGTAAGGACAGTCACTCTAAAGACAACATGATAATGTGCACTCACTATAAGGATAGTCACAAATGAGGACATCTTACAGTGAGTGCACATTATCATGTTGTCTTTACAGTGACTGTCCTCATGTGTGACTGTCCTTGTCATATAATATAGCAACATTAAACATAACATGACAATATTAAATATAACATGACTTAACATTAAATATAAAATATAGCAACATTAAACATAACATGAGAATATTAAATATAATATGACAACATTAAATATAACAACATTGAATATAACATGACAACACTAAATATGGCATAACGGCTTTTATTAATGTATAGTATCAGTTTGTGAAATTTATGAAATCTGACATTAGTTTAAACATTTCCATAATAGTTATTCAACTGACTAAGATCGAGATCTATAGTCTTCCCACATCCTTCTTGCTATTTCATCTCGAAAATTGGCCCAATCATCTCTTTCACGCTGGCTCAACCCATATGTCTCAAGCACTGGTACATCTATCCCATCACGACCATCTTCCTCTTCAAATTCTACCTTAGATGGAAGGCCGTCCTCTATCGTAATGAAGTTGTGAAGTATGCAACATGCCAAAACAATATGTTTTTGTGTCTTGATTTGATAAGATGTCACATGCTTCAATATAGGAAAATGCTGCTTCAATATCCCAAATGTACGCTCTATTACATTCCTAAGCGAGGAGTGTCGATGATTAAACAACTTGTGTGAGGTGTTTATTGGGTTTTCTCTTGAAAACTCCTTTAGGTGGTAGCGTGTGCACTGATAAGGTGCGAGAAATCATGGTACATTAGGATATCTAGCATCGACCAAATAATATTTACCTAAACAAAACAAAATGTCATTGTCATAACGTTGTCTTATTTTTTGTATGCTTCAATAATATAATCATATTTTACAAACCTGGGGGAACTACCAATGGATCAACTCTAGATAGAGCTGAAGCTAGAACATGGCTATCTGCAGCAGACCCTTCCCAACCAGCAAGGATGTATTGAAACTTATAATCAGATGAACACACTCCCATAACATTTTGCAACAAGTTGCCTTTTCTATCGCGATATTTAGCTTGCAAGTTGATATCCACAGTGACTGGTATATGGGATCCATCCATTGCTCCCACACAATCCTGTACTCAAATAAATCATAGGTCTAATCAAACAATAATAGGATTAAAACTCTAAACAAACTTAAACCACTGAGAGATATACCTTGAAGTATGGATCAAAACGGGCCTTCCCAGTAATTTCCCGAGGAGTGTTTGGACTAGGGGGTATAAAATAATCCGAATGGAGTGCCAAGATAGCCCTCAAGACCTTGTGGAAGTATCGGCTTACTGTCTCTCTAGAGTGCCCAAAGTTATGGGCAATCTTACGATTCCTCAGATTGTGGCCAAGAGTATGGAGGAACATGACTAATTGTTCTTCTAACGTGAGGAATTCTGTATCTTTGATGCTTCCTTTTTGCCTTAGAATATTGGCTAGTTTAAAGAAAGATCGTCTAGTCATGCATATTTGGTCATGGAAATCCATCTCATTGGAGTTGATAACACGCTTATAAAAAGGAATTGCATCTCTTGTGCGCTTACGCATTTTTCGACTACCTTCTTTTATACACTCCCCTATGGCCATGACAAGGGTGGCAAGAACAACTACAATAACAGGCAGGAGTCTTCTCCTCCTCATAATCTCTCCTTCAATTTCAATATCATCATCATCATCATCAATATCATCAATGAGATCCATTGAATTACCTAAAAATACCAACAAAACAATCACGAAACAACATAAGAAAACACCCAACTATAATGCATAATCAGAGAATAGAGTTGCAAGTTCAGTATACAACATATGTTGACAAGAAAGTACCTTGTGTAATTTCACAAAATGAGAAGTTCTTACAGTGACTGTCCCTTGTGTAATTGCCACTTGAATGAGGACAGTCACTGTAAAGACAACATGATAATGTACAGTTGCAGTGAGTGTACATTATCATGTTGTCTTTAGAGTGACTGTCCTCATTTGTTGAAGAAGAAAAGCATTAATGTGGTTGAATAGAAATACATTCAAGTGGCAATTACACAAGGGACAGTCACTGTGAGATGTCCTGATTTGTGACTATCCTTACAGTGAGTGTACATTATCATGTTGTCTTTAGAGTGACTGTCCTCATTTGTTGAAGAAGAAAAGCATTAATGTGGTTGAATAGCAATACATTCAAGTGGCAATTACACAAGGGACAGTGGTGCAGGAGCACCTCCAACATTTAATCCATGGTCGAAGATAAAGGAGACTTCAAAGAACATCAAGGCTAAACAGGAGGATGGAATGCTTAATCAAGGACAACAGATCACTTGGTGGATCTTAGCACCTATAATGTTAGTAAAATATCGCAATTCTTCAATTAAATTGTAATGTCCTTAATAGGACTAAAAGACAAATTATAATGGACTAAGATTGTCCAAGCACTACAATTGGAGTCTAGAAGAGTTTAATGATCATAAAAGATCCAAATTAGTAAGTTAGTGGTCTTTTGTTTTAAAGAATTTAATAAATTGTAAGTTGGAATTTTGAACTTTCAAAATCCAACGGCTAGTTTTAGTTTGGTATGTGTTAAGTTTAAACATTCAACTCAACGAAAGTTGGTTGAAGATTAGTTCTTAGTTAGTTGTGTTTTGAGTTGTAACACTTGGTCGATAGTTGAATCTATTAGAAGAAGTTATATTAGAATCCTTTATATTTAGATAAAGGCTCTGTTACTAAACAGAGAGGAGATTGGTGTATTAATTTGTGCTCGACAAGCAATACAAGACTGCTGTTTCTTGCAATTCAATTTCTATTTTGAAACGTTATTGGCTTGGTTTGAAATTGAAATGCTTTGACAGTGTTCTTTAATCATTTCATTTTCTTTTGTTATGTTTCCAAACATTGCAGTGAACCTGTGTGTACCATTTTGGGGAAACAGTGAGCAATAAAGCATCTAGTTTATGTAAACTAATTCATTTTGAATCTCATTTTGAATTGATCAAATTCCATATGCTCTGAGGGAGATTTGTTATCCTTCAAATTGCAGATTGATGAGTGTTACAATCTATTAAGTTTGCTGTCGCACAAGTTGTCTTGAAACAACGTTCTATATCTTAGTTTTCTGTTATAGTAGAAGTTTAGGGGCGATTGAGGTCATTCCATGAATTGATAGGCCTAATTCATGGAATGACATTTGCTAACCTGTATTATATGATTCTAATCTAAATATATGCAGAACCGCGTGGGAGAACAGTGTGATCACAAACAAGAATAGTGGAAAACGGCATTGGAAGTGTGCTAAGGTGTAGCAGTGGGTGATCTGTCCACATAAGGCATATGTTTAATGCTTGGGAATAGTATACAATGTTCATTTGATGGTGAATCTACCACCAATTCATTGCAGGGTCGTGTGGAGACAGTAGATTGAGGAAGCCCTAGTTGACAGGGTTCGAAGACAACAAATTGGGGTTTTGTAGTTGCAGAGCATTTGTGTCTAATTCCTTTTGGAATTGAGCAATTGGAGACATAACTAGACACTGTCCAGGAGTTGGGAGCCAGGAGATCTTTAACCCATACTTCCTTTGAAAATTTAGTAGATTTTAGTGCATTGAAACAGGGTAGCAGTGCCGAACAAGGGTGTTTGTCCAAAGCAACAGTATAAAAACTCTTGATATGTTGTTCAACTCCAAAGAGGGTATCCATAAATGTTGTTACCTCATCAAATGTTTTGAGAAAAGTTAGAATTATTCCCTTTTTAAGTCTGCTGCAGGGTTTAGACAGCCTGTTAAGCTTTTTGTGACCAGTTTGTGAGAACATTGGTGAAATGGGATATGGGAATTGAGTGAGAGTCTCAGAATCTTGAAACCAAGTAAAGTGAAGCCTTAAAACTCAAATCCATCCTTTAGGATAGCCTTGATAGTCAAGTTCTTGAAGTATTTAAGATTGTTGAATAAGCCCAAGTGTCTAACCTCTGAAATTTCTAAACCTACTTGTGCATTTGATACCACCACCCTTCCCTCTACATCAGATAGTCACTATGAGATTCATTTGTGACTATCCTTACAGTGAGTGTACATTATCATGTTGTCTTTAGAGTGACTGTCCTCATTTGTTGAAGAAGAAAAGCATTAATGTGGTTGAATAGCAATACATTCAAGTGGCAATTACACAAGGGACAGTCACTGTGAGATGTCCTCATGTGTGATTGTCCTTGTCACAAATGAGGACATCTCACAGTGACTGTCCCTTGTGTAAATGCCACTTGAATGAGGACAGTCACTGTAAAGATAACATGATAATGTACAGTTGCAATGAGTGTACATTATCATGTTGTCTTTAGAGTGACTGTCCTCATTTGTTGAAGAAGAAAAGCATTAATGTGGTTGAATACCAATACATTGAAGTGGCAATTACACAAGGGACAGTCACTGTGAGATGTCCTCATTTGTGACTGTCCTTATAGTGAGTGTACATTATCATGTTGTCTTTAGAGTGACTATCCTCATTTGTTGAAGAAGAAAAGCATTAATGTGGTTGAATAGCAATACATTCAAGTGGCAATTACACAGGGGGCAGTCACTGTGAGATGTCCTCATGTGTGACTATCCTTATCACAAATGAGGACATCTCACAGTGATTGTCCCTTGTGTAATTACCACTTGAATGAGGACAGTCACTATAAAGACAACATGATAATGTACAGTTGCAATGAGTGTACATTATCATGTTGTCTTTAGAGTGACTGTCCTCATTTATTGAAGAAGAAAAGCATTAATGTGGTTGAATAGCAATACATTCAAGTGGAAATTACAAAAGGGGCAGTCACTGTGAGATGTCCTCATGTGTGACTGTCCTTGTCACAAATGAGGACATCTCACAGTGACTATCCCTTGTTGGTGCAGGGGCACCTATCAAGTCAACTAGGAACGCCTTGGAACAAGATGGAACCAGAAGATCAAAGGCAACCCTACATGTCAACTGGGATATTTTAAGGCCAATAATGGAATATTGTAATGAACAATGTACTTTTCCAGTCAAGAGTCATAAAAGTCCTAGTAAGTCCTAGCTTTCATTTTAATGTTGTTTCAATGTTTTATTGAATTCTTCATTGTTGAATGATATGTTTATGAACTAGAAAGGTTATTTACTGCATTCTACTCACTGTTGCATCAATTTTAATTCTTTTTTGAAGAAGTACTTACGCCTGCTAACATATAAACTGGCAGTTTCTACTTATTTTCTGTAACAGTCAAAGGTTTTCTTTAAATAAATGAACCTCCCATGAATCCCAAGGGCCCAGACTTCATGGGAGGCTTTTTATTGACATGTAAAATAGAAATCTAACTTATTCTATGCAGCACTAGTGCGAGAAGGCTGATGATTTGCAGGAAACAGTGAAGTGTTCCTTGATGAAATGATGGGAATGGTGTAATAGCAGCATATTGGGCTGAATAAGAGGGTTGTATTATGAGTTGAGATGTCCTAGGGCATCAAAGAGAAGGTGTGTGAAAAATTATTTGGTCTCCAAGGTTAGTGGAGATAGGTGTTTGGTGAAACCCTATGCACTCTGCTAACCACTTCTGCAGACCACTCTGCATCACTTGTCTAATAAAGACAACATGAATGAGGACAGTCACTGTAAAGACAACATGATAATGTATAGTTGTAGTGAGTGTACATCATCATGTTGTCTTTAGAGTGACTATCCTCATTTGTTGAAGAAGAAAAGCATTAATGTGGTTGAATAGCAATACATTCAAGTGGCAATTACACAAGGGACAGTGACTGTGAGATGTCCTCATGTGTGACTGTCCTTGTCACAAATGAGGACATCTCACAGTGATTGTCCCTTGTGTAATTGCCACTTGAATAAGGACAGTCACTATAAACATAACATGATAATGTATACTTACAGTGAGTGTACATTATCATGTTGTCTTTAGAGTGACTGTCCTCATTTGTTGAAGGAAAAAAGCATTAATGTGGTTCATTAGCAATGTATTAAATAAATTTTTTTTTTAAATTCTACCCAGGACCATTGCAATTGCGACGGCCCTCCCAAGAGATGCGACGGCGGTGCCGTATTGGCGATGCCCAGGCCCGTCGCAGTTTCTTCGGAGGACTGTCACAATTGCGACAGTCCTCCCAAGACATGCGATAGCAGTGCCGTATTGGCGATGCCCAGGCCCGTCGTAATTGCTTTGGAGGACTGTCGCAATTGTGATGCCCTGCCGTCGCAATGTGACGGAGGTGCTGAATGGGTGAAGCAATGACATTGTGACGGCAGGGCGTCGCAATTGCGATGGAAACCCATAGACGTCATGATTTGCGACTAAAAAACTATGACGTCTATCACTGTCCGTATAGCGACACATAGCCGTCACAATGGTGAAACATAGCCGTCACAAAATGGCCCCAAATTTATTAGTGGCCCCTTACCAATTTAAATCCCTTTAGTATTACATGAAGCAAACTTGTTATGGGTTGTGTAGGGTTTTGGGAATTGATGGGGATGCAAAGTTTTTACCAGCTGATCTTTTGATGATTATCCTAGACATCTAGAATTCTTTGGTTAATACTAACTATGATTACATCCAGTATATCATTAATAGAATGCATGAGGGTTTGATTTCTGTCAAGGATAGTAAGAGCCCAATTAAGTTCATGCATTATTCTTTGCTAATGCACTTAATTTTTTTCTTCACCATTAATAATTTTGATTCGAACATGCTAAAGCCAAGCTTCAACTTTGAAGGCTAGTATAATCTGGTGCAATTATGGGTGAGGAAGTGGAATTCTACTTCCAATGAGGGGAATTTTTGTATCTTTCAGAATTTCATTATTTATCCTATCATAAGGATGTTAGGTGTCAATACTACAAGGATATCCCCAAGGGGCCTTAGGTTCCTATGACTAGTGCAGTTTGTGGACAAATGGGAGGGAGATCATAATTGGGGTGATTTTTACTTGGGGAAGAATGCTACAATTTTGAGAGTCTATGGTTTCCCCCAACCCCCACATTTGTTACCCAAATTTGTGCCTCCAAGGGTTTCTTGTTTGGATTTTGTGTGGCAGTTGATGTGGACAGATAGAGAACTTCTAGCCCCTCACAAGAAGGGTACATTCACACCTAGGCAATTTAGGATAGGTGACTTCCTAGTAGGAAAGAGGGCATTTGCTCAAATTACTGCATGGTTAAATCAGTTCAAAATGGCTATTGGTTCTTGTAGACATGTAGATCCTAAGGGCTTTTTCAAAATTGCCAGGATGCTATACATCCCAAACATTGGTGTGAACAAAGAACATGAAGGCTTGGATGAGGAAGATGTAGTCAGAAACATCATTGATGATGATGAGGTCAAAAGGTGATGGAATAGCTACTTTGATTTGATAGACTTGTCAAAACAAGTGATGGAAACCCAGCTTCCTTTTGAGGGTTTCTTCCCTGACCTTCCCTATTTAGAAAGAATTGACAAGATGATAGAGATGCATGACACTCTATCAAATCAGCTGGAGAAGTTGATTGACCAGAGTCAACCAAAGAAAAGGAAAGACTATTCATCTTCTGATCAAGAGGAGTTTTCTAATGAGTCCCTGGAAGGGAATAGCCCACCACAAATTGAGGATGTATAGAGTGTTCAGCCTGTTGAAAACCAACTAGAAATAGGGGATTCTCTAGAGCCACCTTTGAAGAAACAGAGGCTTGAGGAAGGAAAGCCTTCAAGGTAGGAAAAATAGAAGAGAATAATTGATAGAGCATCTGCTCTAGTGCTAGGTGATAGGGTTTACCATCACCAATTGAGAAAAGCAATAAGAGAAGGAAAGAAGGTGGCCACTGATGAAACAGATAAGGAACAGTCCCTGTGGTCAAAAAAGGATATCAGAGAGGTCTATCAGGAGGAATTTTTGAGTGATGACTAGCTTATTAGAACTAATGAATTCAAGAGTTTCCTCATTTGGAATAAGCAACAAGAAGTGAGGAAACTTCTACCTGAAGGTATGGAGCCAAGTGAAGAGACATTGAGAGCCTTAAATTCTTATGATCCTAGCCTTGATCCCATAACTGGAGATGAAGCTAGACAACTGGTCAAGTCAAGTGGAATGCTATTGACTCCAGGATGGGATCTGACTTTTGCTTTCATCATAGATCAAATAAGAAAGCAACCATAGGGCAACCTGTCATATGAGGTTCACATTGGTGATATGATAAGAGGAAGTGGCTATGACCCTAAGTCTCAAGCTATTGCAATGTGGTCCATGGCCCCTAGGACTCAAAAGCCATCTCTATTGAGTATAGAGGATAAAATGGAAGGGAATCAGATTATTTGGACTGTGTAGAATTCAACTGACCTTGAAGTTTCTAGGGGAGTAACTCATTGGGCTAACCTGAATGAGGCAAAAATAGTTCAATTATCTAAAAGGTACTCGATGTTGTTTGAAAGTGCAAACCTGGTGGCCAAGGATAGAGACTTAAAATTGATGAAGATCAAGTAGCTAGAAGATGAATTGGCACAGATAAAAGTTAAGCTTGAAGAAGCTTCGAAGGTAGTTGTTTTCCCCCCTATATAGATTGAGGTCCCAATTCAAATTGATGAAGAAGTACCTGAGGGACCTACTGAAGATTTGGATAAGATAAGGATAGAGGCATCTTTGGACACCATGTCAAAGATTGTGCAATACAAGTGAGATAAGATAATAGAGAAAATGGATACAGTTTATCAATCAGTCAGCCAATTGCACCAGACCAATAGAAAGATAAATGAATCATTGGCTGCTTTGGAGCCACTTCATAGTGTTTGGTCTGGAAGAAGTTTTTTGTTTGATAAACTTGATAGTCTAAAGGAGCATAAGCCTAAGATCCCTGGAGTAGTTACAAAATTCTTTGAGAAGATTGGCTTCATCAATGCTATTTCAAAGGTTTTGAAAGGTAAGTCCAACCAGGTGAGGGTTAAGTTGTTTATGTTTGATAAAAATTATAGAAAGTATCTGGCTGCAGTATGTGATGACAATGGAAACCTGATCAAGTTGGAGGAATGGAAACAGTCAATGGATCAATTGGTGATTACACAAGATGCTTTCCTTAATAGTGACAATACTTTGGATTTTGAGAGGTGTAATAGCATAATTGACAGTCTTTTTAAAATTGAAAATGATTGCATATGCTTTGTGGCAGAAGCCAAATATATAACTGACTCCATGTGGGATAAGAAAGTCAGATTGTTACAAGAATTGAAAACTTACAAATGGCCATCAGATGATGAAGTAGCGGCTTGGGAGAAGCTAACAATAAAGAAGAAAAAGAGGCCAGTTGTCCAACTTATAGAGGAAGAGGAAGAATAGAGCTGCAGATGGCGCCTGATCTAGAAATTGAGGGAGAGAAAGTTTCAAACAAAGGATGATGTAAGTTAATTGAGATGTTGGTCATCATTCTAGCCATCCCAAGCTTGTTGCATCCTTTCAAGGATTCCAAGATGGCTATGTTATATATAGTAAGCTTTTACTCTTTTGAAGGAGGTGGTTGAAAATACTCTATAAGAAAGGTTCTAAATACAAAACATTATTTTCTAAAAGTGAGAGGATATTGTATCTATGCATTTTGACCGTTAATACAAAACATTGAAGCTCTGTTACTACTATTTTGTTGTCTTTGTGTATGGAATGTGTTAGTTTTCTTATGTATTTAAATTGCAAGGCTTTCTTAAATGCATTATTCACAAGGTGAATATAGGGGTTAAGCTTAAGTTTCTTTCAAGGAAAGAATAAAATCTTAGGGGAGATCTTTGGGAATGACTAAGCCATGTATGAATTTGATGATAGTAGTAGGAATTAAAAGGATGGTATGTTAGGCATGTCATTTGAGTTTCAAGAAATTAGTTTTGATAGTTATATGCAGAGGTAGGGTTTGACTCTATCGCCCAAGTGGATAAGGCACTGGTTTCAGATCTATTTACATTGATTTTCCACCCTAAATCTAAATAACTATTTCATTTTACTTTATTTGTACAATCACAAACCTGAATCATTCTGTGACAAGTTCATAGATATTCTTTGTAATGCTTTGTAGAAGCACTGAATGAGGTTAACCTTCCTTGAGTTCAACTCTAAAAAGAAGAAGGATGAATATCCTTAAGCCAGTGTTTCATGTTGATGCTTTCATTATTTCCATCATAATATTGTGTATCAGGATAATATGGGCCATACTTAGAGTTCTCTCATCTTATTGAGTTGAGTGTGGAAGTGAGGACAGAATAGTGAAGGAGCTAGTTCACAATTCAGAGCTCAGTCAAAACCATGAGTTGGAATAGGTACACCTACCTGAGTATTCATACTCGAAGTGAAGAAGGTTTTCTAACCTTATTACCTTAGTGTTTTCATCTTGCTAGATTATGTCCATTGGGATTATAGGAGTATTTGATAATCTGCAGATTTGAGCTCTAACACAATTACAATTACAATTACATTTATACAAGTTATTAGGATTAATAACTTTCTAGTCAGCTATCATATTACAAATAACTTTATCCAAGGGTTAACATCTAGGATGTCATCCCTTTATATTGTTAAGTCATTATTTTGATAAAAAAAAATAATCCCTTAACTCTTTACCAATTTTTTCTTGTCCGCTTGACACTGTCTTTAGTAACCTATCATAACTTCTTCCGTACATGTCGTACTAACTTGCACTTTGAGAGGGGTCTTCAATAGTCATCATAGAGTCTATGTTCAAGTGCACAAGAATTGAACTTACTCCAATCAAAATCACAAACAAAAATTGTCTCTAGGTTCACTGGTAAAAATACTATCTCATACTTAGACAATTTTGCATTGCACTCTGTCATACTAGCTCTCTAACCTATGTGATCTTCATGTAGATCATATTTTACCATAATGACAAAATCTATGTAATAAACTCAACCAAATTGCCAACATTTCTCCTATCTTCATAATAGATTAATGCAACATAATCAAGTCAACAATATGAAGTCATAGACCCATCAATAAGTTACCAAGAGTATTACTTATCCTGATCTATCATATCAATCTTCTTCCATGTAGATATCTCAGTTCTTCATCTTTTCTCCTCCCTTAAAGATGTTTACATATTTGCAACTACCATGATAAGTACTATCAAATCTAGTTGACATCAATGACAACATAATGACTGATTCAATTATCTTTCATAACAATTCAGTGCTCGATAATCTCTAATCGCTTGTAGTTCTTCAATCAGTTTCTCAATCAGTTGTAGTTCATCAGTAGGAGAAATTCCACTTTAGGTAGTGGTAGTTGTCATCTCATACCTCTTTGTGTGTGAGATCCACCTTTAGTGCTCTTATCACATTATCATCTTCTCATTGTTGCACATGATGCATATACTTTGTTGTACAATGGAAGATGATCCACCTTTGGTGGACATGTGATTCCACCTAGTGTGTCTGATAACTTATCATCTCCTTCTCATGTATTCTTATTGCATTTCCTATATATTCAGGCACTCCTAAATTGTATTTACCCATTATCATTTGATCATTAATGAATTATTCATTTGATCATATTATCTTATCTCTCTTATTTTTGCTATCTATTGAGATTCTAGATCTTGGCATTTTATTCTTTTCCTTATGCAAGTTCTTACATGGTATCGGAGCCAAAGTAGATTTCATTTCATAGCCATTGGAAAAATCATTGCTTCAACTTTCAAAGGGTTGCGATTTCGATCCATAGACACAGAAGCTTGTGGGAAAATATAGAGAAATATTTGACCTCACCATTGCATCCGGGTGCCCATTCCAATGAATTTTGACTATAAATTTTTGTATATTAGGAAAAGGTCAAATCTGAGGCAAATTTTTTTGCAAATCAGACTTGGGAAATTTGATCTGTAATTTGGTATGGATTTTTAGAATTTTTTTAAAATTTTAGAATATATTATCAAATCTACAAAAATTTTAGATTTTCGTTTGTATATTTATTTTTGTAAAAAATTTGGGGTTTTTTTGGGATCCTCACCCTTTTTTTTTTCAGACCGGGCTTCCAAGATCAATACAAATGCATAAGAGAATATCCCAAAAATTTTCATACACAAACAAGACCAAGCTGTCAGATCTTGACCCCACCGATTGGACTAGAACCCTCTGAAAAACCACCCCACTCACACAAACACTTTCACCACCCTTATGAGTTACCACATAATCCATGGGGTAGGAGAGTTGTTTACCAATCTTCAGTGGCCTCCACTACTTGAAGCATAAATATTTCCACAGTGGGGTACATGTGGGATTAATCCCATAGCCCTTAACTTACTTTTAATGAGCCCTTAGATGATCTCAGCAACTTGAGCTAAGAAAAGGCAAAGGAACTCAATGACTCAAGTCAAGCCAATCTCAACAACTCGAGTTGAGATGAGCAAAGCTAGTCGATGACCCAAGATGAATTAGCCCAGACCCAAGCCCAACCTAGACTCAGTGAGCCTAAGTTCCATTTCTCTCTAGTCGAGTTGACATTCATAGAACCTGAGCTGAGCTCCGATATGTCACGAGTAGATTGATTTTCTGACACTAGCCTTCTTCTAATGCGGGTAGACCGATCCCCAATCAATGCTTGGTCAAAATTGCTAAGCACGGTCAAGTATGCCTCTAGTTAAAGCCTACTATGTGGCGGTATAACATTTTCCACAACAACCCAAATTTCCACCAGATTGGTCATCTAACATTAGACCTTGCCTAGTCAACACAACAAAAAACCATAGTTTGACACGTGGTATCCACGTAGATCTCCTTATTTTTATTTTATTTTTTGAATTTTTCATAGGTTTTACCATGTTAAAATTAATGGTCATCCAATTGTCATAGGGGCCATTTTCCTTTTTACAATGAAAATCATTTAACCGTCAAATTTAACCTTGTGATTGCATCATCATTTTATTACATTAAAATTGACGGTCATTTGAGCATCATTCCCGACCATTTTTGTAGTTTTGTGATGACCATGTGAATGTCAAATTTAAACCAGTGTTTCTACTAACATCATAAGTTTTGAAAAAAATTGCAGCCCTCACCATTTGCAGTCTGAATTATCCGAGCTCCAAATCAAGTGTAATTAATTTTTATTTTGGCTAGAATTTCTTGAACTTTTTAGTGGTGGTGTTATTTTCTAGTTTTGGTGCATGGATTTGATAGAAATCATAAATTTTGTTGACTTTACCTATTTGATCCCTATTTTTACAACTTTAGAAGCTTCATTTGGGCTCATATAGACACATTTTCAAGTGCCATTTTTTTTGAAACTGTATAATTTTTTAGTACTCTCCAGATTTTGTATCATATTGTAGCATTATTTGGAAAACAATATCACTTTCAGATCTAGATCTTTTTTTAGCCTTGTATAATCATTGTATTGCTTGGATCTTTTTTTGATTCTGAGCAATATTGATTTGAGTCTCTTTTGGCCTTATTGAGATGGTTGTCAACATCAAAATTAAAATCCCACTTTGGCCCATTTTGGCAACTGGTAATTGCACACACACTACATATAAAATGCCAAAAGAATCATTTTGTCAGGGCTCTTTCATTGAGTGATTTTTTATTTTTTTTTGGGGGGGTGGGGGCCTATCTTGTGTTTTTGTGTCTCTTGTTCTCTTGTTCTCTTTCATTTTTGCATCATGGGTTCACCTAGATGTCCATTGTTAACTTCACATAACTATGATATATGGAAAGATAAAGTATGGAGTAAAATAATGAAAAAGGGTTTAATTGTTTATGTAAATTGATCAATTAAAGAACCCATTGGTCCTAATGTGGATGATAATGGAGCAACTGATTGGAAAATCAAAGACAATATGGCTTTAGGAATTATAAGGAGTTGTGTTCATGAAGATGTCTTCTTCCACATTTTATTTAAGGATTCTAAGGGTTCTTGGGACAAACTTGAAGATTTGTATGGTAAAGTAGATGAGGAAAAGGGATTCTCAATTGAGGATGATCTACTTCTCTTGGATCCTAGGAATTTTGACACAATTCAAGACTATGTCAACAAATCCAATGCATTGAGAGCACTACTTAAGGATTTTGGTAATTCCCTAAAGGATTTTAGGTTGATTCATCACATCTTGAAGAGACTACCTTTAGAATATGTATCTTTTGTCTCGGGTTACAATACTAACAAGTTGACCATGGGAAGTGCCTTCACTAAGCTTTGATTTGATGCATTTGTAGAAATGTTGATGTTGGAATAGTCAAAGTTAATGAATATGGGTATTCTCAAGTCTTCAAAGTATATTTCACTGGTGGCTAATAATGAGACCCAAAGAAATCATGGTGGAAAAGGTTTCAACAAGAAGAAGTGGAAGCCAAAATAACAATCAGAGACACAAAAATCTTCCTCCTCACAATAAGATAATTCTTCTTTCAACAAGAAGAGAAACAAAAACAAGAAGGATAAAATATTTTGTGCATATAAAAAGAAACCAAATCACGATGAGCATCATTGTAAGACTAAGAGGATTGATTAGTTGGAAAAATTATTCAAGAAGAACAAAATGAATGTCCCAAATGCTTCCAAGGATTCATCTCCATCCAATTCAAATGGAAAATGGAAATAATTTATCGCAAGTTCAAGTTCTTCAGAGGATTTGATTCTTGACTCGGGTGCCACATATCATATGGGTGCTATAAAGGGGAAAATTTATTCATTGGATCCATCTAAGGTACACCACATATTTTTTTCGAATGATACACAAGTGGAAGTTGAAGGTAAAGGACCAGTTGAGATGGAAAATGGAGTATTCAAAGATGTTCTCTATGTTCCATTAACCTTAGAAAATATTTCCATTAAATTTATGAAATCACTCACTATGGAGGTTGAAACAAATTTGAGTTCCTTCCTAATTCAGTAATGGTACAAAATCTTAAAGATGATTCATTGGTTGTAGTGTGTAAACATAATCATGACACAATGATTTATTCTTTCTCCTAATTTGTGCCTAAGTCTCCTTCACATGCCTTGTTGACACATACTCCATCACAAAGTAAATTATGGCATGAGTGGTTTGGACATCTTGATTTTTGCTATCTTCAGTAGCTTACCTTAAAACATATGGTCAAAGGTCTACCTACCATCAAATTTTCTATGGGTGAATGTTCAACTTATTCAATGAATATCCATCGTGAAGAGAAGTTTGAAAACAAGTCTTGGAGAGCATCAATTTTTCTTGATTTGGTTGACAGTGTTCTAGCAGGCCCCTTTCAAGTGACATTAGTTAACAAGGGTCTCTATTTCCTCCCTTTCATTAATGAATTTTCCCGCTACACATGGGTCTACTTTCTTAGTCACAAGAATGAAGTGTTTGATATGTTTCTAACAATCAAGAGTCATTTTGAGAAGCAATCAAGTAAAGCCATCAAGGTTCTTAGTGTAGACAATGAAATAAGATATGTGAACTCAAGACTTAGAGACTTTTGTGAACTTGAGGGTATTTGGTGCAGAGTGCACACAATAAAAGTGTAGGCTCACCTACCCTTTTTCATAATTGGGTGATGTTCCCAATTTCATTGATCCTTCGATAGGATTTCCTAAATTGTCTTTCACAATATGTCTAAATCTCTTCTATACAAGGTAATTGCTTCCAATCTTAGTATATTACCAATCTTCTTTGATTATAGTGTTCCTAGAGACACTCTTCTTTTCTCCAGTCCCAACAATGGACTACTGTCTTACAAAAATCCTAAATTTCTGCTAAGGGTTAAGGTCTTCCTATACACTCCTAAAGACTCAGTGTCCTTAGTCACTAGATGTTGGAGATTTGCCTGCGGGCTAGTACTGACTGTATGTTTGTCATTCATGACAACATATGGAAAGTTGCATATGTGGAAGTATTATGTAGTAAGATTTCTATATATGAAGAATGGACATGATATCAGCATGATATCATGAGCGCAGAGGTTAACTATTAGTACAGACAGTTATATAGCAGCTTGTGTCAGCAGTGTTCCTGACAGAGTTACAGGCAGTGTTCTATGTATGGTTGTTTGTATAGTTGTCATGGAGCCTTGTGCACTTGGATACATGTTGAAGACATATTAGTGATTTTTTAGTTATGGACACTAGTTTGTTGATGAGTAGAAGTAAATTTATGTAGTCTCTATTCGCCAATAGCAGTTTCCTGTGTTTATTTAGAACAGCGCACAAATATTTTATTGGTTATGTAGTTGTGCCTATCTTGTGGGTACGCCCCCTTGGATTTAAGCTTAGAGGAGATTTATTAATGTTCTATTAAGAGTGCATGAGTTAATTTAGCTTATAGAGAAAGATCCAGTTGTTTTGCTAGAGCTAACAGTGTGTAGTGTGAGTCTATAATTATCTTATTAAACAGGTCCCAGAATGTGTTGCATGCATAGTAGAGCTGAAAAAATGTTTATTGGAGTTTTTTATGGTTTCTCTAATATGATTTCATGATGGTTCTAACAGGCTGACTTGATTATATCATTTAGAGGAAAGATATTTATAGGCAGTCATTTGTGATTGTTGAAGTGTGGTTCATAATTGATTAAGGAAAACATAGCAGAGTGTGCGAAGTGTTGAGCCATCAGAAGAAGGTCTATGTGACCAAGTAAAGTACTTGTACTATTCATTGGAACTGATCCAGACAGCAGGTCAAAGCACAATTCACCAAGATCCAAATATAGTGTGTATCTATTATTCAAAAGGTTGTAGCCTTCACCCCTTTGAGCAGTGAGCTCTTGGACAGTGTGTCCTCTCCCCTAATAGGGACAATTGTAAAAGACTCATAATAGGGTCCGACCCTTGACCATGTCTGTTAGAGTAATTAGTTAGTTTTATTAATCTTTTTTACTTAAGCTATCTCTTTGGTACATTATAATTAATATCTTTATTAATAATAATGTGCAACATAGCTTTTCTAGTTTTAGGGTTTTGTTCACCTTTATAGGTTGAACATTGTAATTCTTTTTTCATTAGATTGGAATATGCATTTTCTCTCACACTGCTGAGATTTTCCAAGCTTTATTTTTTATGTCTTCTGCTTCCTTTCAACAATAGGTTATTTGCATGCAGGTGTTCTTAGCATTCTATGAAGTTGGATTTCTCAACTTCTACATGGTATCAGAGCTTCCCTGCAACTACCTGGTCTGAGGGTTTTGAAGCCATGATTCGAAGACAAAAGTCATAGGTTCTCTGGGTTTTTTTCTTCACTTTTGAGGAGGTGCTATTTTTTGGAGCACTTTGAGCCAAAATAGACTCCACCTTTGCACTCAAAAGGCCCGGGAGAGTGAAAACCCATATAAAATTTGTTATTTTCATCCACAGTGAGCTCTAGGAGAAATTTTTTCTCTCCTAGGGCCGTACGACTCGAAAATCGGGATGAAAAATTTAAAAAAATTCAAAAATGTGTTTTTTAGGGCCTTTTCAGCCACTACCAGTAGTGGAACTAGTGCGCCACCATAGCTCGGGCCCAGTGCCACCCACCACCTCTGCGCCACCCCCGCACCATCGACTGACCACTGTGCCGCCCCCATGCCGCTCACGGGCCACTGATCAGAGCAGTGATGTCATTGCTGATGTCACTGATAGTTTTTATTTTCCTATGAAATTTTTATAAATTTTCCGGTGACCGGACTCCTTTTTCGGCCGATAGTCATTTGATGGTCAGACAGCCGTCAAATTTTTTCCAGTGACTGGTTTTTTCCACAGAGCTCTTCTTTGGAGGTGCAGTTGGTTTTTTGGCTGTAACTTGTGCATATGGTGTTCATTTTCAAAAAACAAAATATTGTCGGAAAGATCTTTTTGAGCCAGAGGCAATGGTGCTAGTTTGATTTTTTGATTCATCCATTTGAATTCTCATTTTTGGCATCAAAGTAGAGGCTTATGTTTCCTCCATCTCTGCATCTCGCGTCTAGGTTTTCTCCTCATTTTTTGTGCTTTCAGTAATTATTTCTTTACTGTACGGGGGATAGAATTATATATTGTGGGGTGGTGAAATTTCCTTTCTATAATTTACTTTAGAAAAGACCCTTCTACTTCTATCTTCTTCTTCTCTCAATGTCAGATCCATTTGTGGCCCGGTTGACACCATACAACTACCACACCTAGAAAGGACATATGACCAGATTGCTTATGGAAAAGGGGCTATGGTCATGCCTCGATGAGACTCAACTAGTTCTATAGAGGCCTTATGAGGCTCTTATGTAGAGAAATAGGATGGATGAGGTAATGGGCCTCATTGCAATGAACATTTCAGATGGGTTGTTGTTCCACTTGGATGGTTTGACCACACCTAGGGATATGTGGAACAAGTTTTCCACCTTGTTTGGCACAATGAATCAGTTTAGGATTCTCCAAATAGATGCAGAGTTCACCTCCTTGGTATTTGAATCATTCACCAGCATTGAGGACTTCTTGATGAAGTTCAAGTCTCTTCGATCCATTTTACAGGTTGCTAGAAAGATGAAGTCAGATGATGAATGTATCTTTTTGATACTCTCAAAGCTTTGTGGCCCTTATCATATTTTCACTTCTACCTTCTACTCCACTATGGATGCACTGGATGCACATCATGTTATGCCCTCTTTTGAGACTTTCTATGACAGGTTGACTCATGAGTAGTCCAAGCTCAATCAAATAGATTCACTTACAAGTTCACAATCAAAGGCATTGCTTGCCAAGACACCTCAAGGTACATAGAAATAGAAGTTGAAGTAGATATCTAATTCCTCTTCTCATCACTCTACTGGCCCACCATCTTCTTCTAAGAAGGAGAAATAGAAGACTGAGAGCCCTACATGTTCCTATTGTTAGAAGGGACCTCATGATGAGTCACATTGTTTTTAGAAGAGATTTGATGGCTATGAGAAATAGATTGTAGATTTGCAAGCTCTCCTTTAGAAGAGCACTATTTCCTCTCCATCCTCTTCCACCTCACAGGGGTCTACTTTTCAGTCTTCTACTTCATCTTTGACATCTAGACAAGATTTTGGATAGGGTCATGCATTATGGGCTTCCATTTCATCCCATTCATAGGTCCCTTGGATACTGGATTCAGGTGGTTCTCACCATATGGCATCTTCTCGGGAGATCTTCTCTTCTATTGAGGCTTCACCTATTCCTCACATTCTCATGGGGAACAACACTATTATGCCAGTCTACGAGAAAGATTATGTACACATTTAGGATGCCACATTCAATGATGTATTGTATGTTCCATCTTTGTCTACAAACCTCCTCTCGATTTATCAGATTACACTTAGTGGGTCAGGGAAGACAATTGAGTTCACGCCAGATTTGAGTCTTCATCCGGGATAGTGCGATAGGTGGCATTGTTGCTATAGGGATAGTGGATCATTCCACCCATCTCTACACCTTCTCACACTTTGGTTCACCATCTCCATTATCAGAGCACAACTCTCCTCTTACGTGAGGGCATGATGTGGGACAGTCAGGTCACTTGAACCTCTATGTTGTTCCTAAGACCACTTCTGTGGTTGCCTCACCTCATCTTGTTGGGGTTTCTTCTCTTCGGCAGGAGTCTTCTTCAACACTACCAGACCCTCCAGCTCCATTCATTGAGCCACCAAGTGTAGTTGTTGAGGATTCTATAGAGGTCACTCATCTCCTCTCTCCTAACAGTGTTAGCACACCTATCATACCACCTACATTGGGGGTTCCCTTTCAGGATCCCCATGTCTACTCCTTTGAGCATCATCTCGGCCTTCTAGTGACACCTCATCCTTCGAGGTTACCTCTCCAGTTCTCACTACCTTTCACTCCTTTATATTGGTGTCATGGTGGTTTGTTCATTGATCCAGGGGTTCTTTCATTTTGGGGGGGCTTTGGAGCCTTGACCCTCTCTCACGGGGGGAGTCATGTTTTATATTTTGCTTGCTTTTATATCTCTTTTTGGAGAGGATTTTTTACCACTGGGTTTTCTCCTTTATCTTTGATTTACAAAGATTTCCTTGTATTGGGTACCTGATCAGGTCTTGTTGTCGGGACCCATTTCCTGCTTTCATAGCTGTGCTAGGTTAGCTTACCTCCTGAGCTTCACTTAAGGGGGGTGTTAGAGTAATTAGTTAGTTTTATTACTCTTTTTTACTTAAGCTATCTCTTTGATACATTATAATTAATATCTTTATTAATTATAATGTGCAACCTAGCTTTTCTAGTTTTAGGGTTTTGTTCACCTTTATAGGTTGAACCTTCTAATTCTTTTTTCATTAGATTGGAATATACATTTTCTCTCAAACTGCTGAGATTTTTTGAGCTTTGTTTTTTGTGTCTTTTGCTTCCTTTCAGCAATAGGTTATTTGCATGCATCTGTTCTTGGCATTCTGTGAAGTTGGATTTCTCAAACTTCTACAAGATCTACTGTACTAAATATATTGTAAATAAACTCCTAACAGCGTTAAGGATCTTCTAACAAGGATCAGAATACTCTAGTGTAGAATATTAGTGGGTGTCAATTCCCACCAGGGTTTTTACCTATTTGGGTTTCCCCATAACCAAAAGATTGGTGTTGTGTTCTTGTGTTCTTTCATTATGTTTATGCTTTATGTTTAAGTATACTTAATTGGATAAAGAATTGAATCTTGTAGATAACTGATTCACCCCCCCCTCTTAGTTATCTCTTGGGACTATTCCTAACAATTGGTATCAGAGCTAAGTGCCTTAGAGAGAAATTTTAATAGCTTGAGGCTAATTAGATGACATACTTTAGGAAAGAAAGTCCTAAGCTCGATGGAGAGAATTATTTTGATTAGAAGAACAAGATGGTGACCCATTTGCAGTGCATTCGTTTTGAATTTTTTGATTTGACTATCAAAGAAGCCAAGATACCTACCCTAGAAGACCTTGCACAAGAAGATGCTCTTGATAGGCTAAAGGAATTGTTTCATCAGAATGCTATTGCTAAAGAAGCCCTTATCAACTCCCTATCTGATGGTGAATTGTTAGAAATAAAAAAGGTGGATACAACCCACAAAATATGGAAGCACCTAGAATACATATTTGAAGGAGACAAACAAGAAAAGGATGCATGTTGAAAGACATGGAAGAAAAGATACAATGCATTAGAGATGCTTCCTAAAGAAAACATCAGAGCTTACAATCAAAGGATAAATGAAGTAGTTGTTGGAATTACAAACAATGGTGGAGAGATTTCAAAGGAGGAGGACATTATGGACAAGTTAATGACTACTCTCACTCCTGAATATGAAAGAAAGATCAACATCCTTGATGAGACCATGTAGCTTACATCTAATTTCAAGAGAGAGACTTTGATCAGCAAAATCTCAGCTTTTGAGATTTCAAGATTGAAGACAGAACCAAAGAGTGAGATAGCTTTCAAAGCAACCGTTCATGGTAAGAAATCTGCAAACACTTTTGGTAATTTTGATGATGATGATGAATAGAAAACATTAAATGATTTTATTGCTCTGATTGCCAAAAGAGAAAAGAAAGGAAAAGGAAAATATGAAGGTCAATTACCATTTGAGTTCTTTTCATGTAATAAGATTGGTCACTTTGCATCTAAGTGTCCTACTAGAGATAGAAAGTTCAAGAAGGATTACAAGCCTAAGTATTCTAAGGAATGCTACTATGCTAGAGATGGAGTTTCAGATGAAGAATCTGGTGAAGAAGAAATATGATTCATTGCTATTATAGACAAAATGAATAATAAGATAGCTCATGAAGATAAGAAAGAGAATCAAGAGCTAGCATTGATTTCACAAGCTGACATAAGGTTAGACTGGATTATAGACAATGGTTGTTCACATCACATGATAGGTGATAAAAGAAGGTTTGTTCATTTGGAAAAATACAATGGAGGTATGGTCAGACAACACTCCTAAACCAATAGTTGGTAGAGGAGCCATCACTTTGGATGGAAAGGATAGTACTGATGATGTTCTTTATGTTGATGGTTTGAAACATAACCTTCTCAGTGTTGGATAGTTACTTGGAAAAGGCTATCAGTTGCAGTTCAAAGATGATATGATTGCATCATGCTCAAAGAAAAGAGGTAATGTTTTTAAACTCAATTTAGAAGCAAGTTGTTTTGTTGCTAAAGTTGATGACAGTTGGTTGTGGCATAAAAGACTATGTCATATCAATTTTGATAACATAGTAAAGATAAGCAATGTAAAGGAAGTAAGAGATCTACCTAGCATAGAAAAGCTAGTTGATACTATATGCAGGGAATGTGTGATGGCAAAGCATGCTAGAAATTAATTCAGGAGCAAGAAGAATTTAGTAGAGAACAAGTTGGATCTGATTCATACAGACCTATGTGGTCCAACTCAAACAAGATCATACTATGGTGAAAGGTATTTTATTTTATTTTTTGATGATTATACTAGAATGATGTGGGTTGCATTCTTGAAAGACAAGTTAGAAGCATTTGAGAAGTTCAAAATATTCAAAGCTAAGGTTGAGAATGAATCTAGACTAAAGATAAAATGTTTGAGATTGGATAGAGGAGGAAAATTCACCTCTGACAGATTCTATGAGTACTACAAAGAACATGGCATAAAGAGATAGTTAAGTGCACCTAGAACCCCTCAGTAGAATGGAATTGCTGAGAGAAGGAATAGGATCATCCTTGATACAATGTGCAACATTATGATAGAAGAAAAAGTTGCACACACCTATTGGAGAGATGTGGTCAATACAACAGTCTATACCATCAATAGAATTCAATTGAAGCTAGGTACTGACAAAAAACCTTATGAGCTATGGTTTGGTACTGTTCCCACATTAAAATAATTTAGAATCTTTGGAAGCAAGTGCTACATCAAGAGGGATGAAGCAGTAGGCAAGTTTGATGCAAGAAGTGATGAAGCTATTTTTTTTGGTTACTCTACTAAAAGTAGAGCTTATAGATGTTTCAATTTAAGTTTGAAAAAGATCATTGAAAGTGCTCATGTAAAGATTGATGAAAATTTTATGATTCAAGAAAGATATCATGATTACTCACCCATGATTGAGAAGAACCTAGACCCTCCACTAGTGAGATAGTTATTGAAGAAATATTTGACAGTATTGATTTGTTATTGAATTACCCTGAGACAAGTCAAGAAGAAACTCCTAAGGTTGATGAGTCAGCATCACCTAAAGTTCCAAAGTTTACATGAAGAAATCATTCCAAGGTAGACATCATTGGAGATCAGAGTGGCAAAGACTTAACAAGGTCGCAAGAAAAGAACACAACTAGCAGTGAAGCGGTATGTTTACTATCTCAGATTGAACCTTTAAGTGTTGAAGATGCATGTAATGATTTAGATTGACATGATGCTATGAAAGAAGAACTTGATTAGATTGTTAAGAATGACACTTGGGAACTGGTCCCAAGACCTAGTGATAAGAATGTAATTGGAACAAAGTGGATATTCAGAAACAAGATGAATGAAGATGGTACATTAGTAAGAAACAAAGTAAGGTTAGTATGTAAAGGATATACACAAAGAGAAGGCATTGATTATTTTAACACATTTGCACTTGTGAGTAGGTTAGAATCTATTAAGTTGTTTCTAGCTTATGCTACAGTAAAAAACTTCAAATTTTATCAGATGGATGTCAAGTCAGCATTCCTAAATGGAGACTTGAAAGAATAAGTATACATTGAGCAGCCAGAAGGATTCACCTTATCAGACAAACCTCATATGGTGTGTAGATTGAAGAAGGCCCTCTATGGACTTAAGCAAGCCCCTAGATCATGGTATGAGAGATTAGATGGATATCTAACAAAGATTGGATTCAAGAAAGGAGCAACAGATTGTAATCTATTCATTAGAGAGACATTTGAGGGTTTACTTCTTGTAGCTATATTTGTTGATGAAATTATCTTTGGAGATAATGACAAACTCAGTGCTGAATTTTCTAAATAAATGCAGAATGAGTTTGAGATGAGTATGATTGGTCCCATCAAATACTTTTTGGGCCTAAATGTGGAGCAGATAGAAAAAGGAATTTTTATTAATCAGTCAAAATATGTGAAAGAGATATTGAATAAATTCAAGATGGATGATTGCAAGCTAGTAGGAACCCCTATGATCACTAGATGCAAGCTTAAAAAAGAAGATGCCTCACCAGTAGTTTATATAACATTGTATAAGTATATGATTGGTAAACTTATATATCTTACTCAGAGCAGACCTGATATTTGAAATGTAGTTGGAATAGTTGGAATATTTTTAGTAGAACCTAAACAAAGTCACCTCATGGTAGTAAAGAGAATATTTAGATACTTATAGGGCACTATAGATTATGGTCTATGGTATCATAATTTAGAAAATGTTGAGCTTTATGTGTACACTAATGCAGATTGGGCAAGATGTGTTGATGACAGAAAGAGTACTTCAAGAGTAGTGTTTCTTGGTGATAGAATTGTCACTTGGACAACCAAGAAACAAAATTGTATTTCTCAGTCAACAACACAAGCAGAGTATGTTGCAACAGCCTTGAATTTTTCTACAATTGTTTGGATCAAATAGATGATAAAGGATTTTGGAATTCAGATTGATTATCCTATTGTTATTCACTGTGATAACACTAGCACTATCAATATGTCAAAGAACCCTATGATGCATGCAAAGACAAAGGACATTGAGATCAAGTATCACTTCCTAAGAGAGAAAGTGACAGAGAAAGAAGTCAAGTTGGACTATGTGAGTACTAAAGATTAGTTGTCAGATATATTCACAAAGCCCTTGCTTAAGGATACTTTGAGTATCTCAGGGAGAAGTTGGGAGTCATTCCCTTCCTTGATTTTTCTTAGAAGAAAGGAGGAAAGGCATCAGTCCTTAGGGATTGGTGGAAGTTTGACTACTCTACCTCAGGAGTAGTACCAGTGCTTAAAATGAATGGCACCCTTTTCCATTGATGTCAAAGGGGGAGTAATATATAGAATCATGCAAAATAGAAGCAAAAGAAGGATTAATATACTAAGGGGGAGCAACATTTAGATATGACAATAGTTCAGTTGAGGAAATGGAGAATATTAGAAAATATTGCAACAGATGGAGGATTCATCTTTGGGGGAGTTTTGAAGAGAAAATGGAGAATGTTATAAAAGAAATATTCATTTGGGTTGGTGGTGGATTTTCATTCCACATGTTTCCATCAATGCCAAAGGGGGAGATTGTTGGAGATTTGCCTGGAGGCCAGTACTAACAATATGTTTGTCATTCATGACAACATATGGATGTTGGAAATAATTGTCTGAAGAAAATTGCTACTCAAATTATGTATTGTCTTTGATGTCACACAATGTCATAGTCCGCAACATTCGGTACCTACCGAGCTCAGTCAGTCTGCCAGGCAGTAAAATTAGTGCTTACCGAGTCCACTCAGTTATCAAAGAAAATCAGAGTCTACCGAGTCCACTCGGTTATCAAAAGAAAATTCAGCATTTACTGAGTTCAGTCGGTTGTCGAAGAAAAATCAGCATTTACCAAGTTCAGTCGGTTATCGAAGGTAAAGGATTGTCAGTGTTTACCGAGTTCCCTCGATCTCTGAAAGATTGTAAAAAGTTATGGTCACCAAGCACTGTCGGCCCTTGAAGGATTTTTGAAAATAAAGTTTTCTTATTTCAGCCGACTGTTATACTAAGTAATGTCGATTTGACAAATATAAAATCATGTAAATAAAAGGTCAAATGTGAAAAGCAAAATAAGAATTACAGTAGAAGATATATAGAAGAAAGGTAGGAAAAGTGTGTGCAAAATTGTGAAGGATGACAAGATATCCTTGAGGAGCAGTAGAGATATATTTGATCAGGAAGGATCACACTTATGCAGAATAGAGATTTGTAATCAGCAAGGCAGTGGCATTATTATACAGGTCATTTTCATTGTTACCTTTTTATCATTGTAACAGTGAATTCTAAATCTCTTAACCGAGTTGGTTTAACAACCATATTGTAAATCCTCTAACAAGGTGACAATTCCATTGAATTGTTTTCAAGACCTCTTACCAGGCCACTCCTAGCAGGGTGATTAAATCCTCTAACAAGGTCACACCTAACAGTGTGTTTTGTAACCTTTTACCAGGTTGGCTTCTAACCGGGCATCACTTCAGAAAAGTGAAAATTAGTATCTAGATACATTGGTGGTTTTTCCCATATTGGGTTTCCACATTAAAATCTTGTGTCTCCTGTGTTCTTAATGGTTATCTTAATCACATACAAGTGCTGATGAATATCTAAAGATAATTTTATTAATACTTTCTGCATCTATAAAATTACTGCAATCTACTTACCGAGTGTTAAACAGATAATATTCATTAAGATATCCTAAGGGATCTGGAAAGAAATAATTGTGAAGTGTTTTATGGTTGACAGATTCACCCCCCCCCTCTCAGTCACTTCATCCATATTCCATCAATTGGTATCAGAGCTTGTGGTGCTTGCAGGAAGGGTTTCAAGGACCTAAGCTAAAGATCAGGATGTCTTACAAGAGGGAAATTCCTAAGCTCAACAGAGATAACTTTTCAGCATGGCAAGGTCTCATGTGACTTCATCTGGCTTCCATTGGTGATTCAGGATGCAAATACATTGATGAAGAATACACAGTTCCTACTGGCGCATTAACTATTGAAGACATTGCAGAGAAAAAGACTCATAACACCATAATGATAGACATTGCATCTGCTCTCAGCTATGAATAATTTTATGATATTAAAGAATGCACTACTGCATATGAAATGTGGATCACATTGAAGAAAATATATGGTGGTGATGCAAATATGAAAAGAGCCAAAGCAGAAAGCCTAAGAGGACAGTTTGACAAGATGAATATGAAGGAAGATGAAAACATTGCAAAATATGTTGAAAGAATCAAAGCAAGTGTAAGTACAATTAGAGCTTCTGGAGGAACAATCTCTGATGAAACTATTATAAGTAAGGTACTTAGAACATTACTCCCTATCTATGCAATAAGAGTATCAGCTATTCAAGAAAGAAGATGTGAAACAAACCACAATATAACTTTGGATGCTTTAGTTGGAAGATTGACAGCCTTTGAATTAGACAACTATGACAACTATGTTCCCAATTCCAAAAATATTGAGTCAGCATTTGAGGCCAAGGTTTCACTAAAGAAGAACAAGAAAATAAAAGAAGTTCAGTCAGAAAGTGAAGAAGTATCAGAAGAAAGTTCTGATAGTGATCTTGAAATTGTAGAAGCATTACTTGCAAAGAAGTACTCTAAAGGGAAAGGTAAATATAAAGGTAAAACTCCTTTAATCTATTTTTCATGTGAAGAAATTGGACATATTATAGCTAGGTGCCCAAACAAGCAAGTCAAGGAAGAGAAGAGAGGTCACAAGTACTATGGAAAAAAAAATTTCAAATCATTCAAGGATAAAGGTAAGAAAACATGTTTTATGGCTAAAGATTCTGATGATAGTGAAGAAGAAATTGTCTTTATTGCTATAAAAGATGAATCTGATGATGATGAAGATAAGATGGCACTTATTTCTCATATAAGAAAAGATGATATATGGATAATAGATAGTGGATGTTCACACCACATGACTGGTGACAAGACAAAATTTGAATACCTAGAAGACTATGATAGTGGCAATGTAAGATTTGGAAACAATGAACCTTGTTGTATAAAAGGAAAAGGAAGAATCTCATTAACCAAAGAACTCATATGTGATAATGCTTATTGGGTTGAAGGACTAAAACATAATCTTCTAAGTGTAGCATAGCTAATCAACACTGGTTTCAAGGTTGAATTCATGAATGGTCAAGCAAGACTGCTGGATGAAAAAGGAAAACTCATTGGATCATGCAAACAAACAAAAGGTAACTTATTTTATCTTGATCTCAGTGAATATTCATGTTTTATTGCTCAAATTGAAGAAAGTTGGCTATGGCACAAAAGGTTATGTCATGTGAATTTTGATAACATGATAAAAATAAGCAAATTCAAGAAGGTAAGAGGCATTCCTACTTTGAAGAAACCTGATACTGGTCTATGTAAGAATTGTCAGATTGGCAAAATGAGTAAGATTAGTTTTAAGAGTAAGAACTGTCAGTCTAAAGAGATTTTGGAAATTGTGCATACTGATTTATGTGGACCTATTGGAATACAAAGCTATACTGGAGATAAATTCTTTATTCTTTTCGTTGATGATTATTCTAGAATGATGACTGTTATGTATTTAAGAGAAAATTCAGAAGCATTTGAAAAGTTCAAATGGTACTTGGCAAGAGTGGAAAAGGAAACAGGGAAAAGATTGAAATGCTTAAGATCAGACAGAGGTGGTGAATTCATCTCCCATGATTTTAACAACTTTTGCATTGAAAGAGGAATCAAAAGGTAGGTATCAGCTCCTAGAACTCCTGAGCAGAATGGAATAGCAAAAAGAAGAAATAGATCTATTATGGATTGTGCAAGGACTCTAATGATAGAAAAGAACATCACTATAAAGTACTGGAAGGAAGCTATCAGCACTACAGTTCATACCTTGAACCGAGTACAATTGAAGAAAGACACATTCAAAACTCCTTATGAATTATGGTATGGCCATAAACCCAATGTAAGTTACATGAAAATATTTGGTAGCAAGTGTTATATCTTAAAAGAATCCAGAAGAAATAAATTTGATGTGAAAAGTGATGAAGGAATATTCCTAGGATATTCTAGCAAAAGCAAGGCATACAAATGTCTGAATTTGTCTACTCACAAAGTCATAGAAAGTATACATGTAAAATTTGATGAGTTTGCAGAAAAGACTGAAGAAGAAAGCAAAAGGGAACCTGAGAACTACAGAAGATTTGTTTACATTGAACCTGAAACATTGGCAGACACAACTATCAATGAGGAAACTATATCTACCGAGCCGAGCATAGTTACCAAGTCACAGGAAGAAGTTCAAACCGAGTCACAGGAAGAAGTTCAAACTGAGTCACAGGAAGAAATTCATACTGAGTCTCAGCCTGAAGTTACCGAGCAAATATCTACCGAGCCCGAGCAACCTGAAGAAGAGATCCTAGAAGACAACAACATGAATCATTCAAAAGGCAAGGAACCTATACTAGCCAAATATGTCAGAAGACATCATACACCAGATCAAATCATTGGAAACAAATCAGATGGTACTATGACAAGAAGCAAGCTAAAAGGTACATGTCTGCTTACTGATTTTGAACCTAGAAATATCAAAGATGCATTGAATAATGAAAGTTGGATTGAAGCAATGAATGAAGAATTAGAACAAATACAAAAGAACAAAACATGGACTCTTATACCTAGACCTAAAGACAAGAATGTAATTGGAACAAAATGGGTATTCAGGAATAAGCTGAATGAAGATGGTCAAGTATCTAGAAACAAAGCTAGATTGGTATGTAAAGGTTATTCTCAAGAAGAAGGTATAGATTATGGAGAAAATTTTTCTCCTGTTGCAAGATTAGAAGGTGTAAGAACTCTACTTTCTTATGCAACACATAAAGGATTTAAGGTATATCAGATGGATATAAAATCTACATTTCTCAATGGAATTCTTGATGAAGAAGTCTACATTGAACAACCTAAAGGTTTTGTTGATCCAGATAAAAAGGACATGGTCTATAGGTTACACAAAGCATTGTATGGTTTGAAACAAGCTCCTAGAGCATGGTATGAAAGACTCCATAACTATTTGATTCAGATTAATTTCAAAAGAGCCAATGATAATAGCAATCTGTATATTAAAGAAGGACCAGATGACAAAATTGTATTGGCAGAAATATTTGTAGATGATACTATATTTACAGGGAATGAGGATCAGTGCAAAGAATTTTCAGAGCAAATGAACAAAGAATTTGAAATGTCTATGCTTGGTTTAATAAAATTCTTTGTTGGTCTTCAAATTCAGCAAAGCAAGAATGGTATATACATTACTCAATCTAAATACATTAAGGAAATACTTAAGAAGTTTGGTATGGAAGATTCAAAACTAGTTGGTACACCCATGTGTACTGGACTAAAACTTACCAAAGATGATGATTCAAAAGAGGTAGATCAGACCTTATACCGATCTATGATTGGAAAATTGCAGTATGTGGTACATACAAGACCTGATATTGCCTTAGCAGTCGGTATAGTAGCAAGATTCTCAGCAAAACCTAAGGAAAATCATATGATGGCAATCAAAAGAATCTTAAGATACTTAAGAGGAACTGAAGAATATGGTTTGTGGTATAAATTTGGAGGCAATCTATATTGTAAAGTGTTTACTGATGCTGATTGGGTAGGAAACATTGATGATAGAAAAAGTACAAGTGGTGGAGCATTTTTTCTTGGAAAAAGACTGGTATCTTGGACCAGTAAAAAGAAAAATTGCACATCTCAATCCACAGCTGAAGCAGAATATGTTGCTGCTGCAGTAAATTGTTCAAATATTGTTTGGTTTAAACAGCTATTACAAGGTATGAAGGTTGAAATCAAAGAACCAGTTGTTATATTTTGTGACAATACCAGTGCAATAAACATTTTGAAGAATCCAGTGATGTATTCCAAAACCAAGCACATTGCTATTAAATATCACTTTGTCAGAGAATTGGTGCAGGACAAGGAAATCAGATTAGAATATATTCATACAAAAAAGTAGACTGCAGACATTTTCACCAAACCATTACCTAAGGATGCATTTGTGTATCTAAGAGGTAAGTTAGGGGTCATTCCCCTATCTGAGGCTCACTAAATATAGTTTTAGTGATGCATCAACCAGAACATGATTGAAAATCAACCAATTGATGTAGCATATTCAAGGAATCATTGCATATGAATCAGTACTTGAGGTACATTAATTTACACTGGTATTATGTAAATTGTCTTTGGCATGTGTTGTCAAAGAGGGAGTGTTTGCTATGTCTTTGCTATTACTTCAAGAAATTTTCAATAGTCAGAGGAAGAGTTTTCAAGAAAAAGGAAGTTTGCTGACAGAGGGAGATTTGAATCTGAACTGAGCTAATTCTTTCAAAATTTCTTATGCTATGACATATTGTGTTGCCATCAATGCCAAAGAGGGAGATTGTTGGAAATAATTGTCTGAAGAAAATTGCTACTCAAATTATGTATTGTCTTTGATGTCACACAATGTCATAGTCTGCAACATTCGGTACCTACCAAGCTCAGTCGGTCTGCCAGGCAGTAAAATTAGTGCTTACCGAGTCCACTTGGTTATCAAAGAAAATTATTGTCTACCGAGTCCACTCGGTTATCAAAAGAAAATTTAGCATTTACCGAGTTCAGTTGGTTGTCGAAGAAAAATTAGCATTTACCGAGTTCAGTCGGTTATCGAAGGTAAAGGATTGTCAGTGTTTACCGAGTTCCCTCGATCTCTAAAAGATTGTAAAAAGTTATGGTCACCAAGCACTGTCGTCCCTTGAAGGATTTTTGCAAATAAAGTTTTCTTATTTCAGCCGACTGTTATACTAAGTAATGTCGATTTGACAAATCTAAAATCATATAAATAAAAGGTCAAATGTGAAAAGCAAAATAAGAATTACAGCAGAAGATATATAGAAGAAAGGCAGGAAAAGTGTGTGCAAAATTATGAAGGATGACCAGATATCCTTGAGGAGTAGCAGAGATATATTCGATCAGGAAGGATCACACTTATGCAGAATAGAGATCTGTAATCAGCAAGGCAGTTGCATTATTATACAGGTCATTTTCATTGTTACCTTTTTATCATTGTAACAGTGAATTCTAAATCTCTTAACCGAGTTGGTTTAACAACCATATTGTAAATCCTCTAACAAGGTGACAATTCCATTGAATTGTTTTCAAGACCTCTTACCAGGCCACTCCTAGTAGGGTGATTAAATCCTCTAACAAGGTCACACCTAATAGTGTGTTTTGTAACCTTTTACCAGGTTGGCTTCTAACCGGGCATCACTTCAAAAAAGTGAAAATCAGTATCTAGATACATTGGTGGTTTTTCCCATATTGGGTTTCCACGTTAAAATCTTGTGTCTCCTGTGTTCTTAATGGTTATCTTAATCACATACAAGTGCTGATGAATATCTAAAGATAATTTTATTAATACTTTCTGCATCTACAAAATTACTGCAATCTACTTACCGAGTGTTAAACAGATAATATTCATTAAGATATCCTAAGGGATCTGGAAAGAAATAATTGTGAAATTTTTTATGGTTGACTGATTCACCCCCCCCCTCTCAGTCACCTCATCCATATTCCATCAATGGAAAGTAGCATGCATGTAAGTCTTATGCAGTAAGATTTCTATATATGAAGGATGGACATGATATCAACATGATATCATGGACAGTTATATAGTAGCTTGTGTCAGTAGTGTTCCTGATAGAGTTGTAGGCAGTGTTCTATGTATGGTTGTATGTATAGTTTTCATGGAGTCTTGTGTGCTTGGTTACATGTTGAAGACATGTTAGTGATGTTTTAGTTATGGATGCATAGTCTGTTGATGAGTAGAAGTAAAGTTATGTAGTCACTATTCGCCAGCAGTAGTTTCCTATGTTTATTCATAAGAGACGACATAGATTTTATTGGTTATGTAGTTGCACCTATCTTTTGGGTATGTGCCCTTGGATTTAAGCTTAGAGGAGAGTTATTGATGTTCAGTTAAGAGCACATGAGTTAATTCAGCTTAAAGAGAAAGATCCAGTTGTTTTGGTAGAGCTGACAGTGTGTAGCATGCATCTACAATTATCTTATTAAATAGGTCCCAGAATGTGTTGCGTGCATAGTAGAGCCGACATAATGTTTATTGGAGTTTTTTATGGTTTCTCTAATATGATTTCAAGATGGTTCTAATAGGCCAACTTGATTATATCATTTAGAGGAAAGATATTTATAGGCAATCATTTGTGATTGTTGAAGTGTGGTTCATAGTTGATTAAGCAGAACAAAGCAGAGTGTGTGAAGTGTTGAGCCATCAGAAGAAGGTCTATGTGACCAAGTAAAGTACTTGTGCTATTCATTAGAACTAATCCAGATAGCAGGTCAAAGTGCAATTCATGAAGATCTAGATATAGCATGTATCTGTTATTCAGAAGGTTGTAGCCTTCGCCCCTTTGAGCAGTGAGCTATCAGACACTGCATCCTCTCCCCTAACAAGGAAAATTGTAAAAGACTCCTAACAAGGTTTGACCCTTGACCAGGTCTACTATACTAAAGATATTGTAAAGAAACTCCTAACAAGGTTAATGATCTTCTAACAAGGATCATAATACTCTAGTGCAGAATATTAGTGGGTGTTAATTCCCACCGGGGTTTTTACCTATTTGGGTTTCCCTGTAACCAAAAGATTGGTGTTGTGTTCTTGTGATCTTTCATTGTGTTTATGCTTTATGTTTAAGTATACTTAATTGGATAAAGAATTTGATCTTGTAGATAACTGATTCACCCCCCCCCCCCTCTCAGTTATCTCTTGGGACTATTCCTAACACTAAACTCTACAACCTATAATTATGAAGAACTTAGAATTTACCCTTCTCTGCCTTCTCTGCAACAATTTTCTTTCTTCAACTAAACTACATAATGAATCTTGACTCATCCCTCACAAGCTTCTACCAGGTTTTACAACCTTCCCTTATAGCTTCTAACTAGTCTCCTCATATTCACCTAATCTCTCAATCAATCTGTAGGGTAATCAGTCTTGCTTATGTTCCTACACCCCCTAAACTGTCATAATGTCACCAGCCTAAGTGGTCAATTTAGGCTAGGATCAAATAGAATACTTTGAGGATGGGTACTCAGGTTTATGTTAGTCCTTGTAGTCTTCAATCAACTTCAAATAGGTTGTCTCCCCCGGCAACTTGGCCTCCTAAAATTCTTCAACTATTGCATCATGCAATTCATTCCTTTACTAGCTAAATACATGCCCAATATTTAGCCTAGGGCATCAATGTAGATGCACTAAACGAGATTCTCCAACTCCAAGGTTTAAGATTATTATTACACATTTACCTAACTTATGTTTCACTAAGAGATGTTGGATTATATTTGTGAAAGCATGAGTTAGGGCAACATTGGTGCTATAGGTCCAAATAATGGAGTATTCAAACCCAAAGAGAAATAACATGCCCTAACTTATACAAATAAACACTAAATTGATTCAAAACAATTTCCACTAGATTCAAACCTCACCAAATGATAGGAATGGTAGTTAGTTTTTAGATTGAACCAATAACTGGTCAGACACCGTGACTGTTCTCAGAAACTGGTTCTGTTCTATTCATCAAAAATATGCTTTAGGAGTCACTCTCTTCAATCTTTTTTTATTCAACCAATTTATACAACTTAAAAAAATAAAATTCCCCAACAAATCGAACTACCACAAAATTAGTTGAGACCATTGGGGACAAGGAGGCAATAGTCAAGCAACTATAGAAATGTTGCATTGACAACATTGTGTCAAAATGACAATATTTTATCAAAAATGACAATAGTTGACAATAAATAACAATAAAAATGTTGGTGCTGCCCAACAATTGGGAAACGACTCTAAATATCAACAAAAAAAAAGGTCAAACATGACCCTAGAAACAACTCCTCCACCTAATACATATTATGGAAAAACACTAAAAAGAGAGGATAGTCTAGTGAAATAAGGAATCCTTGGTTTATAAACACACCAAAGGATCCTTGTCCATACAAGATGGACCAAAAGAAACCATAGGATGGATGTAAGTCACATCCAATTATTACAATGTAAACAAAAAAAGAAAATGAGATAGAAGGCCTATGTGCCCTGCACCATGTTGCCCACGACAAAAAAAAATCAAGTCTCATTGAGTTGGAGAGCGGAGAAGGTGAAGCCAACCTTCTCAATAGATTCTTTAGTCAGCCAAGTGGTATCCACTAGAGGCTTGCATTTCCATTGAACTAGGTACTGATAATAGGTCTTCCTCCTAGTTTTCTTGGAGATCCATGAATCTAAAAGACAATCAATTTCCAATGGAGATGACTATGGGAGATCTTTCAAAAACTCCTCATGCTGAGAGATGGATGCACTTGAAAAAAAAAAATCATCTATAACACCTTTATATGCATAGAGGTTAGCAATATTAAAAATGGGTGATGAATGTATATGAGGAGGTAAGTCAATATGATAAGCATTGGATCCACATTTCTAAAGGATATTGAAGGGACCAATCTTCTTCACCATCAGTTTAGTATATTAATCTTTAGGCATCATCTTCTTCCTCAAATGGACCATAACTAAGTCACCAACCTGGAAATGTAACTCCCTTCTCTTCTTGTCAGCATGTGCCTTGTATGTAAGGGAAGACGTTTGAAGTTTAGACTGAACTTTCTCATGGATGTCCTTCATGATTGTCACAAAATATTTAGAAAGAACACTGGGTTTATCCATGTCACTAACATCCCCGAGTTTCAAGATACCATGTGGCTGCACACCATAAATAATTTGGAAAGGAGTCTTCCCTGTTCTCTGATTAACTGAATCATTGTAGGATAATTTAGCTTGTGCAATGATTGCGTCCCAACTAGTGCCATGATCTTGGATTAGAAACCTTAACAAGTTACCAAGTGATTTATTAATAACCTTAGTCTTCCCATCAGACTTAGGATGATATGCTGATGATAAACACACATTAGCTCTCAACTTCTTCCATAGGTCCTCCAGAAGTGACCAAGAAACTTAGGATATCTATCTAAGATTATGGAAAATGGTAAATAATGCTACCATACAACCTCCTTGAAAAACAACCCAACAACATGAGAGGCATCATGTGTAGTCCTACATGGGATGAGGTGAGCCATTTTGGAAAATCTATCTATAGCAACAAAAATGCTATCATGACCAGCCTTTGTCTTGGGCAGTCCAAGGATAAAGTCCATGCTAATAGAATCCCAAGGCTTTGATGGAATAGGAAGTGGAGTATAGAGACCTTCATTGGAAGTATCATCCTAAGATCTCTAACATACAAAACATGATTCAAAAAACCTTTGAACATTACTCTACAACCTTGGCCAAAAATAAAACCTTCTAACCAAATCCAATGTCTTATCCACCCCAAAATGCCTAGCAAGACTACCACACTATTTCTCCTTGAAAATATTTTCCTTCACAGAACTCTTAGGAACACAATGTAATCCCCCTTTAAATAAAAATCCATCTTGAATCAGAAATTTAGAAAAATCAGTATGATACCTTTCAGACATGTCCTTACAAACCTTGTAAACCTCCCTGAAGTCATCATCATCCACATACAAATCCTTCATAACTAAGATCCCTGTACTTTCCAATTGTATATTCTAAATGGTTAAATTCCTCCTACTTAAAGCATCAACAAAATGATTAGTTACACCCTTTTTGTGCTTGATAGTGAAAGTATATGATTGTAAAAACTCCATCCATTTAACATGCCTATGGTATAATTTCTCTTGTCTATTGAAAAAGATAAGAGCCTGATTATCAGTGTACACAATGAATTCTAGAGATAGAAAATAATGATGCCATTTCCTCAAATATTGGATCATAGCAATATAATTCAAGGTCATATGTGGAGTACTTTTGTTTGGCTTAATTTAGTTTTTGACCTAAGAAAGAAACTAGTCTTCCATCTTGACTAAGTACAACCCCTATAGCCTTATTACTTGCATCACATTCTACCACAAAAACATTATGAAAATTAGGGAGTACTAGGACTGGTTACCTGGAAATCTTATTCTTTAGGAGTTGAAAAGAATCATTAGATTCTTTGGTCCACACAAAGATACACTTCCTACCCCATTTGATTGTATTAAGTATAGGGGCACAAACACCACTAAAATCTTTGATAAACTTTCTATAAAATTGCATAAACCATGAATTTATTTTACCTCTGATGCTGAAGTAGGAGGTGGCTAATTTAGGAGAGCTTTAACCTTGGTTGGATCCATTTTCAAACTACATTTGGATATCACAAATCCCAAAAAAATTAACTCTTCCTGCAAGAATGAACACTTGTCTATGTTAATCTTCAAACCTTCTTCATAAATTCTTTTAAGGACCAAATCAATATGATGTAGATGCTCTACCATGATGTTACTAAAAATCAAGATGTCATCCAAATAAACAACAAAACATTTATGAAGAAAAGGTTGCAAAAATTCATTCATCAAACACTTAAAAGTACTCGAAGAATTGGAAAAAAAATTTGGAATGAATACCCACTCAAATAAGCCATCATTAGTCTTGAATGTTGTCTTCCATTCATCCCCCTCTCTAATCCTTATTTGGTGATACCCACTTTTTAGATCAATTTTGGAATAGTGTGTAGTCCCACCTAAACAATCCACAAGGTCCTCCATTTGTGGCATTGGGAACCTATATCTAATGGTGATCCTGTTGATAGCCCTAGAGTTAGTACACAACCTCCAAGTACCATCCTTCTTAGGTGTAAGTATTGCTGGTACAGAACAAGGGCTGATACTCTTCTTTATGAATCCCTTCTCTAAGACTCCTTGGATTTTTGTAGCTACCTCTGCATTTTGTTCATGTGTAAGCTTATAAGAAGCCTTATTAGGTAGTGCATCCCTTGGTTTTAATTCGATACAATGACTTCTTTCTCTCTTGGGAGGTAAGGACTCATTGCTACTATCTGCTATAATACCCTGATACTGAGCTAATAAATCTACAGCCTCCTTTGGACCAACACTACTTAGGACCTCATGAAATGGGTTCTCATATCTAGGAACACTCTCCTTAGGCTTGACTACAATAGAAAATCATGGGACTTTATCCTCCTTAAGACCTTTCAGGAATTCTTTTTCTCCCACCATCATGACACTCTTAGTCAATACCTTATCCTTAGGGTCTTCTATCAAAGGTGTCATTGTGTAGGTTTCCCCATCTTTGGTTAAAGTAAACACATTAGACTTACCATTATGTTGGGAATTTGTGTCATATTGCCATGGTTTCCCTAGATGGAGATGGCAAGAATCCATATCAACAATATCACATACTACTTTATCCTTGTACTCTCCTATTTGAAAATCAACCCAGCATTGCTCATTAATTATAGCTTATTTTTCTTTCCTTAACCAAGAGACTTTATATGGTGTGGGGTGTGGAATTCTCTTCAAACCAAGATTATTCACCATTTCAATTGAAGCTAAGTTCTCAATGGAACCATAATCTACAATTACCTTGCATACCTTTCCCTTGACTTTACATGTAGTCTTGAAGATAGACTTCCTTTGAGGAGGCTCCTTGCTGATAGGTATCAAAAGTGACTGGTTGAACATTAGGCATTCTCCTCTCTTACGAGATGCATTGTTGGAATAAGTGGTAGTGTGGTAGGAAGTAGTGCTTTGACAGTCTTCTTCATGAGTTAATTGTACTCTCCTATCCCCTTAACTGTTTGTCCCTACCTTCTCTAGACACCTAAAGGACTGATGACCAACTTGATTGCATGAAAAGAATCTTCCAATGAAGATAGTGGATCCCCTTCCCCCAAGTATTCCTCTACTATTTGACCTTATTCCTCTAAAGGTACTTCTACTGTTGTTCTCATTCTCAAGATTCTGTCTGCTGGTTTCTCCTTGGTTTCTAGGAAAGGATCCCCTTTGATTGAAACTTCCCCTTCCTCTAAAATAATTTCCTCTTCCTCTATTCTTTTGTTCCCCTTTTCTCCTTTTCTTCTCTTCTATCTTGAGGGAAATCTGAAAAAATTTGTGGACAAACTCCACAGTGATCAATTCCAGTTCAGCTTGAATACTATACTTAAGACCATTAATGTACCTTGCAAGTTTTTTCTTCTCACTTTCATATATCTTTTCCTCAAGGGTTAAATTATGAAATTCTTGGGTATAGGTACTTACATCTACATATTTTTTCTTGAGATTTTGTAGTTTCTTATGAAGCATTACCTTATAGTCCTCAGGGACAAATTGTTTCTTGATTTCAGTCACCATCCTCTTCCATGTGGTGATGGGGTTCTTATCCTCTTCAACTCTCTCATTTTGGAGAAAGTTCCACCAAATCAAAGTTGGTCCTTTCAATCTTGATTTGGCTATCTCCACTTTCTAATTGGAAGATATCTCTTCACACTCAAAATGACTCTCAAGAGCCTCTAGCCAATCCATGCACTCATCAGGGTCTAGTTTTCCATGGAACATCAGTAGATCCCCTTTGTCTCTCTTTACCACTCTTTTTAGGGCTGAAAGTATGGTTTTATAGTCTTTAGGCATGTATCCTTGTTTAGGATATCCCCCATCCTCTTCTTCTTCTCCATCTGATTCTTCAGTCTCTCTTCTTCTTACTTGTCCTTTCAACTTTTCCAATTTCCTCTTCATGGTTATATTTTCCTCTCTGACTACCCTAATTTCAACCATCTTCTCTTTCATAATCTTTGCTAACTCAGCATTGGTGATCCTCATAGGGATCTCCCTATCTCCATCATCTCCTTCTAGTATGGTATTGGTTCTTTTTGTTTCCCAAAAAAATTCTTACGGCTTTGATACCACTTATGCAAAGTGCACACAACAAAAGTGTAGGTTAGCCTACCCTTTTTCACAATTGGGTGATGTTCCCAATTTCACTGATCCTTCAATAGGATTTTCTGAACTGTATTTCACAATATGTATGAATCTCTTCTATACAAAGTAATCCATTCCAATCTTAGTCTATTTCCAATCTTCTTTGGTTATAGTGTTCGTAGAGACACTCTTCTTTTCTCCAGTCCCAAGAATGGACTACTGTCTTACAAAAATCCTAGATTTCCACTAAGGGTCAAGTTCTTCTTGTACACTCCTAAAGACTCACTTTCCTTAGTCACTATACTCTACAACCTAAAATTATGAATAACTCATAATTTACTCTTCTCTCCCTTGTTTGGAACAATGTTCTTTCTTCAACCGAACTTCACAATGGATATTGACTCATCCCTCACAAGATTCTACCAATTGTTACAACCTTCTCTTACACCTTCTAACTAGTCTCCTCACAGTCACCTAATCTCTCAATCAATCTCTAAGGTAATCGGTCTTGCTTCTGTTCATGCACCCCCTGAACTGTCATAATGTCACTAGCCTAAGTGATCAGTTTAGGCTAGGATCAAACATAATACTTTGAGGATGGGTAATCAATATTGTGTTAGTCATTTTATTCTTTAGCCAACTTTGAATAGGATTTCTCTTATAGAAACTTGGCCGCCTAACATTATTCAACTGTTGCATCATTCTCTTCATTCTTTTTCTAGCTAAATACATGCCTGATATTTAGCCTAGGGCATCAATTTAGAAGCACTAACAATGATTCTCCAAATCTAAGGTTTAAGATTATTATTACACATTTCCTTAACTCATGTTTCACGAAGAGATATTGGATTCTATTGGTGAAATCATGAGTTAGGGCCGCATTGGTGCCACAGGTCCAAATAATGGAGTATTCAAACCCATAGAGAAATAAAATTCCCTAACTTAGTCAAATAAAAATTAAATCAATTCAAAATAGTTTCCACTAGATTCAAACCTCACCAAATGATAGGAATCATAGTTAGTTTGCAGATTCAACAAATAACTAGTTGCAGATCGTCACTGTTCTCATAAATTGGTTTTGTTCTATTCATAAAAAATATACTTTAGCAGTCACTCTCTTCAATCTTTTTTTATTGAATCAGTTTCTACAACTTAAAAAAAAAACTCCCCAACCAATCCAACTACCCCAAAATACATTGAGACCATTGGGAACAAGGAGGCAACAATTGAGCAACTATAGAAATATTGCATTGACAACATTGTGTCAAAATGACAACATTTTGTCAAAAATAAAAACAATTGACAATAACTAACAATAGCAACATTGTTGCTTCCCAACAATTGTGAAAAGACTCTAAACATCAGAAAAAACAAAAATAAGGTCAAACATGACCCTATAAACAACTCTGCCACCTAATACACATTATGGTGAAAACACTAAAAAGAGAGGACAGTTGAGTGAACTAAGGAATCCTTGGTTTATAAACATACCAAAGGATCCTTGTCCACACAAGATGGACAAAAAGAAACCATAGGATAGATCTATGTCACATCCAATTATTACAATGGATACAAAACAAGAAAATGAGATAGAAGGCTTAGGTTCCCTACACTAGTATTGATCTTCAAAATTTAGTTGCTTGTAGTCCACAATAGAAAACAGTTGTAGAAATGAAGATTAGAATTCTTAAGGAAATGAAAAGTTGCATGATTTAAGCTGATTCTCATGATCAATCACTTCTGGTAGAAGCTATAAGTTGTTCCAACCATATCTATAATTTATCTACTCATAATGACTTAAATGGAATGACTTCTTTTGAGACATGGTGTAGAAGAAAAATGGTTGTGAAACACTTCTGAGTATTTGGTTGTCTAGCATGGGCACACATATCTTCAAAGAAATGCAAGAAACATCCACCAAGGCCTTGTACATTCATTGGATATGAAGAAATTCTTAAGGAATATAGAATTATCAATCCAGAGACTCATGAGATTGTCATAAAGATGAATGTTCACTTTGAGGAAAGTTTACCCAAGTTATCATCTACTCAATCCTCTCCATACTTCAGACATTGTAGAAAATGGTAGTGATAGGAGTGGAATGATTCAGATGGTTCATTTAGCTCAACCCCTACATGAGGTATTACACCTTTTCTTGGTACACTTAAGGTTGAGGACACTCATTCATCATCATCCTCTACTAGACATCATTGGATTAGACAAACTCTTGATTCAACAGGTTCATTTGTGGGGGATCCTTCAAACAGTTGCAAGAAAAGGTCACAATATCATCACATTCCACATGCATACATTACTATAGTAATAGGTCTATATGATTCAACATAATAGGGTACACCTTGTCTTCCAATTAAAACATCATGAGATGACTACTTCATAGATAGTTCAGGTTTGTTTGAGAAATCCTACATTGTAGATATGAGAGACATCATTGATGATATACATCTTCTCATTGGTGGATAAGATCCTTCTTCATTTGTTGTGAGGGAACACACTGATGCTCTTTTCCATTCTCTACATGATCATTATTTCCAGGTTGATGTGATTGTGGATCCTTACGTATAGAAGTTGCAGGAGGTCTCTTTATCATTTGGGGAGACACTTGTTTCTTTGGGAAATTTTCTACATCCATCCTTGTTTGATCCTCACTTGTTCTTTTTAGTAGTTTTGGAAAGGGAAACCTTTGACATTGACATAGGGACAATTGAGAAGTTTTCGGAGACATCATTCATCTTGAGGTTTCTTTCAAAAAATTCAGAGACATATCATATACACCTATGACATTATTTATTCCTAAGGGGATGAATGTTTTTTGTGTTAGATACATGAGAAGGGGGGGGGATGAATTCATTAAGTCCAATTATACTACAGTCCCAAATTCCTACTCAAATATATAAAAAAAATTCAATAAATAAATGTAAATAGCTCGGTAAACACTTGATTGTGTCTTTCTGATTAATTAACCGACTATGCGATAAATTATCTAGTATATATACCGATCAAACCAATAATTGTAATGTGTAAATTACAATAACAAAAGGACACATGCATACACATTTAACACTTTATTTTTAGCTCATGTAACCCGGGACCAGTACCCGAAATATTTTCACTATTTTGAAGTGAGCTTGGCTAAGAGCCAACCATGTAAAAGGTTAAAAAACACACTGAAAGGTGTGACCTTGTTAGAGGATTGTTCACTAACAATTCTCTATGACCATACATTCACTTGGGTCAACAAGAAAATAACCAACATTAATTTAATGTCATAATGAAATAACAAAGATGGTTAAGTCTCACTCGATTAAGAGATTTTGTCTTTAGAAATGGTTAGAAAGAAATAGTATATGACCTGATTCAAATGAAACTTCACTTGCCAATATTTAGATCTATGCAAAGCTTAATATAACTTTGGTAAACATAATATCTTCAATCTCTCTTCTTCCTCAAACTCTAAACAACTTGGTTAATCTCCTTATGATGCTCGGTGTTGTTTGTAGAATCACTCAGTTCTCACTTCAACCTATCTAACCAGCTTTCATGTTTTCAATATTCTTCCTCATGTGATCCCTTCCTTTGAATTTATTGTCTCCTTATATAGACATGAGTTCAGCCATATATTTTTCCTTTTAATCTCCTTGGTTGATTTTCCTCTTTGACCTTCCTTGAAACTTGTGCCTTGAAACATTTTCATTCTTCATCATCCGATCAAACTTGAATTTTGATAGCCATAGATTTTCATAACTAACTTTATCTTTATCCCTAGAATCTTCTAGATTTGGCCAACTGATTATCTCATTTTGGAAATCACATGTTCCTCCTTATTTCTCCTTCTTGGTCAATACCGTGATGTGTCAACTTCTTCCTTCTTGGTTAATACCACACTTGGTAGACACTACAACTTCTCATTGTATACTATATCTTCTCAGTGTACACTAAGTTATTCATATACTGGCCCCATTAACTTGTACATTCTTGATCTTCAATACTTAACAAAATCATGTAATCCAATCAAATCAAAATCATACTATCATAGACTCATCAATAAGTTACCCAATGAATACCATATTCATAACTTACTCATACATCTCATCTTCATGCAAATATCTCTTTCCTTCACCAATATTATCTTCTTCAGATGTTTGTAACTATCATGATAAGTACAGTCAAAACTAGTTGACATCAATGATAGTATAACAACTGATCTAATGTCTCACATATACCTTAGTAGCTTGGGGATCATCTTCATATTATGTTCTCTAAGTATTCAATCACTTGTAATCTAAAAATCTCTCCCTTTGGCTTTGATGGAAATATAATACGAAATATGCCATGAGAGAATACCAAACATCTTAAGTTTCTACAACTCTGTATTTATGTGTGACTCAGTAAGATCTTCGTTAGCTTATTACTTTAATATATTTAATCACTACACACCATCTCTCTCCATAGTAGTATGATTTTCTATTAAGTGCCTATTCTCTTCCTTTCAATTAGCTTCATTTCTAACTAATATTTCATCATCTCTCCCATATTATCATCTGTCCTAAATATTTCATGATCATCTCTCCCTTTGAAAAATATGCCAAAAACAATAAGCTCTTCAAGAACCAAATAAGTATCACTTTAATTTATTTTCAGATTCTTGTACCTTGCATGTACATATGTTCTCAGTTTTATCTTGTCTTCCATCTTCTTCACAACCTCATAAATCCCAAAGTGTGAACATCATGCATCACCATCATTAGATCTTCTGATAGGAATAGGTTGATGTAACCCCATATCACCTTAGTGACTTTTAGATAGGAGATGGACCCCTAGTCTACTTATCAAGTACTCAAATGTATCCTTCAGTAAGGGCTTTTTGAATATATCATCAAGTTGCTCTTGTGACTTCACATATTCTAATATGATCTATTTCTCCTGAACTTGCTCCATCAAGTAGTGATATTTAATAAATATGTGCTTTGTATTTGCATGGATTATTGGATTCTTTGAAATGTTTATAGCACTTGTGTTGTCACAATAAATTGTCACTAGATTAGTGACCTCTACATTCATACCTTCCAACAATTTTTTTATCCATGCAATATTAGAATGATTAGCAATATATACAACATACTCATCTTGAATTGAGAAATGCATCCTTATTTATTACTTATCCATGTTACTGATATTTATCCCAAAAAGAATGCTCCACCAGTAGCTCTTTTTCTATCATCAATATTGCCAGCCTAATCAGCATCTATATAAACTTTAAGTTCAAAATTTCCTTCTTTATTATACCACAAACTATAGTTCTCAGTGTTCTTCAAATATCTCAAAATTATTTTCACAAGAGTCATATGTGTGTCTTGAGGATTAGCAGAAAATCTAGCTACTATGCCAATAACATGTGCAATATTTGGTCTAATATGCACAAAATACATCAATTTTCTAATTATAGATCTATATAAGGTTTGATTTACCTCTATTGACTTGTCATCCTTGGTCAACTTGCATCTAGTTACCATAGGTGTACCAACTAGTTTTGAGTCTTCCATAGCGAATGTCTTCCATATTTATTTAATGTATTTAGATTGTGTGATGTAAATGCCTTCCTTCTATTGTTTTATTTTCAAACCAAGAAAGAATTTGATCTTTCCAAACATCAACCTTTCAAACTCTTTTCTCATTTTAGTAGAAAAATATTTACATAAAGTATCATGACCTCCAAATATGATATCATAAATAAAAATTTCAACAATAAGAATCTTATCATCCATTTCACATTTCAAATATAGGTTGTTGTTATCGACTGTTCTAAAAAATCCAATTATTATGAGATAAGAATGCAGTCTTTCATACCATGTTCTTCTTTCTTGCTTCAGTCCATAAAGTACCTTGTGTGTTTTAAAACTATGTTCTTCTGATTAGGATCAACAAAACCTTCAGGTTCTTCAATGTATACCTCTTCTTCAAGTATCCCATTCAGAAATGCAGATTTTACATCCATCTAATATACCTTAAATCCTTTGTAAGAAGGATATGCAAGTAGTATTCTTACTCTTTCAAGGTCTAAAAAGAGGTGAAAATGTTTCTCCATAGTCAATTCCTTCTTCTTGTGCATAACCTTTTGAGAATAATCTTTCTTTGTTCCTTGTAACATATCCATTTTCATTCAATTTGTTTTTGAAAATCCATTTGGTGCCAATCACATTTTTGTCTTTAGGCTTTTGTACTAATGTCCATGTCTTGTTTTTCTATATTTGCTCAATTGCTTCATTCATTACTTTAATCCAATCATCATTTGCCAATGTATCCTAAATAGTTTGAGGTTCAAATTCAAAAACCAAACATGTATTGTTCCTTAACTTCTTTTCATCATTCCTACTCCTTTGTCTCCAATTATATGATCTTTTGAATGGTGTCTTCTTACATATTTTTCTAGTACAAGTTCAGATTTTTGTTCTTTAATGTTTTATCCACTCGGTGCATGATCATCATTTTCCTTAGTAGCTCTTTGTTATTTCTTGGTTTGTAATAATTGATTCTCGATAGCAGTATTTTGTAACTCGGTGACTCCAAGTTGTTGCTCAGGTAGAGTGTCAAGATATTCTATGTAAACAAATCTATCATAGTCTTTTGGTTCATTCCTTCTTTCTTCATCATTCTTCTCTAAAAACTTATCAACTCTCACATTTTCACTCTCAATCATCTATTTAGTAGTCTTATTCAAACATTTATAATCCTTACTTCTAGTAGAATGACCTAGAAATATGCTTTCATCACCTTTAGAATCAAATTTACCATTTCTAGCATCTTTCAAAATGTAACATCTACTTCCAAGTATTATGAAATAACTGACATTAGGTGTATAACCATACCATTCGTCTCTTTCTTTAGTTGTACTCGGTTCAATGTAAAAATAGAAGTACTAACAACCTCTCTCCCATAAATTTGTGCAAAATATTTTTCAATCATCAATGTTCTAGCACAATCAACAATTGATTTTTTCCTTCTTTCAACGATCCCATTCTGCTGAGGTGTCCTTGGTGCTGATACCTATCTCTTTATTCTATGTTCATTACAAAATTTAGTAAATTCATTAGAAATAAATTCACCACCTCTATCTGAACTCAAGCATTTCAGTTTCTTACCAGTTTCTTTCTCTATTTTTTCTTTGTACAATTTAAACATTTGAAAAGATTTTGATTTTTCTTTTAAGAACATGATAGACATCATTCTAGAGAATTCATCAACAAACAAGATAAAATATTTATCTACATAATAACTATGAGTTCTCACTGGACCACATAAATTAGTATGAACCAAATCCAAAATTGCTTTAGAAGAGTATTGTTTGCTCTTAAAATTAGACTTTATCATTTTACCCATTTGACATTATTTGAACATCACTTTGTCGAGCTTAGACAAACTCGGTAAACCTCTAACTTTTCTTTTCTTATTGATATTTACCATGTTGTAAAAAAAAAACATGACATAACCTTTTGTGCCATAACAAAACATTATCATTCTTAGCCAAAAAACAAGAAGTTTCAACATTGTTTAGATAAAATAAGTTACCTCTAGATTGTTCATGAGTACCGATCAACATTCTAGCACCATCATATATCTTCACTTTTTTTACTCAAATGTAACTCGGTGACCTTTATTATGCAAATGTGCAACACTCAAATGATTATAGTTAAGTCTCTTTCACCCAGTAAGCATGTTCACATCTGATCTTGTTATTCAATAGTATATATCCTTTACCTTTTACTTGACATGATGTATGATTTCCCATTTTTACAGATCCACCATTATAATGTTCAAGATATTAAAACTTATGTTCATCACTAGTCATATGATTTGTGAGGCCACTATCAATAATCAACTTGTATCATTCTTTCTTAGTTTATAAATAAGTGCATTTTCTACATACCTTTTTATCTAAAAAAATTCCTCCTTCAATGCAATGAACACCACTTCTATATATTCATCAGTTTCAGTCTTGGTATCAATATCCTCTTCCAATAGGTAGCATTCCTTATTACCTTTATCTCCATAGTCTTTGTTTTCTATGTTTCCATGTTGTGGGTTACCTCTTTGATCTTGGTACTCTCTTCTATCATTATTTCTTTCACTTGATCTTTCACTTTTCTTCTCATTATCATTCTTATCAGAACATCTTGCAGAAATATAACCAATATCTTTACATTTAAAACATACCAAGGGTAGTTTACCTATATATTTTCATTTTCCTTTCAGTAGCCTTCTATCCATTAATTCTTTAAGATCATCAAACTCATCCTCTTCATCTTCAGTATCACTTCCATTTCTTATTTGATGTCTACTGCTTGATCTTCTAGTAGTTAAAGATAACACAAATGCAGATTCTTCCTTAGGTAAAACATTGTTATCAAAGTTGTTAAGCTTAAATGTAGTCAATCTACCAATCAAACTATCAAAGGAAATAATATTACCAGGAGCTTATCTCATTTCATGTATGATAGAGACTCTAATAACATATGTAGGTAATAGTGTTCATAGAATTTTACTTATCACAGTTTCCTTTTCAATAATTCCACGTCCACCTCGGATAACATTCACCACTTCCTTGACTCAGTTGTTGTACTAAGTAATGTTTTTACCTTCTTTCATCTTCATATAATCAAATTTACCTTTTAATATTTTTTTTATTTTCCCTGAGAACATTCTAATCTCCTCGATGAACAAGTGTCAATTTTGTTGGAAATATTCAAGACTATCTAGGTTACTGAGAGGGGAGGGGTGAATCAGTAACTTCAAAACTTTTAATAGATTCAGATCTTAATAATATTAGATTGATAATCTGACTACATGCATGAGTAACAGAAAGAATAAAACATTCATAACACTTAGAACATAGAGATTTGGTGACCCAGAAACCTTCCAAGTAGAAAGTAAAACTGGGGTGGGAATGATACCCACAAAACTTCAATACTGCAGTATAAATTTTGTCAGTTAAGGCTTACAATGATCACTTCTGATGATCTGCCCTGTTAGGAGCAATAAGGACTGCTAGGTCCACCTTGTTAGAGGATTTACAAACATACAATGAAGTATGCACTCGGTTAAGAGATTTTTACAAAGACTATTAAGTCTACCCGGTTAAAGGATTTCAAGCTGATTCACCTGTTACGATGAAACAGTAGATCTCTTACTTGTAACTATACTTGCTAATTGAGATTCTTTGATGTACTAATCACCTTCTGTGATGGATAAATCTTTTCTCCTTCTTATACTACTGTAGCCCTTTGTAATTCGCTTATCTCTGCCTTTCTCTCTTTTTCATACTTGTCTATTTTTCATTTTATTTTTTTTATACTTGGATATGACATAAAACATTGTTTATATATCAATCTAAGTTAGTTCCAAAACAATTACAAAGTTGGCTCTTAAAAAAGTAAACATAAATATTACTGAGTCGGCCCAAATATAGTTACACGGTTATTGCAAACTAACTCGGTGACTTTCTGATACTCGGCGTCCACTGCATTACTCGGCATCATCATGCACTCAGTAGAAGTGGAAGCTCGGTCCATACTAACCACTCGGTCATAGTTTCGAACTTGGTAAACACTGGAGACTCGGTACATAAAGTGTTACTCGGTAGAAACTAAATTTCCTATTTTAACCGTGCAGCACTCGGTAAACACTGTGAAACTTTGCGAGCTCAGTATGCACTGTTCTACTCGGTAAGCTCTGCTCGGCTCGATAAGCTTTGTTCTTCTTGGTAAGCTCTGTTCTTCTCGGTATGCACTGATCTTCTTGGTATGCACTGATCTACTCGGTATGTACTAATCTGCTCGGTATGCACTGATCTGCTCAGTATGCACTGATCTGCTCGGTATGCACTAATCTGAATAAGTGTTGTCACTAATGACAATCATGCTTAATGCCAACACAATTTATCCCACATATATTTGTCTTTTATACAATTCTTAATGTATTCAAATTCAACATCTGATAGAGAAGAAGCAATCTCAATCATCATACCATTATGTTCTTGTCTTTCTTTCATTTGGTTGATAGTCAGAGGACCAGTAGGAGTTATCAAATCATTTTCCAAATACTATAATGAAAAATCTTCAATTCCTGATAGATACAACTTCATCTTGCTTTGCCATTTTGAGAAATTATCTTTGTTCAGCTTCAACACCTCTCTCTTATATATCTTTAGATCTTTAACTTAAGTCCTTAAAACTTTTTTTACAAGTAGTGGTTCTCATTGCACCAAAAGGTCGACCTATTAATGCCTAATACAACTACTAGAATTATAGAAGACACAGGAGGTGATTAAGCCATGGCACAAATCTCGAGGGCAGTGCTGACCATTTTTCCAATAATCTCCCCCTCAGTGTTACCTATGGGGATTTGAACCTGTGACCAAGTTCTGATACCACTTGTTACAAGTAGTGGTTTTTGGTGCACCAAAAGATTGACTTGTTAATTCCTAATACAACCACTAGACTTATAGAAGACACATGAGGTGGTTAAGCCATGTCACAAATCCTGAGGGGGCCATTGACCATTTTTCCATCAACTAATTCCTTTAAGAACTTGTTCTCTAATACCAATTTTTGGATAAATGAGAGGGGAGCATGAATTAGTTATGTACAGTTATCCTATAGTCCCAAATTCCTCCTTAGATGTATAAATAAATTTCAACAAATAAACTTAAATATCTTGGTAAACATTTGAATGTGTCTTTCTGATTCATTAACTGATTGTCAGATAAATTATCTAGTGTATATATATATATATATATATATATATATATATATATATATATATATATATATATATATATATATATATATATATATATATATATATATATATATATATATATATATATATATATATATATATATATATATATATATATATAGATCAAACCAGTAATTGTAATTTGTAGAGGAATAACAAAACAACACATTCATACACATTTAATACTTGATTTTTAACATAGAAACCCTTTTAGGGGAAAAACCACCTGGGATTGGTACCCAAAATATTTTTGCTCTTTTGAAGTGAGCTTGGTTAAGAGACAACCCTATTAAAAGTTACAAAACACACTGTAAGGTGTGACTTTGTTAGAGGATTTATCACTAAGATTTCTCTGTGACCATACATTCACTTGGGTCAATAAGAAAATAAGAAATATTCATTGAATGTCAAAATGAAATAAAAAAGATGACTAAGTCTTACCTAGTTAAGAGATTTTATTTGTAGAAATGGTTAGAAAACAATAGTATATTCACCTGATTCAAATGCAACTTCACTTACCAATATTAAGATCTATGCTAATCTCAATATAACTTTGTTCAAAATAATCTATTCAATGTCTCTTCTTCCTCCAACTCTGTTATGCTCGGTTAATCTCCTTTGGATGCTCGGTGTTGTCTATAGAATCACATGGTTCTCACTTCAACTTGTCTGACCAGATCACATGTATGCATTCTTCTTCCTCATGCAATCCCTTCCTTTGAATTTCTTGTCTCCTTATATAGACATGATAATATGTTTTATTTTCAGCCATATATTTTTCCTCTTAATATCCTTCATTGATTTTTCCTCTTTAACCTTCCTCAAAACTTATGCCTTAAAAAATTTTCATTCTTCATCATCCGATCAAACTTGAATTTTGACAGTTGTAGATCTTCATAACTAACTATATCTTTATCCTTGGAATCTTTCAAATTCATCTATCTCATCATCTCATGTTGGCAATCATACATTCCTCCTTATTTATCCTTCTCAGTCAATACTCTGATGTGTCAATTTCTTCCTACTTGGTTAATACCATACTCAATGTACAATACACCTACTCGGTGTATACTACATCTTCTCAGTGTACACTAAGTCCTTCATATACTAACCACATTAATTTATCCATTATTGATCTCCAATACTTAACAAAATCATGTAAGCCAATGAAATCAGTATCATATTGTCATAGACTCGTCAACAAGTTACCCAATGAATACCATATTCATAACTTACCCATACATCTCATCTTCATGCTAACATCTCTTTCCTTCACCAATATTATCTTCTTTAGATGTTTTTAGCTATCATAATAAGTCCAATCTAAACTAGTTGACATAAATGATAATATAAAAAATGATCTAGTGTCTCACATATACCTTAGTAGCTCGGTGGTCATCTTCACATTCTATTCTCCAAGTAGTCATTAAGTTATAGTTTAACAATATTACATTCATGGACCAACTTCTACATTTGTCTTGCAGCAGCTTTCACTAATGATCATTCTACATTGAGGGGGGGGCTACCATGCCTCTCTTCTTCTTCTACTACTTCTCTCTTATGGGGGGGGCTTTTTCCTCATATGGGGTTTTTTCCTTCACATACTTCTATATTGTATATACATGACATATGTCATAATGGGGGGGTCTTGATTACTACATCCATCCATGCATCTTGTTTTTCATCTTTGTTTTTGTGGGAGGGATTTTCCCATGATTTTTTCTCTCTTTCTCTACTTTTTGAGAGATTTCATTGCATTACTCTCGCATATTGTACATGGGAACCTAATATGGCCTAGTAGTCGGGACCCATCATGCATTATCATCTAGAATTTTGAGCTTAAGTGCATTCCCCCAAGTGTCACTTAAGGGGGGTTGTTCATGTAATTAAGTATTCACTAATTACAATTTACTTATGTTTACTTATGATAATCCATTTTCATATTAGTTGTCATTGAGACACCTAGGATTTTGCATTTCATTTTACCGCATGGTGTAGGAGAAATTCCACTTTAGGTAGTGATAGTTGGCATCTCATACCTCTTGTGGGTGACATCCACCTTTAGTTCTATTATCACATTATCATCCTCTCAATGTTGCACATGTTTCACATACTTTTTTGTACAATGGAGAATGTTCCACTTTTGGTGGATAGGTGATTCCACCTAGTGTGGTTGATATCTTATCATTTCCTTATCATGTAGTCTTATTGTATTGCCTATATATTTAGGTACTCCTACTTTGTATTTATCCATTATCATTTGATCATATATTATCTTATCTCTCTTATTTGTGACATCTATTGAGCTTCTAGATCTTGGCATTTTATTCTTTTCCTTAGGAAAATTCTTACAAAAAAAATCACCACAATATTTTCTATTTCTTCATCTTCTCTAAAGTTTCCACTTGGGAACTGCATTTTTGTGATTTTGTTTCTGCTTTTGTGTTTAAGAGTAGATTGATGGAATTTTTCTTTTTTACTTTCATCTCCTTTAATAAACCATTGTATCCTTGAATTTTTATTCCAAAATACTTTATATTATTTTTTGAGCTTAATCCATCTCTCCGTTAAGGATATTTCCTCATGGTATATGGATTTATCTTTTTCACCTTTCTCTATTTTTATTTAGATATCTTTGAGATTAGAAAAAAACTTCTTAATGTCATCAAAAATATTTCCAAAGGAAGTTCTATTCCATCCTTTAATAAATTTAATTTTCTTACTGACTTGGACCATAGGAGAGCCAACACAAAGGATACTCCACCAAATTTCCACAAGACTATGGAATTTTGGGTGAGTATTCCACATAGTTTTAAATATAAAAGGGGAAGGCCCTTTTTCCTTCCTCCATCCTAGTCTAGGTAAAGGATATTATGGTTAGATCCAGTGTTGGGTTGAGAAATGAGGCTGAAATTAGCTAGACTCATCAAATTAGAGGATAGTAAAAAATATGTCCATTCTAACTTGAATTATATTTCTCCCTTGTATTCTATTAAACCATGTAAAAATTGATCCCTAAAGGTCAACGAAAATCATATGAGTAACAAAAATAAAATCACGTAGGCCTTCCATGCTTTCTCTAAAATCCTCTATAACACCAAATTTCTCCGAGGGCTATAAACAAGAATTAAAGTAACCCGCTATCATCCATTTTTTAGAAATTCTTCTTAAAATGGTGGAAGAAAAGGAATCACATAGGCTCTCTTATGGGATCTAACATTGGGAGCACACACATTTATCAAGTTCAAATATATTCTATAATCTATAATCTTGAATATAAAAATCAAACTACATTTTGAGGAGTGGAAGAGGGTACCTACCACTTTATTAGGATTCCATAGGGTAACCATACCACCAGAAGCTCCTTCCACATCACTAGTCTCCCATTTTGCAGTAGGATAAATGTTCTTCACTAACTTATTGAAACCCTCTTTTTCATTTTAGTTTCTTGTAAAATTTGAATATTCATATTATTTTCTAGAATACCATATTTAAACATGTGTTTCTTAATGTGTCTATTTAAGCGTCTCAAATTCTATGAAATTATTCATGATCAACTAAAATTTTGTAACAACCCAACCTTGGATTTATCTCTAACTCCAAACTAGAGTGGTCATATAATTTATTATTCTTTTTAATGTCAGAAAATGCATCAATAGTCCTCTATTTTTAATTCACTATAACATCCTTTTCTATTTTTCTTTCTCTACTCTCCTTTTGTGTTGGCCTACCTTTCTTAGAATCACAATTGACATCTATTTTTTTCTTCCCTTTTCCTTTGTCTTTAGCTATACTCCATTTAGAATCCAAGTCATCATCTTCATTCCCCACCTTAGAGATAGGAGGTGGGGTGGGGGGCTTGAGGAGAACCTCAATAGTGATAAATTGGTCTTACAACTAGAAGATACACATAGGTTATTAGTAGATCTTAGAGTAATTAAAGGGTCACTATTTTCTTTATTGGTCTGGGCATCCTTTTTTAAACTACATCCTCCAATATCATCCTATCCAAATTGAGTATTTGGGGAAAAGGGGAGTGGGGCTTCTTGGGAAAAAACAACACTTTGGATACCCTCACATTCATTTTAGATATTCAGATCCATAATCATCTTGTTCATTGTTTATTATTGTAATCTTGATGTAGTAGGAGCTGACTTTCCTTCCACAACGCTATTATCTTCATTTAAAATAACATTATTGTCTTTCTTCTCATCTTTATCCTTAGTAACCTTCTTCTCAAAGATTCATATTTGTGTAGATTCTATAGCTTTGTCCAAAAACTTGGAATAAACTTGGGTTGAGGTAGGCCAATAGAGGTAGAGGTCATCAAATCATCCAAAATGTATCTCTTACTTAATCCAAGAGACTTCTCCACATCATAGGTGGATGCGGAGGGGAGGACATGTTGGAAAAATGGTCAAAACTCCCCTCAGGATTCATGAAATGGGTTAACCACCTCCTGTGTCTTCTATAAGTCTATTGGTTGTATTAGACATTAACAGGTCGATCTTTTGGTGCAATGACAACAACTACTTGTAACAAGTGGTATCAAAGCTTGGTCACATGTTTGAATCCCCTTGCGTAACGATGAGGGTGGGACTTTTGGAAAAATAGTCAACACTCCCCTTAGGATTCATGACATGGTTTAACCACCTCTTGTGTCTTCTATAATTCTAGTGGTTGTATTGAGAATTAATAGGTCAATCTTTTGGTGTAACAGAAACCACTACTTATAACACCTGACATTCATAATATTCTCGTCTCCCTTAGGTTCTTTCTTCTCTTCTAGGATTTTTTGCTACTGATTCCTATTTTTATGGAATCTAGAAATATTACTCAAATATCCATATTTCTTATAGATCTGACAATTTTTTCTACATTCTCATATTCCAAATGACACTCCCAGGATACATACTTAGATTGGAGGATTATAAATGTAAGATATAAAAAATTCACCATCAGATTAAAATAGATTCTTGCAAATATAATTCATGATCTCCGTTGAGTGATTCCATCCACCATTAGGAATGAGCCAAAGGACTCAATAATACCTCTAAATAATTCAAAGTTCCAAAACTCTAAGGGTAAACTAGAAGGGTGAACCCATGTGGGAGATAGAGCTCCCAAATAATTTTGGGCATAGAAATGAAAATTCCATTTGTATAAGGATAATATTTCTATGGTTTCTTCGACACATTTAGGGTCCATTTTTTATAACATACAACAACAATATTCTTTGTTCATAAAGATGAAAATAAATAAGCTATTAGATATAACATTGATTTTAACACTTTCTTCTAGATTCCATTGGGAGGAGACCCATTTCCTAAGTTAGTCAATAGAAGGTCAAAAGGAAATAAACTCATCCACAAAGGTGGTAGTGCTTTAAATTGCCTAGAAACTCTTTTCAGTCTCCTTGATAAAATTTGGTTTTTACTGCTTGATTTGTGCTCTTTATTGATGGTTTAGGGTTTAGAGTTTTATGATTTCACAATATATTTTTTGGAAACCCTAGGTCTATTATGTTTTGTCATTACTTTTTGGTTCATAGGGCTAAGGTTTTTTATGTCATGAGAAGGGGCCACCTTTATTTCCTAAATGTTTTAGCTTACTCGATCTCCTTTTATTATTTTTCCCTGACTCTTTTTTTCCTAAGTCTAAGTATTCCATTGGTCCTATTTTATCAATGAAAAAATTAAGGGTGTGGTCTTTGTTCTACGTGTATCCCCTTTACTTTACTAGCAATGTGCTACGTGTCTTATTTTCATTGGAGCCACAATACTATGATGACATCTTTTTGAAGACTTTGTTGATCATAGCATTGTGAAAGGATGTCATATGTCATTTGTTTAATTGAAGAATGAACCTTATGAAGTGTTTTAATATATTACACTACATTTATTATGGTTATCAAATGAGTTATTTAGAGTGCGTCATTTAGAATGTGCTCAAAATAGATGGAGATGTTTTAAAACAAAGATTAAGGTGATCAAGAGTTAACATTTAGGCTAAGCGATGTCTTATTGTGATCCATGTGAACCTAACCTATCGGGAGTATGCTAAGACATTCAAACATTAGTTATAATAACAACATACATCAACATATATAAATTATTCACAAGCCACCTCAGATTGAGTTGAAACGGGAGCACCCAGGCACCGTTTGATTTTATCATTTAAGAGGGATGTGGTTGTGGTCTCCAAGCACAATAAACCTATCCCTAACACATATTAGAGAACATTAGGATCATTTTTAAGCCATGGAGACCCCAAAAGTGGCACAAAATTAGGTATAGGAAACCTATTTTTCCCCTAGGGTTCCAATGGTGCAAGAGATGAAATATAGATTGTAGAACTAGAGATGAGATGAAAGATTGATTTTACCTTCAATATGGATGTGATATGACATGAAAATAGTATGAAAATCTTTAATTTAACTATGATAATCCATTTAGGCTAAGATAAGATGAGTTACAAAGCATAAAAACATGAAGAAATCTAACAATTCTAAGATATATTATGCTAGTCTAGATGTAATTTAACATGATAAAAATGCTATGAAAATGAAGAGTGAATTGGTAATTTTCTCTTGGAATGAGGGATATTTATAAATTTAGAGAAGAGGCTTGGGTTAGGAAGGGTGGTCAGGGTTTAGGACCAAGGGTTGGGGTTTAGGGTCAAAGGGATAAGGATGAAGGGTTGCTCACACCTGTGTAAGAAGAGAGATAGGTCTTCATTAAGAGGTTGTAAGAGACATTAATGAAGGTTTAAGGGGTCATTAATGAGTCTTTAAATCTCATTAATGATGGTGTTGACATTGAGTCAAAGGGAGAGGGTTTCGGATAAGAGCGTTAGGAATCACCCCTTAAGCGGGGTTAGGGAGTGATTAGGAAAAAAATGATAGGTTCAAAAGAGTCTAGAAGATATCTAGGATTTTAGGGATTTAAATAAATAATTAATTTATTTAAAGAGGGTTTGGGTTTGGAATAATTTATTAAATGATTTAATAAATTTAGGATGGAATAATGATCAAATTTGATTTAAACATTTTTGGGCAGGGTTCTTTAATTAAATATATTTATTTAAAATAGAGGAGGATAATAACAATAATGATTAATTAATTAAATAATTATGATGTCATCAGGACTTTTAGTAATTAATAAGTGGATTTTTAGGTGTCTACACTTATAACAAGAGATCAATCTTTGATACGATCTAATAGTTATTGTGATCCCATAGTTAGAAGATTATATATATTTAAGCATTGTAGCATTGTGGGATGTTGTTGCATGTCTTGTCCGAGCCAAGGAAAACCAACTATGGGGCCAAAGGACTAAGATGGAATGGACAAAAAGTTTGACATTTCTTAAATTGGTTGATAAATTGGTCCATGTGCCAACTAGGAAGTCAATCTCACATTGAATTTAGTGTGATCTGACTGATTAACCAAGGTAGATGAAGATCAACAACCAAAATTTAAACTTGTTCCAAATTTTAGTTTGATCCATTTTTCATGTCAAATGAAATTTAATGGTGACTGTGATATTGAAAAACTATTTTAGACTAAGATAAAAGAGGATTTTGATGCCATTTTTCATTCGCCAAAGAATTTAGAAGTTGAATAATTCATCTCGAGAGCTAGAAAGGTATGAATTGAGATTTTGTTGCAAATGGTCTGATGTTTTTTTGTGATAAAATAGTAAGTAAAATTTTTATTCTTTCTCTATTCATTTCAAGGTTACTATTGGGTGAATTGTGTTTTAAATTGTAGGGATTTTATTTGTAGGATATAGAGGAATTAGGGTTTGATTGAATTAATTAAAGATTTATAGAAATTATGTTGTAATTCACAAATTTCTTAGCAAGCCCTAGTTTTACCCCGTTTCTTCCTCAATTTTGAATTTAAAGCGCTAGTTGTTAAAATGGCACTCCAAAGACCTCATTTATGATAGATAGAATAGAAAAAAAGGAAATCCTATGTGTTGGAAACTACAATTGAAACAATTGCTATATAGTCATTGATGTCAAACCTTAACTCATAAGATAGTTGCTATCTAGTAGAGTACCATATCTTTTGATTGATGAAGAGGATTTGAAAAGAGGAGATAACAAGAGGACCTAAGGAAAGATTGAGTTATGTGATACTTGAATGGGTACTTGATTAGTTGGCACATTGACAAGGTAATGTGTTGTTTATCTTTAACACTAAGTAAATAAGTAAATAGATTTGAAGCATAGGCTTAATCGAGAAAAAGAAAAGAAATTCAGTTTAAGCCGAGTAATGCTAGTGTCGACCGAGCGCTAGTATATGCCGAGAAAATTTAGTGTCGATCGAACATTAGTAATTAATGAGTATCAAATAATTAATCGAGAGAAGACAGTGTTTACTGAGAAGAACATTTTTTTAGCGATGAATGAGATATCGAGTGATGAATGAGTAGATGAACACAGTATTGACCGAGTGTCAGTAATTTACAGTTTGTGAAGGAATTTAGAATCCTAGTGGACATACTTGAATTCTTGGGATATGTAAAATGTGTTGAAATTAATAATGAATGATCTGGAGAATTTAATGCATGGTAAACCATTTTCTTATGGATTAAAGGATAATTTTGGAGAAGTATCTAGAAGGATAAGGAGGAGAAAAAAATGATGGAATGATTCAATGAATTTGACCTAAACCTAAGACCTATGGAAGAGATTAAGTGGAAAAAGATTATTCTAGCTGATCAAGGAGGTATAAGAATGACCTAGCTGTGAGTTTATGAAGTGTGTGTGGAAAGAGGTTGATTTTATTGACTGAAAAACCTAAGAAGAAGGCTAAGAAGAGATGTGAATAGTTGAACAAAGTTGAGGTGATTCCTTGAAGATATTTCTAAGAAGATCAGAGATGGAGATAGTAATGAAGGTCAGTCAAAAAATTAGCATATGAGCATATTGGATCTATATTTGCAAAGTGAGTTGTATATTTTAGATCAGAACCTACTGTTACTTTCTAACCACTATATCAGTTAAAATCCTTTAAGAAAGGTTGACCTAACAGTCATTTTATAAACCCTTTAATCCAGGTGACATTCTAATGGAATGTTCTTAGACCCTATAACTAGGCCACTCTTAACAAGGTGATTAAATCCTTTAATAGGGTAACACCTAACAGTGTGTATTGTAAACCTTTAACAAGGTTGGCTTCTCAAAAAGTGCATTTTAGAAGAGTGAAAATTTAGTAGCATGTTATTGGTGGTTTTTCCCATATTGGGTTTCCATGTTAAATCCTGGTGTTATACTTGTGTGAATTTTATTTTATCTATTTTTGTTGTGGAAAGTTTCATATTTTGAAAGTTAATTACTCTTCAGACAGTGGACTGTAAATTTTATGTTGCTAATATATTCTATAGAGACCAAGTGAATTGATCAATATATCTAAGTGTGTTGAAGAGTTTAAATGTTAAGTTGGTACATCTAGACCTGAGGATAACTGATTCAACCCCCCCCCCCTTAGTTATTCAATATTAAATATAACAATTAGTATCAGAGCTATTGGTTCTTATAAGGAGAGAAATTTTAAAGGTACTTGAAGCTAATGATCAAGATGTACAAAAAGGAGGTACCAAAGCTAAACAAGGAGAACTTCCCTGCATGGTAGAGCTTGATGAAATTACACTTAGCTAGTATTGGTGATTTGTCAAAATACTATGTGGAAAATGATTATGTACCAATTTTTGTACCTATGATAGCCAAAGAGATGAAGGAAAAACAAGAACCCAATAAGGAAATATTGGAGATTGCATCAGCCCTAAGCTATTCTGAATTTGAAGACGTCAAGGACTGTACTAATGCAAAGAGAATGTGGGACACACTAGTAGCTATCTATGGTGGGGACACAAATGTGCTGAGATCCAAATCTGAAAGCTTGAGAGGTAAGTTTAATGAAATGAAAATGATAGAAGGTGAAAACATTGTTCAATATTGTGGCAGAGTTAAAGAGGTAGTGAAGCTATTAGAGGAGCTAATGGAAACATTAATGATGAAACTATTATTAGTAAAGTGTTGAGAACCCTACTTCCTATCTATGCTATTAGAGTTTTTGTAATATAAGAATCAAGATGTACCCCTGGTAATGTCCTAACTTTAGAAGGTCTTGTTGGTAGGCTTACTACTTTTGAGTTGTCTTATTTTGATAATTTCACTACTCACAACATTGAATCCACATTCAAGTCTTAGAAGGTTCTTCATAAGTCTAAGAAAGGAAAAGAAAGATGTGTGAATAGTGACAATAACAAAGATAGTGATAGTGAAAATTATGATGATGATCTAGATGATCTTGAGGCACCTATGGCTAGAAGGCTACTGAGAGGAAAAGGAAAATTCAAAGGTAAACTTCCTATAATCTATTTCTCATGTAACAAAGTTGGCCATATTGCAGAAAGATCCCTTGACACAAATGACAAGGATGAAAGAAGGGAAAGGAAGTATAAAGACAAAATAAATAACAGAGATCATAGAAGGTACAAGGACTAAAAAGAAAAAGGTAAGAAATCCCATTATATTGCTGAAGAAGAAACTAATAGTGAAACCAGTGAATCTAATGATTGTGATGTAGAATTTGTTTATGTTGCTATGAAAGATGATTCTATTGAAGATGATAAAACTACACTTATTTCATATGTGAGTAAAGGTAATACATGGATTATTGATAGTGGTATCTCACATCACATGAATGGTGATAAAAGTATGTTTGAAATCCTAAATCATTACAAAGGTAGGAGTGTTAAGTTTGGTAATGATGCACCATGTCCTGTGAAAGGAAAAGGATCAATAAGATTAACTGATAAGATCAGATGTGATAATACTTATTAGGTTGAAGGTCTTAACTATAATTTGTTGAGTGTTTCACAATTGAATAGTAGTGGTTACCAAGTTGAGTTTCATCACAAGAAGGCTAAAATATTTGATGTTGCTAGTGAACTAATTGGAAGTGGAGAATAAACAATAGTTAATTTATTCTATCTAGACCTATCTGTGGAAACATGTTTGTTTGCACAATTTGATGATGTATGGTTATGGAATACGAGGTTGTGTCATGTGAACTTTGACACTTTGGTAAATAGTAGTAAGATGAAGAAAGTTAGAAGATTACCAAGATTGAATAAACCTGATAATGTGATGTGTAAACAATGTCAATTGGGAAAAATGACAAAGTCTAGTTTCAAGAGAAAGACATACTTTTGTAATATTTGGGAATTGGTTCATACTAACCTTTGTGGACCTATTGGTGTGAAAAGTTATTGTGGTGATAAATATTTTATTCTATTTTTTGATGACTATTCTAGAATGATGACTGTGATGTTTTTGAAAGAGAAATTTGATGTCTTTTAGTTGTTTAAGTGGTATTTAGAAAAAGTTGAGAAAGAAATAGGTAAAATCTTGAAATGTTTGAGATCTGATAGAGGAGGAGAGTTCATATAAAATGAGCTCAATATATTCTAAAATGATAGAGGACTAAAGACACAAATGTTTGCACCAAGGACACTGCCACATAAGGTATAGCAGAGAGAAGAAATAGATAAATTATGGATTTTACTAGAACACTAATAATAGAGAAGAATGTTGCACAAAAATTATGGAGAGAAGTTGTAAGTACAATTATTTATACCTTGAACCAAGTACAAATCAAGAAAGTTACAAATGCTACACCTTTTAAATTATGGTATGGTTATGCAACTAATGTAAAATACTTTAAAGTATTTGAAAGAAAATGTTATATACTGAAGGAAAATACGAATGGAAAAATTGATGCTAAAAGTGATGAAGGTATATTCCTAGGATATTCCACTAAGAGAAAAGCTTACAAGTGTTTGAATAATAACACGAAAAAAATTGTGGAAAGTGAAAATGTTAGAGTTGATGAATATGTAAAAAATAATGAAGTTGAGTGGAAGGAAGAACCTGAAGTTTGCAGATTCCTGCTGAGTCACAAGAAAATGTCAAGCATAAGGAGGATGTTGCCGAGAAATCTATAGAGGAGTAAGAGAATCTACTAGATGAGCCTGAAGATCAAGAACAAGTAGAAAGGATATTTGAGCCTACATTGGCACAGTATGTGAGAAAACATCACAATCTAGAAAAATTCATTGTAGATAAAGAATCTGAAGTCATGAGAAGAAGTAAGTTGAAAGATAAAACATTCTTGTTATGTGAATTTGAGCCTAAGACGGTGAAATATTCATTAGAGAATGAAGATTGGATTCAAGCCATGAATGAAGAAATAGAGTAGATAGAAAAGAACAAAAATTGGACACTAGTGCTGAGACCAGAAGACAAGAATGTTATTGGAAAAAAGTGGGTGTTCAAAAATAAGCAAAATGAACATGGATAAGTCACTAGGAAAAAAGCTATATTGGTATGCAATGGATATGTATAGGAAGAAGGAATTGACTATGGGGAGAAATTTGCCCCATTTTCAAGATTGAAAGGAGTAAGAACTATAGTTGAATATGAAGCTTTTAAAGGATTCAAAGTGTATCAAATAGATGTCAAATCTGTATTTATGAATGGAATAATAGAAGAAGAAGTATACATTGAACAACCAGAAAGATTTGTTGAGCCAAGGAAAAGGAACATGGTTTTTAAACTACATAAGGAACTATATGGATTAAAACAAGCCCCTAGAACATGGTATGAGAGACTGCACAATTATTTGCTAAAGATTGGATTTGTAAGGATAAATGACAACAAAAATCTGTATTTGAAGACTAAAAAAGATAAAGGATATTGTTAGCTAAAATATTTGTTGATGATATTATATTTGGAGGAGAAGATGCCCCATGTCAAACATTTTCAAATGAAATGAAAACTAAATTTGAAATGTCTATGTTTGGTGAGATCAAATTATTTGTTGGTTTACAAGTTTATCAGATGAAGAAAGGTATCTATATTAAACAATCTAAGTATGTCAACGAGATACTAAATTTTTTTGGTATGGAAGATTCTAGACCGGTAAGTACACCCATGACTACTGGACAAAAAATATCAAAAAATGATGATACAACTGAAGTATATCAAACCTTGTACAGGTCTATGATTGGAAAGATACAATATGTTGTCCATAGTAGACCATATATTTCCTTAGAAGTTGGGATTGTTGCAAGATTTTTTGAAAATCCTAAGGAGAATGACATGATGATAGTGAAAAGGATATTGAGATATCTAAAAGGAACAAAGGACTATGGATTGTATTACAAGAAGAATGAAAAGTTTGAACTGAAAGTTTACACCAATTCAGATTGGGCAGGAAATGTGGATGAAAGAAAGAGTACAAGTGGTAGAGCATTATTTCTAGGAAAGAGATTAGTCTCTTGGACAAGCAAGAAATAGAACTGCATCTCCCAATCTACAACAAAAGCTGAATATGTAGCAACAATAGTTAATTGTTTAAATTTAGTGTGGATTAAGCAATTGTTAAAAGGTATAAATGAGGAAATCACTAAGGCCAGTTGTTATTTTTTGTGATGACACAAGTGTTATTAATATATCAAAGAATCCTGTAATGCACACTGAGACTAAGCATATTGCTATCAAGTATCATTACTTGAGAGAGCTAGTTCAAGAAAAAAAAGTGAGATTGGAGTAAGTGAATACAAAGGAATAGTTAGCACATGTATTCACTAAGGAATTACCTAAAGATGCTCATGAATACCTTAGAGGTAAATTACGGGTGATTTCCCTAACTAAAGCTACCTATTAATATATAGGAGCATTGCATCAAATGGTACAAATCATAATATCTGACAAATTGATGCAAAGGAGGTCACACTTTAGGAGTTTCCTAGAGTTGTGAAAACTAAAGAAAAAGATGTTTATTAGTCATAAGAAAGATGACTGAGGGAGTAATAAAATTTAGAGAACTGACATGAAGATATCTACATGGTGAAGATGGATGTCTTTGGAATTTTTGTTAAAGAGGAAGAGATTTAGTCAACCTGAGAGAAAAGAAAAAGTGATCCTAAGAAAAGAGGGAGTGATTGAGAAAGATTCATTAAAATTTTGAATAGACTCTTTTGGATTGTATGGCAGAGCATGTAGTGTTTCGATCAATGCAAAAAAGGGAGATTACTGGAAACTGCAATTGAAATAATTGTTATATCATCATTGATGTCAAACCTTAAATTGTAAGACAATTTCTATCTAGTAGAGTACCATATCTTTTGATTGATGAAGAGGATTTGAAAAGAGGACCTAAGGAAAGGTTTAGTTATGTGATACTTCGATCAGTACTTGATTAGTTGGTAAATTAACAAGGTAATGTGTTGTTTATCTTTAACACTAAGTAAAGAAGTAAATAGATTTGAAGCAAAGGCTTAACTGAGAAAAAGAGAAGAAATTTAGTTTAATCTGAGTAATGCTAGTGTTGACTGAGTGCAAGTATAAGCCAAGAAAATTTAGTGTCGACCGAGCATCACTAATTTCTGAGTATGAGATAATTAACTGAGTGAAGATAGTGTTTTCCGAGTAGAACATTTTTTTAGCGATGAATGCGATATCTGGTGATGACCGAGGAGATGAACAAAGTATTTGATGAGCCTAGTTTATGGCCATTTGGTTTATGGTTTACAGGTTAAAACTTGAGTATTTCATGAGTTTTTCATAGACACTGTTCAAACTTTTTATGTTCTGATGCTATGCGTATGTGTGTATTTTGATAATTTTAAGACTGAAAGAATATGTTGAATATATATGTATTACATGGTTATGTAGAATGAAATTTGGTATTCTTTCCATTCCACATTAATGGAGTAGTGTCTATTGTAGCCATGTGATGAGGACAATGCTAGAGTAGGAAAACTTATTGTGAATCTTTATCTTGGATATGTGTTAGGGTTTCTTTGTGTGCGCTAATCTCTTGTAGGAAAGGATGGGTCAGTGGACAAGGAAGACTCAGCATCAACAAAAAAAGTGGCATCATTAAGATGAATAACTACTTTAAAGGTTCATAAAGATTCCACCATTTCCATTCAGTAGCGGTTACTGTTGCAGACTGGGTCAATTCAACATGTGACTATTTTGGAGGAAATCCAGTAGTCATGTGTTCCTATATACCTACGTAGTTGAATGCAGCTTAATCCTACATTAATTGGTCTTGTTTCTTTTGTATCCAGAAAGTTGTTATATCAATGTATTGGAGAATCCTAGTCTTTAGGAGTTCTATTTTAAGTTGTTGATAAATAAGTTGGGTTTCATGATTCCTGGTTAGCTAGTTTTTCAGGAAATCATTTTTGTAATCTAGCAAGTATTGAATACAACTTTGTTACTGCAACTTGTACTTATGTTTTTATGAATGAATGAATGACATTTCCAAATCTTAACCTTTGATTTTTTAGTCCATTCACTCTTCCATGGGGGCCCACATGGAAGGTAGGAATTAGTCTTAAGTTTTCTTGAATATTTAATTCTATGTTGCTCCTGTAGCCACTCGGTAACACAACCATTGGTTGTTCCTTGTAGCATAGATGCATAGCTAGTTTACTGTTTGAAGCATTACTTTAAGCTCTAGGTTAAGCTTTTGTTTTGATTCTTAATATAAATTTCTTGTAGTATTTTCATTACTTAAGTCATGATGACTTTGAAGATGGACTAGAGCATATATTTTGCAGACATCATTTCAAGTTTACGTTCCCAAATGATAAATCTAATGAGTTCGGTATTCTATCTTAAGGATGACACTTGATACCATTTAACCATAGATTCACTATAGAAGGATGTCCAATCCTTAGTCACTAAAGTATTATACTTACCAGTCTTTTTTGGTGCTATTGTCAGGAATGGTGTCAATCTAGTTCAACCCTGAAGTCATTATGTTAGTTTAAATTCTCCATTATTTTGCATGCATAGAAGAAGAAGAGACCATCTTGGGAGATTCCTTCCTCACATTATTCAGGATAAACCATTTGATATTTTTAATCCAGAGCCTGATGAACCCCAAGTCAAGAACATATAAGAAGAAGAACCATTTGAGAATCCATTTGATGATGCATATGAACAATTGCCTTGACCATGATCTTCTGAAGAATCATTGCATCTGGATGACCTTTTCACTGACCCTGAGTATTGGGATAATCCAATTTCCCTTGTTGTTTATCAGCCACAATAGCTAAGACCTCTGCCAAGGATGGCTCAACCTACCTTTCATTTCCCCATCCCTCCTCAGCAAGGTAAGCAAAATTTGAAGAACATACCTACCTCTCCACTTCCCAAATTTTACAGCCTTCTCACAAAAGACCCTGAAACCTTTCTCTTTGAGTTTGACATCCTTTGTAGGAGTTATGACTATACAACTGACACCCACAAGTTGAAATTGTTTCCATCTATTCTAAAAGAGGTTTCTTTAAGATGGTTCATGGGGTTGGGTGTCAACACTATAATAGATTGGCCTGCAATAAGCAATATGTTCCTTTCAAAATATAAAGAGTACTATAGGGGTCATGGTTTGAAGGGAGATGACATTTTCAAAATGTCCCAAAAGGAAGATGAAACCTTAGAAGATTATGTCTCAAGGTTTATGTTCAACTTGCAATGCAATACACAACACTAGCTGAACGAGGAATCACAAAAGGATCTATTCTTAAAAGGTGTAAATGATGGCAGCATTGAAGCCTTAGATCTTATGGTAGGTGGAGACATCACTCAAAAGATTTGGAATGACATAAAGAATATATGTCTGAACTATTCAAGAGATACCATGAAGAAAGGTAGAGGAATAAGATACCTACCTCATAAGTCTACTGGTTCAGGGGTGTCCTAGGTGAAGTTGTCAAACCTATTATTAGATTTTAAGCAAGACATCATCAATGATGTTTCCACTCAGCTAGACACCATGTAGGTGAGAAGGAAGAAGGAAGAAGCTTATGGTATGTTAGATGGATATTGTTCACATTATAGAGAAAAGAAATAGAACTGTAGATGAAATATTTTTGCAAGCTTGGAGTCACAACCAATGTCTACTGAGTTTAAATCCATTGATGAAAATGGAGAAGTGATCTACATTTCTCAATGAAGGACATGGGCTAAAAGACTAGGTATGCTACAAGATCCTCTCCAAAACTATAATAATAATAGTCAATGGAAAAATCATCAGATATGGGTTTTAGTGGGCATAACAATTGGTAACAACCTCAGCAAGGTTGGTAGAAACCTCAACAAGGTTGGAAACAACCTCAGCATGGTTGGCAAAAACCTCAGCAAGGTTGGCAACAACCTTAGCAAGGTTGGCAAAAACCTCAGCAGGGTTGGTAACAATCCCAACATGGGTGGCAACACCTTCATAATTGGATTAACCAATCTATTTAACAAGACTTAATGCCACCACCTCAACAGAAGGCTCTAATGCCTCCTCCTACAGCCAACAATACTCCCCCTAAGTAGACTCAATTGCCAGCTTAGCCTAATCCTAATCCCAACAGTACCAAGCTACCATCACAATAGAAAAGTTATGTTATTTCCTTGAATGATATTCATTTAAGGTCAGGAACAACTCTCACCTTGCCTCAAAATCCTATAATAATAGAATTCAAAGACTCCTCAGCTAAACAAGTGGATGTGCCAACTTAGAAAACCTCTCCTATAGTTAAAGAGCCCCCATTTCCTCATAGATTGGTAGAACAAGGTTAGCCTATAGAAAACAAAGTACTGAAATTTTTTCTTAATCAACTGAAGTAGATGATAGTAAAAATACCATTACTTGATGCTATTAAGGAAGTTCCTATTTATACTAAAGCCATTAAGGAAGCTTGTATAAAACAACTAGGGAGAAAGAAGAAGGATCCTAAAACTATTCACGTTCTAGGACAGTTGTTTGACCTGATGTTGGAGAACCTGATTGTACCCAAATATTCTGACCCTGGAGTTTTGTGGTTACTGTCACCATTCATGGAATACAAGTCCAAAATGCTCTAATTGATTTAGGCACATCAATAAATGTCATGACAAAAGAGGTATTGTCTTAAATGCATATCATTGGCCTCAGAGAAGAACCAACCATACTTCAGCTTGATGGTAGTTCTACTATCAAACTCGATGGGATGGTAGAGGATGTCATAGTCACATTAAACTCTTGGGAATATCCAGTAGATTTTGTTGTCCTTTCCCCAAAAGCTAGCATGGGTGGGTATCCTCTCATTCTAGGGCAGCCATGGTTAGCTACTGCATATGCTTATATAGGTTGTAGGTATCCTAAAATAATCATAACAATATCTAATGGTATCCATACTAAGAACCTGACTTTATACTGCCCTGCTCAATTGATGTTGCAAGGTGATCAAATAGTCTGGCCAGATTTGGGAGATGCTAATCTTGAAGTCAATTCCATCTGCCAAATTATGATGATAGGCCGGGAGCCATTTGTAGACTCTAGGGAATAAGATGAGATAATTTCATCCATTATCATGAATGAATATGGGGTAGGGTCTCAGTTGTGTTCCCAAATGGAATGTATCTTGGAAACTATTTTACTGCCTCCAAATGCACTTGAGTATTTAGAAACCTCCCAATTCATTAACTCATTATTACCCCATGAGGTGGATTATTTTCTAGTTTCTCAACTATCCATGGTGGATAAGGTAATCAAGATTGAAGCTAGTCCAGGGAAAGAATTGAATGTCAACAGTGCTTTATCATTTCCACATCAGAAAATTTTACTAAAGTTATTGTAGGAAAATCAAAACGAATTTTGTTGGGACTACACAGACATGAAAGGAATGGATCCTAAAATCTACAATCATAAGATCTACATCAGTCTTGACTATAAACCTGTATGTCAGTCTCGGAGGAGAGTCAACCTAGTTTTAAGGGATATAGTTAAGAATGAACTGCAAAAGTTGTTAAATGCTGGTTTCATCTACCCCATCTCCAATATCCAATGGGTTTCACCCTTAGTTATAGTACCAAAGAAGGGAGGGAAATGGATATTTTGTGTATATTATAGGGATAAACTCAATTTAGCCACTAAGAAAGATGACTTCCCATTGCCATTCATAGATCAAGTTATTGATAATATAGCTGGGAAGAAATATTTCCCTTTCCTAGATGGTTTTAGTGGTTACAATAAGATACAAATAGCTCCCGAGGACTAGGGAAAAACAAATTTCACATGCCCATGGGGGAGATTTTCCTACTCAGTCTTACCTTTTGGCTTGTGCAATGCTCCAACCACATTCCAACGACTTGTCATAAGTATTTTTCCTGATATATGTAATACCCCACCAGGGAACCCAAGATAACTTAATGTAAACATGCAACTAAATTTTTTGAATATTTTAATATTTGGTGTTTGGTAAGTGTTGGTATTTTGATGTTTATTATATTCTCTTTATCATTAGTGGTGGTACCGTTTGCAATAGAAAGCCTTTAGGACCCTTTGCTTAGCTGTTTTGATTGAGACTGTTATCCGAGTGGGATCTGTTGTTATCTCCTCAGTAGGGTGGGACTGGACCATTTAGGTTCATGAGGTCAAGTGGTAGTGATTCTTTTACCATTTGAGATTTTGATGATCATGTACCAGTGCTGGATGATACCTGTAGTATTTGGTTCTTCTTCTTCTTCTTCTCATGTGTGATCTTGTATCAGTTCTTCAGTGATATCATGTTGTATTTCATTTCGGTTATTATTTTTACATACCCTACGACATGCGCAATGGATGTAGGTTATTATGGATACCTTATGGTATCAGTTGTATCTATGTTATCTTATATGTGATGTTGCATTTATCTTTCATTTGATTATATGAGTTTTATAATTATGTCTAATCTAAATTAATTAATTAATATTCATGTAATCTTCGTCAAGGAATCCTGGAGAGATTTAATTTATGTGAGTTGTATTTTTCATTGTATTGCTTCTGCATTGTAAAAATTTGATGTTGTTGATTGTTAACACTTCAAAAAAAAATATTCTGCAAATTTAGTTGCATGTTTAGGTTAAGTTCTCCTGGGTTCCCTAGCGGGGTATTACACTTGGTATCATAGCACCGAGTTCTACACTAGGAACTCTAGGAAGTTGTGTGCCCATTAGATGTTTTTTTTGACTTTCTATTATGTTTAGGTACCTTCTCTAATGCGTCTAGGGTAAAGTTCCTTTGGATGTCATGAAGTGATTACTCCCTTGAGTGTGGCTACCACTAGTCACCTCGTTATGTGAATGTTTTATGATTGATGACTTATTTTGGTTGATTTATGAATTGTTCATGATGTGTGGGGCTAGCATTGAAATTTTGAACTTTCTTATGATTGGATTAGTCACCTAACTTCTTTTTTGATATCTATTTTGTGATGCTAGTCACACTTGATTTATTGTTTAAATTGAGAGCTCTCATGATTTAATGTTGGACTTGTGATTCCCCCACTTGGGTTTTACCTTTTTGAGTTTTGTGGTGGCTACTCCGAATGTTTGATATTGTTTGCCTTGTTCTATGATAAGTATTGTTCTATCATGTTCATTATGAACCTCTGATAGTATGTATAAGGGAGGACATCATGGAGATGGTACTAGGTTTGCATGAGTATTGCATTAGCTATGTTTGCATAAACCTTTTTAACTGGTTATTTGATGTAAATATGAATGTGTTCTTTATGAAATTGATTGCTAGATTTTTTCTATAATGATGAATGAATAAGGTTTAGATCTATTTTTTAAATTATTAATGATTGATTGATCAATGTGAATTTCAGTTATTGTTTACTAGAATTACATTGTCCTTAATGATTGTAGACCATTCTTATTTTATGGTTTGTTTTCAGATGTTGTGTTTTGTTTTTAGTAAATGCTTTGTGTTTGAGGGACACATACCCCTATCTGTTTGTAGGCTTCTAGGAGTAAGCCTAATCCTAGGGGGGGTGGATGTAGTACCCCACCCCTAGTCTAATTTTATAAATGTTATGATTATTTTAGGATGATAAATTATATGTTAGGAAATTATTGATGCTTAGTGTTTTACTGACCCCATACTTGCATGTGTATGGTTGATGTATTTTTTTATATTTCAGTTTGACGTGCCTGATGTGGTTGAGGGACGGAGTCGTAGTTACTTGCTTGCGAGATCCACATGATTGACTGACCCCCACCATTTTCTATTATATATTTATATATGTATGTACATGTGGGTTTTGTATGCAGGTTTGCAGGTATCGGGCATCGACTTCCCTGAATTTTCAGGATGAGCGTGCCCTATCGTAATATCTCAAATGGTAAGAGAGGGGAGATAACATGGGTCCAAATCCTAACCTAAGCCATATTATTGTCCTGAAACAGTGGACAAGATTCTATTATTCCCACCCTTTCTAAACTCATCTAGTTGACATGAGTTTATATCCTTGTTCTTGAGTATGAATGTGGGTCCTTAGGTCTTTTTGGTTCTTTTGATTTTGGTTGTTGGTGTGTTTTCTATATTTAGATTATTTAATTTGATTAAATTGTGCAATTTTAATGAAATAGAATTTGTGCTTTTTTAGCTTTGAGAGATTATTTAATTAATTGAAAATTAATTAAATGTAATTATTAAGTTAGTTTATTATGTGGTAGAAGTATTTAATTAATGAGAATTAATTAAATACATTCACCTTAGAATTATTTAATTATAAATTTAACATATTCTCAATTGTAATGTATTTATTAATTTGAGTATTAATTGATCATGTGGAAATTATTTTAGAGTAAATGTTTTATTTTATTTTAATTGAATGCATTAAAGTTGCACAATTAGTAATTTTTTAAATTAAATTAAAGGCATTAGTTAATTTTGAGTTAAGATATTTTCAACAAAAGCAAAGTGAAAATAGACTTGAGTTCAACTGAAATTGAACTGCAAATCAAAATCTAAATTCATGCAGGCTTATGGAGAGTGGAGTTTTCAAACCCTAGCATGTGGAAGGAGATTTCCTACATGTTGGAGATTTGGCCATAATTTGGGTAGACAAGTTTTGGAGAGATTTTTTGGCAAGCATTGGATTTTGATGACACAAGTGGAGGAACTGTTAGCAAGCAGAATAAAGGATTTTGTGGAGAATTCAATTTTGAAAAGCTTAGAGGTTTTGGGTTTTATCTTCAAATTTGGTCTTTGTTCGAATATTTCCTTCAGTTTTGAGGTAGGGTTTGATTTTCCTTATGAATATGTTATTTTGTGAATTTCAGAAAGATTATCTTCTTCATGCTTGGTTGTGTGCCTGTCTGGATCTTTGCATATGTATTTCTCTCTTTCTTTCTATTATGGAGTTGAAATTTATGGAAATCCTTGCTGCATGCATTCAATTATATTGAATTTTAGAATAATTTTCATTAGAATTTTGAAGTTGTGTAAATCTGGCTAATTGTGGTAGTTGGGTTTTCTTTGTTAATTGGTTGTTATCTTAGTTTTTCATTAAAGAAATCAATTGAGAATATATATATGTGATTTTTAAAAAAAAAGAAGGATCTTTGTTATTTGAATTTATTAATATTATTATTTATTAATTTTCAGATTTAAAAATAAATTTAAAAAAAAATAATTATTTTTTTATTATTTATTAATTTTCAGATTTAAAAATTAATTAATTAATTAATTATTTTATTTATTTTAATATTAATTATTAAATTTCGGATTTATAATTGTTATAAAAAAAATAAATTAATAAATAAATATTAATTGACTTTTTTACATGCGGGTTTTGATATTAATATTTCTATTTGTTTTTAGAAAATTAATACCATTATTTTATTATTAAATGCATGGTATTTCGATATACATGGAGATTTTAGTTAGATACTTATTTAAAAAGTATACATGCATGAGATTTTATTTAAAATAGATAGTTATGTGAGACATTTATATGAATGCTTTTGTAGTCAAATGTACTTTAGTCAACAAGATGATTGTTTTAGTCAATTGGAATTTATAATTATATATATTTATTTGCATGGTTATACATACATGCAATATAGTTGAACTAGTTATGTTTTATAATTAATTGGATTTCTTTAAGGGAATCATGTTTCTTGTAAGTGTTTGATGTTTTTGATTTGAAAATTTTTTGTTGGACAGATTTTATTTACAAATTATTTCTACATCTAATTATCTTGCATGGAGTAATTAGATGTTAATGATTTTTACATGAGTATTGGCTATAAAATATAGGACTAGTTTTGTATAAAAGAAATTAATTTTGTGTTAAGTTTTAATGTGGGTGTTTAGCCATGCAACTAAGTGTTATGTGAATCTGGTTGGTTGGATTAGTTAAGCATTTCTTCGTGATGACATCTTTTTGATTTGAGTCAAATGTGGATGTAATTAGTCTATTTTAATTAAATTATGTTTAGTCTTTTATTACCCTATGTGGTGGTTTTGAGGGGCTAGAATGTTGACCAGTGGGAATGTGATTCCAGAGGCGGGTATTGGATGTTTATCTATCATGTTTGTTGCCTTGCATACTATGTTTTAATCAATCAATTTAGCCCAACCTTATGTGAAGTTTTATCTATGATTCTCTTATGTGAAATCTTATGGTTATGTGAAACTCTTTGAGAGAGTGGCTATGAAATTTTGGCTTGAGGACCAGAGTGTGTCCCTGATATCTTTTATGAGAATTTTTTGATGATTGGTGACTTGTGAGCCTAGGGGAGGCTATATAGGTATATCTTAGGGGAGTGTCTTACAATAGGGGTCTGAGACCCAAAGTGGTCAGTACCAGGGTAACCTATCATAAGTTTTATAAATAAGTGATGACATAGTAATTAAAATTTGTAGAATTCATTAAAAAAGATAATTTAGAGATTATGCCTCACCTATGCCTTGAGTGCTTGTTTAGGCTAAGGATGGGAATGAGATGATACCTAGAGAGTAGGTATGATTAGAATTCCTCATGTTTTTGAGAGGGTATTCTAGTTCCACATGGGTTGTATTGAGGGTCCGGGGCCCAGAGTGGCCAGTCCAGGGTAACTCAATGCTTGAGGGTCCAAGGTCCAGTGTGACCAGTCTAGGGTAACTCAAGTAGATGGCCATGTGATGACACTCCCATAGTATGTACCCTAACTCTCCTCCATATTTTTTTCTTTTTCCTTTGGTGGTGTTGTATCTCTATTATTTCATTATTACCTAGTGGTTTGTTTTGTATTTTCTCAATATTTTAGTATTTGGTGTTTGGTAAGTGTTGGTATTTTGATGTTTATTATATTCTCTTTATCATTAGTGGTGGTACCTTTTGCAATAGAAAGCCTTTAGGACCCTTTACTTAGCTGTTTTGATTGAGACTGTTATTCGAGTGGAATCTATTGTTATCTCCTCAACACGGTGGGAGTGGACCATTTAGGTTCATGAGGTCGGGTGATAGTGATTCTTTTACCATTTGAGGTTCTGATGTTCATGTACTAGTGCTGGATGATCCCTGTAGCAGTTGGTTCTTCTTCTTCTTCTCCCGTGTGATCTTGTATTAGTTCTTCAGTGATATCATGTTGTATTTCATTTTGATTATTATTTTTATATACCCTGCGACATGTGCAATGGATGTAAGTTATTATGGATACCTTATGGTATCAGTTGTATCTATGTTATCTTATATGTGATGTTGCATTTATCTTTCATTTGATTATATGAGTTTTATAATTATGTCTAATCTAAATTAATTAATTAATATTCATGTAATCTTCGTCAAGGAATCCTGGATAGATTTAATCTATGTGAGTTGTATTTTTCATTGTATTGCTTCTGCATTGTAAAACTTTGATGTTGTTGATTGTTAACACTTCAAAAAAAAATATTTTGCAAATTTAGTTGCATGTTTAGGTTAAGTTCTCCTGGGTTCCCTGGCGGGGTATTACAATATATCTACTAACTATATGGAGATTTATATGGATGATTTTACTGCTTATGGGAACACTTTTGATGAAGCTAAGGAAAAATTGGAAAGGGTTCTCAAGCGATGATAGGATTACAACCTTTCTTTAAATAGTAAGAAATGTTTCATGATGATGGAGGAGGGTGTTGTGTTAGGTCATTTCATTTCATCGTGAGGCATTCAAGTGGACCCTGCAAAGATTGAGGTAATCAGTACGTTGCCCACACTAGAACAGTTGAAGGATGTGAGAAGTTTTCTTGGGCATGCTAGGTATTATAGAATATTTATAAAGGATTTCAGCCAGCTTGCAACACCTCTTTATAACTTGTTAATAAAGGGTTTTGAATTTGCTTGGGACTATGAGTGTAATAAGTCTTTCCTACAGCTTAAGGAGGTTCTCACCACAACACCAATTTTGAGGTGACCCAATTGGGGCTTGCCTTTCCACATTCATAAAGATGCTTCATACTATGCTATAGGTGCATTATTTGGCCATAATGTAGACTTAGTTGAGCATGATATTTATTTCATTAGTAAAAATCTGCAAGGTGCAGAGTTCAACCACATAGCAACTGAAAAGGAACTACTTGCAGTTATCTATGCGCTGAATAAATTCATGCACTATATTACTAGGTATGAAATATTTGTTCATACTGATCACTCTACCATTAAGTACTTGATGAAAAAACCTACCATATCTAGAAGATGGGCTTGCTGGTTGTTACTTATGCAGGAATTTGATATCACTATAGTAGTCAAGCCCAGAAAGGCCAATGTAGTAGCTGACTTTCTCTCTCGGCTGCATATCCTTGATGATCCTATAGCCATTAATGATAGTTTTCTAGATGAACACCTCTTTCTATTGTTAGTAAAAATTCCATGGTATGCTAACATTGCTAATTACCTAACCACCAGAAAGACTCTAGCTCACTTCTCTACTAAAGAAAGGAAGCTATTAGCTAAAAAGAGTTTTAACTATTATTGGATTTCTAGATTTTTTTTTTATACTAGTCCTGATCAAGTAATGCGTAGATCCATAAGGGAAGATGAAATATATGATATCTTAATGGCATGTCATGATGAGCCCTATGGAGGTCATTTTTTAGTTAAGAGGACAATATTCAAAATCTTGACTACCAGATATTACTAGCCAAGTTTACACAAAGATGTAGCTCGGTACAGAAAAAAATGTGATAAGTGCCAATGTATGGGGTGACCCACTAAATCAGATCAGATGCCCTTGTAGCTTCAGGTAGTTGTACCACCCTTTGATAAATGGGGGATTGACTTTGTGGGTCCTATTGAACCATCTTCACAAGGTAAATCCTATATTCTTGTCTGCACTAATTGTGTCACAAAGTGGGAAGAGGCCAAACCTATGAAACATCCTAGGGATAACAATGTTTCCAATTTCCTATATAAATTTATTTTTACAAGATTTGGTGTGCCTGGGGAGTTAACATCTAATCAGGGAGCTCAATTTAATTCCAATCTGATAGTTTCTTTAATGGAAGAATATAAAATTTGGCATGGTAAATCATCACCTTATCACCCCCAGGCCAACAACCAAGTAGAGGTTACTAAGAGAGATCTGGAATCCATTCTTACTAAGACAGTAGCACTCCATAGAAATATTGGGCCACACAACTTCCTAAAGTAGTCTGGGCTTATAGAACCACTTGGAAATCTACAATGGGCTTCAATCCTTTTGACCTAGTCTATGGTAGGTTAGTTGTCATGCCTATGGAATTTGAACATAAGACATTAAGGACAGCCTTGGAACTTGGTCTAGATCTTAGTTCTACAAAACAGGAATGTATTATGAGTTTGAATGGACTAGATGAATGATGCAAATCTGCATTGAATAGTATAGAACTAGTCTAGTAGCAATGGAACTAGTGGCACAATAATTTTATCAAAGATAAAATGTTTGTTGTTGGTGACTAGGAACTTCTTTCTGACTCTAGGTATCAACACAATGTAGGGAAGTTTCAAACTCCCTAGTTGGGACCATATGAGATTGTTGCTATGTTCTCAAATGGAGTAGTTCAATTATTCACTATTGAACTTGTATGCTTCAAGTTATTGGTTAATGGGAAAAGGTTAAAACTATACCACAAGCCACAGAGCAAAGTAGAGTTCCTATAGTAGTTCACTTCTACCGATTGTGACATTTCTCCTTCAGCCTCTAAAAATGAGCCTTTCGCTCATTTAAGTTCTTCTCTTTAAAATTTCTCTTTGCCTCATAATAAAACCTTTCTTCATGAAAGTAATTTCTCCATAATAAATTCCATCTCACCACTTCTAATCTTTTCACCCATCCACCTCATCATTCTCCACCAATGGATGATGATAGGCACTATCCTCAACAATTTCTCAGGTTCATAAACTATCCAAGATATTTATTTTCTAATTTGTTTTTCAAACTTCTAGTTGCACCTCATCACATGTGCAATTGTGGGACCAATTGCTTAATTAAGCAGGGGGAAGATATATCATTTTTTTGTTTTATGTGTTCATAAAATCATTATATTCAATTCTTTTAAACCTTACCTATACTTTTACACACTTCTTTCCAACTTTCCCTTTGCGTGATGTGACAACCTTGAAGGAGCTATTATTTTGCACATAACATGCAAAGGTGGCCAGTACGAAGTCTACGGAGTAATTATGAACCATTAATGCATGATATACTTTAGATTTACACTCATATTTCCTTAAGTTCTTTCATTTCTGAAATTCCATAACTTTTTGTATTTGAATTTTCCTATAGCTTACCATTTCAAACATTCCTTGCTTAATCCTTGTTGTAGTTTGTTTGGATTTTCTGCAACATTAATTTGAGTAGTCTGATAATTTAAAAATGTGAGGAGATCTCATCCTATGTGATCCCATAGTGCATGATAATTTATTAAATGATCAAGCATGTATGACATATTTCCAAACCACAGGGTGGCTTGGTTATATTTGGAGACTCACTAGCTGGGATGGTGAGGTAGCATTGCAGTTTTAAAGCACACTTAAGGAAGGAGTGACCATGGTTAAAGGACTAAGGGTACAATTTACATAGGAAATTGTGGCCGATGTTATGGGTCTTCCATAGGAAGGAGAAGATTTCTTAGAAAACCTTGATCCAACAACATCTAGGGCACAATTTACTTTGCACTCAGATCCAACATTGGAAGTTGATAGAAAGAAAGGTATGCACAAGATATCTTTGCCAAACCTCTTTAGGCAGTGTGTAGTCCGCATTATCAAATACTTTACTTGTGAAGGATGAAATACATTCTTGCATTCTATTCACTTTAAGTTCTTGAGCTATCTACATGATGATAACCAACCTATTAATGTACCCAATTTCATGTTCAATATTTTGAAGAAAAGAGCTTCTGTAGTGCAGGAAGTTAAGCTTAACACTGTCTCTCATCACTTCTTAATTAAGTTAATTATTGAAAAAGATTTGATAGATTAGTCAGGGATGTCATGGGAAGATTTTCTATTAGAAGGATTTAAGGAAAAAACCCTAGGGCCTATAGGGAAAAGAGTAGGAAAGAAGGTTCAAATTGAACATGGGGTTAAGAAAATCACTATGGGACTTGAGCCAGTCTTCCTCGAGGAGAAGGTCTAGGTTTAAGACCCCTAAAAGTTACCCCCAGTTCTCTACTTCTTGGTCAGCTTAGAATGAGGAAGAGGAGAAAAACTCTATAGAAAAGACTACTCCCTCATCAAATAGGGTTTCCCGAAGGAAAGGAAATAAAAGAAGAAAGACTATCCCTAGTTCTTGTCAAGAGACAAAAGAGTGATCTCCTATAGCTTCAACCACTTCTAGAAAGTGAAAAATTCCTAAAAAAGAAGTAGAAAACCCATTGAGAAGGATCGGTAGAAGAAAGAAAAAAGTGTCCACAGATATACCACTGGCAAGGTCAATTATTGAACCTGAAGTCTTTGAGCCAAGGAAAGAGGAACATAGAAATACTTAGCAAGATTTCCCTAATAATTTTTTTGAAGCTGAAAAAGAACAGTTTCCTATGGGTCAAATGAATAAAGAATGCATAATAATTGGAGATGACTCTAGTTTCGATGAGAAGGCTTATAGGTTTCGAAGGAGAGGTTCATCCTCCAAAGGTCCTCAGATAATTGATAACTTCAATGATTTAGAAAATGATGTAATGTCAAAGGAATGCTATGCGGAAGATGTACCAAAATCACCTCCTGAAGTAGCAGGGGAGAATTTGTTAAAAGAGAACCCTGATGTTAACATGAAATTTATCAATAAAATAGTGGAGTAGATATTAAGCAAGGGTTTGGATGCATTGGCTTCTATTGCGCAATAGTGTTTTAATGTAGAGATCTATGGTGGTGTGGACAAATCCCACAAAAGAAATGAGTTTGAATAATGGTAAGTCCCCTATTTCACCTTCAATAGGAAACCCTTGTGTCAATGCTATGTCAGAAGTTTCTTGCTTTGTGTCCTTGTTTTCTATTATTTTCTATTTTTCTAAACAATTAGTTACAGAGAGGGAACAATGGAAGAAACAAAAGAAAGAACTGAATAGAGTCAATGACCAACATTATCAAGAAGTCATTGAATAAGAAGTGAAGAAACATCATGTGAAGCTCAAAAAGGTAACATCCCTTATACCTAAGCTAATGAGCTATAGATCTCTATCTCCTATGTATGCCATATTGTTAAGAATGAATGCTGAAGCCTTTGGCAGTCATTCTATAGTCGTGGTTGTTGCATTCATGACTATTCTAGAGTTTAGCAGAGAAGCAGGCACAGTTTTGTTTTGCACACATGTTATATTGCAAATTGAGTTATGTGTAGTTGATGGTATGTTCTTTGGTGTGTTATTAACCTATGGTTAATAGCGCAAAAAGGAATTCATTTATTCATGAAAGTTATAAGCATTTTTGTGGAAGTAGTATTCTGGCAGTGTTCCTGAGTAGCGGTTTTTGGTAATCGGAGGATATCTCCTAACTAGGATGGAATCTGATTCTATGCAGTTAAAGGGAAGTTTGAGACTCATTGGTGGTGATGTGGTTCATAGTGCAAACTTTGAGGTCACACGATTGGAAAGTTATTGTATCTGGAAGCTGACAGTTTTTATGTAATTTTGATGTAGCGTGTTGAAATTATTATTTTATATTTGGATGTCGACTCATTTGTAATTATTTGAGTGTGGTATAAAGGAAGGAATGTTTTCCTTGTTGAAAGATGGGATTTTAATAGTTGTGATATGAAATTGTGAAAGTTGTGATGTGAATATATGCATGAGGTGAAGAATAGAGCTAATTCAGTGGTGAAGGAAGACTTGCGAAGTACAGAGATCTAGATTTGTGATCTTATGTAGCAGAGAGTGTGGTTTTGGCACAGTGTGAAGGAGGTAATATATTTCATATTATTTTGTTGAATAATCCTAAGATCTATTGGACAATGAGTTCAGAGATCTTGCCTTGAAGCTGTTTGGGCAGTGGGTCCTTCTGTCTTCCATAACTCCTAACAGGGTTAGAATCTTTTAACCAGGATTCAAAATCTCCTAAAAAAGATTCATATGTACTGAATGTATTTCATAAGATTCCTAACAGGTTCCATCCTCTCACAAGGAACTTTAATTTTAGTGCATCATTTTGTGGGCATCATTCCCACCGGGGTTTACTCTTTGATCAAGAGGTTCCCTAGTTAACATATCTTGTGTTATTGTGTCATTGTGTATGATTATCTTTCTATGGTTGGTTACTACATTGATTATATGGTTTAAAGATGTTGAAGTTGATAAATGGTTTAATTATTATACAACTGATTCAACCCCCCCCGCTTAGTTATCTTGGGGATCTTTTCTTTCTAACAATTGGTATCAGAGTGACAGGTCCTTGAAAGAGAAGTTTAACAACTTAAGGAGATCTATGGTGAATTTCAGGAAAGAAATCCCTAAGTTTGATGGAGTAAATTTTGACAGCTGGAAAGAAAAGATGAAGACACATCTCTTGTGTTTAGGACTAGGTTATTGGTTGATTACAAAAAATGAGAGAACTATAATTGAAGAAGACAGTCTTGAATCATGTTCTAAAGATGAGGTAGATCTATTCATGTGTAACATACTTGCAAGAGAAGCACTTTTATCAGCACTTCTAGAGAATGAATACAGTCAGGTAAAAGGTTTAACTAGATCTTGTGATATTTGGAAAGCTTTACATTCTACTTTTGAAGGTGATGAACATGCAAAGAAAGCTAGGTTACATAATTGGATTTGTGCATTTGAAGACATAAGAATGATGGAAGATGAATCTGTTAGAAGCTATATTGGTAGGATGTCAAAAATTGTTGCAGGAATAAAGTCTTGTGGAGGTGAAAAGATAGAGAATGAAGTAATATGGAAGATTTTGAGAACATTGACACCGATATTCAGGAAGACTACACAAATGATTGAACAAGTGATACCTTGTACACCAAACTTTTCAAGAGAGACTCTTCTTGGAAGATTGGAAGCAACAAAGATGAATTTGAGATTATCAGGAGAACTACCTAGAGTGGAGACAACATTTAGTGCTCTTAGCATCAGACCTACTTTATCTAGAAGTACAAGTGTGAATGGAGATTACGCTAGCAGTAGCAGATCCAAATCTGATGAAGATAAGAAGATTGAAGAAGGTATTGCCTTGCTTGTGAAAAGAGAACCAGATGGTAAGAAAATCTTTAAATGTTGGACATGTCAAGAATATGGTCATTTTGCATCTAAGTGTCCTAAGAGAGTTAAGAAGTAGAGAAATAATTTTAAGCCTAGAAGATCTAAAGAATGTTATTATGAAAATGATGAAGAAATTGAAGCAGGAATTGAAAGACATTTGAGCGGTAATGATAATGATAACTTTGATGACATAGGATTTGTAGCAATTAAGGAAGAAAATTCTAAATCTAATGGTAAGGAAGAGAAAGCCTTAGTTCCCAAGTTGAAAAGAAAGATGATTGGATTATAGACAGTGGTTGTTCACATCATATGACTGGTGATAAAGGAAAGTACATAAATTTTAACAATTATGATGGAGGAGTTGTTAGAGTTGGTAACAATGCACCTTGTTTGATTAAAGGTATAGGATCTATTACTCTTGATGGAAAGACTAATACTGATGAGGTTTACTTTGTTGATGGATTGAAACATAATCTTTTGAGTGTTGGATAGTTAGTGGATAAGGGATATCAAGTTTGGTTTACTGAGAAAACTTGTGTGAGTAAGGATAAAGATGGAAATCTGATTGGAACAGGATCTAGAACTAAAGGTAATGTATTTCAGTTGAACCCTATTGAGATGACATGTTTAATGACTAAGGTTGATGACATTATTTTTGGAGGAGAAGATGAAGCTAGTGACAAATTTGCTAATGAAATGAAGATAGAATTTGAAATGAGTATGATTGGAGAAATGAAATACTTTTTGGGATTACAAATAACACAAAATAAAGATGGTATCTTTGTAAGTCTGACAAAGTACTTGAATGATTTGTTGAAAAGATTTGGTATCGAGAATTGTAAACCAGTTGGAACACCTATGGTTACAGGACATAAACTATCTAGTAAAGATGAAACACTAGTAGTTGAGCAGAAGAAATATAGATCCATGATTGGTGGATTGCAGTACTTGACACACACTAGACCAAATATACAACATTTAGTTGGAATGGTAGCAAGATTTCAAGCTGAACCTAGAGAGTCACATTATGTAGCAGTAAAGAGGATATTGAGATATCTTAGAGGCACAATGGACTATGGATTGTGGTATGAAACTTCTGATGATTTTACCCTATGTGCATATACTAATGTTGAATGGGGAGGTAGCATTGATGATAAGAAAAGCACCAGTGGTGGAGCTTTTTTTCTTGGAGGAAGATTAGTTTCTTGGTTGAGAAAAAAGAAAAATTGTATCTCACAGAGTATAGTAGAAGCAGAGTATGTAGCAACAGAAAACAATTGTAACCAGATAATTTGGATGAAGCAAATGTTGAAGGATATTGGAATTCAATTTGATGAGCCTGTTGTTATACATTGTGATAACACTAGTACAGTTGGTATGTCTGAGAATCCTGTATTACATTCTAAAACTAAGCATATAGAGATCAAGTATCATGTTGCAAGAGAGAAAGTTGTTGAGAAAGAAGTTAGACTGGAGTACATAAGCACAAAGGAGTAGATAGTAGATATATTTACAAAGCCCTTGCCTAAGGATACATTTGAGTATCTAAGAAGTATGCTTGGGGTTATGCCCCAATCTACTCTTGAGTAAAGATGTAGACGGTTGCATCTATCTAGTGGTTTATGGCCCTATCTATTTTTTGGATTGGATGTTGGTACTTCCTATATGGGGGAGTATGTGTATCTGAGTTGAGTCATGAGGACTCTTGTGAATGTATTTTCTGAACAATGTCTTTTGACATTGAGCTATTGTTTGACATGTTGGAAATATTCAGGAATTAACCGAGTTACTGAGAGGGGAGGGGTGAATCAGTAACTCCAAATTTTCTTTCAATTACAGATGTATTAACATGTAATTTACTTTAACCTTTGCATACAGAAAGCATGAAACTTAAAAGCATTCACAATAATGACACATAGATTTGGTTACCCAGAAACCTTCCAAAAAGAAAGTAAAACTAGGGTGGGGATGAAACCCACAAAGCTTTAATACTGCAGAATAAAGTTGGCCGGTTAAGGCTTACAATTTGATCACTTCTGATGATCTGCCTTGTTAGGAGCAATAAGGATTGCTAAATCCACCTTGTTAAAGGATTTACAAACATACAATGAAGTATGCACTCGGTAAAGAGATTTTACAAAAGACTGTTAAGTCTACCCGGTTAAAGGATTTAGTACTAATTCACCTATTAGGATGAAACAGTAGATCTCTTGCTTTGCAACTGGATTGCTGATTGAGATTCACTGATGTACTGATCACCTTCTGTGATGAATTTGTCTTTGCTGTTCCTTATACTGCTGAAGGCCTTTGTAATTCGCTTCTCTCTGCCTTTCTTTCTTTTTCACATATATGCTTCTTTCATTCTTCTTGACATTTTTACAACATTGTTTATATACAAGTCTTAAACAATTAATTACAATTACAATTACAAAGTCAGCTTGACAAATAAACATAAGTGCTACTAAGTCAGCCCAAGTATGGTTACACGGTTCCTTCAAACTAACTTGATGACTTTCTGATACTCGGCGTCCACTGCATTACTCAGCATCATCATGCACTCAGTAGAAGTGAAGGCACGGTTCATACTGATCACTCAGTAGGTTTTGAACTCGGTAAATACTGGTGACTCGGTAGACATGATGTTACTCAATTTACACTGTCCTATTCGATTTGTACTAACTTGCTCGATTTGCACTATCTGCTCGGTTTGTACTGTCTACTCAGTTTGCACTATCTGCTCGATTTGCACTGTCTGCTCGGTTTGCACTGTCTGCTCAGTTTGCACTATCTGCTCGGTTTGCACTGTTTGCTCAGTTTGTACTGTCTGCTCGATTTGCACCCAGAATGCAAATAAGTGTTGTCACTAGTGGCAATTCTGCTTAATGCCAACAATCTCCCCCTTTGGCATTAGTGACAAAAACACTTATTGGCCAAAACTTATATACATGAATCATGCTGAGTTTTATTTTAATTTTTCAAAATTTGTCTTTGTTATAGGGCTTTATACATTGTCTCCCCCTTTCAATGTGCTAACTTTTTCTATACAAATCTTCTTCTATACATATATCTCCCTCTATACATATCTCCCCCTTTTTGATGATAATGCCAAAGGTGTATATACAAGTTATTTACAGAGAGAATCCAAAATTTGATAGAAAATCAGAATGTACCTTCATTATTAGTGCCAGGGTTCTGTCCCAACTTTCTTGCAGAATCTTACATGTTTGGATTGCAATTTGGACTTCTGCAGAGAGTTCAATCATGTGATCTGCTATAGAGAACTGATTGTCATGAATCAATGTTTTGGAATGTTCAATGTGCTTATACATTGTATTCATGATGGGAAGGATCATGTGTTGGATGTCTAGCAGTGTGGACCGGATCCTTGTGTCTTCTTTCAGTAGATCAGACTGCATGTTTGATAGGTGTGAGATTTTCATGTGATGAGTAGAGCTTGAACTTGGTTCAAGTTGCAGCTTCTATATGCTAATCTTCATATCCTCATCCATTTTATTCATTTTATCCTTAACATCCTTTGTGAACTCGGCAATATTGCACAATCTAGCCAAAAGAGAGTTAGCATTCGAATAGATAAATTCAATGTTTGACAAAACTGAAGACAATTCTACTTGGTTAATAGCTATGTGCTGAGCAATGTGCTCAAGCACTTTATTGTTGAATCTCTTCTCCGCTCTTTCAACTAACTTTTCTATCCCAGATGAATCCTCATTGTATTTATTAACTGCTTCTGCTAATTGTAGCAAAACATGTTGGGAGGAGTCTACTTTTATACCTAATGCATCAGACAAAATGTCCTTAGCATCCTTGATGATTTGATATTCCTTGTCTCTCTCCTCTTTAAGCTTCTTTTGTTTTTCTTTCCTTTGGAGGATCTCACCTATATTTTGCATTTGGTCCGCTAATAGATTTGCAAAATCTAATGTAGGAATCTCTATCTCTTCATCTAGGTCTATATCCTCTACTACATTTTTATCCAAAAATTTTATACTCGGTAGAGCCTTAGGCTTATCTGTACTTAATGCCTTGGTAGTAGTGATAGTAGATAAAGTAGGGCTGGCTATAGAGACTGGTATACTTTCTACTGGAGAACTTAAAATATTTACACTTGAAGATTCAAAAACTGGAAAACTTACTGCTGGAAAACTTGATGATGCGGGAGACTGCAACTCGGTAGAAGAAATGGTAGTTGCTTCTGTTGTTGCTATAGATGATTGGACAAAAGTTGAAGTTGTCACAACCATGCTTGAAGGTGTCTCCGGGCTGGATGTAGAAACTTTTACTGGAGAGGTAGGAAGGGATGCAATGACTTCTGCTGCTATCCTCACAGTATCATCTACCTCAGTGTCTTCTTCTTGTTCATCACTGTCATCTTCAATATCTTTTATTATTACTGTTTCAATACTAGATTGGTGAAGGTGGTATATGTTCTTCCATGTGGCATTTGCAGCCTTCACAACCGATTCGATATTGTTGATCAAGATCAAACAAGTATTGAACCTTAGTGTCATCTTATTTTCATTTTCTTTTAATGCCTTCTTTACTTCATCATTTTTCAGGCTCGGCATTAACTGTCTCAGGGTTTGATCAAATATGTCTATCACAGTTTGCTTTGCATTGCTCCATCTCATTTTTATTGGATTTAATAGAACTGCTGGAACCTGTGGGGCTATGTCATCAGGAGAGTATTTCCACTGTCCCATCTTTTCAATAACAGCATCTTCTATTTCCTTCTGTTCTATTTCCGATTTGGTTTCATATTTAAAAGATTTTATGTTACTTACTCCAGATCCTGATCCGTCTCTAAAGAGTTTGATCTTTTCTTGAAAGTTTAGAGGAGGCCTTTTGAATACTATGTCTTTATCTGCCTTGTCTGCCTTGTCTGCCTTGCCTCTTGCATTTCTCCTTGTAAATACAGCAGTGGGAGGCTTAGGTGCCTTAGTGATGAATACCTTTCCTTTCTTCTTTGCAGGTTCTGGTTCCTTTGTTTTCTCATCCTTTTCTTCTTCTTCTTCATCTTTTTCTTCTTTGTCCTCGGTTATCATTTGCATTTTGGCTATCCTCTTCTTTCCTTTGTTTACCGCCTATGGAAGCTTTATGCTAAGTTCAATTCTCACCTTAGCTTCATCATATGTTCCAAAATATGGAGCTTTGGGATTGACAGGCTGATTAAGAAGAGCTTTAATGATATTCTTGGTTTCATCAATATTTACCTCATAAGGAAGAGGTTTTACATATACAGTCCTCGGTTTAACTGCTTGAATATATACATTATCACAATCCACCATAAAACAAATGTCATCTTTGTAATCTTCCACCAACTTCTGTGGAATCCGGAATCTGTCATTCATTTTCTCTTTGAAAGACTCAAAATAATTATCCATGATGCTTTCAAAATTTTCACCCATTTCTGAGATGTATTTATTTATTTCATAAAGTGCTGGCACATCTTTTCTCCATACAACTTTTCCTTTAGAAGGGAAGAATTTCTGAGCATAGAAGAATAAACAGACCAATAAGGATCCAAACTTACATGGATTGTTTTTGGAAGTTTGAATGCTTTCCATGTTTTTGTTAAACTATTTTAACAATAAGTCTGCTAGGTCAAATGTTAAGTTATTCTTGACCACTTTGTATGCTAGGTCGATAGCTTCATAGGAGACACTATTCTATCGACTAGAACTGTAGATCTTATGGGCAATAATGTGTGTACCAAACTTCAGTTCAGCATCAGTGATGCTGCTAACTTTCATGCCTCTACCGTCCCATTCGGCTAGGGTTTTCTTTTCTAGTTCCGTCCGACCTAGGGTTTTTGTAGTTTTTTCTTTGTTCAACATGGGAAGACCGGTGATTTGATGAATCATCTTCTTTGTGATCTCTATGGGTTGCTCAAGCCAAATCTTGCCATCATGTACACGAATGAGAATGTATCTAACCCATTTATCTCAAAAGTTTCAAGGTAGATGTGCAATGTGAACTAAACCTTTATCTTCCAGATGTTTGTGCTCGGGTTTCAGAATACCATCCACACACAGTTCCTCATGCACAATATCTAGTTCTAGGTTCCCCATTTCATGAATTGAATAGTTGAAATGATTGCGGATATCGTTAATAAGTAGTACCTTAGGAGGAATCTGAGATTGAGCTCCATTCGGATCTAGGGCTGATGCAACTGCGGGCACGATCTTAAAATCTGGTGCTTTCCATTCTCCTTGGACTAACATATCAGATCCTTTCTTTTCTGAGGTGCTAGATGATGCCATGGTAGCTCATAGAAAATTCCTTTCGCAAAAGTATTGAATCGCTGGGTTGCTCTTGAAATTTTCTGCTCTCAAAGTGCTAAAGGTTCGCGGTGAAGAATGAGTTCGATTACTTGCTTTTTGTTTACAACTCTGTCATTAATGCTCAGTACAAATTAGGGTATGAATTTTGACAGACTGTCACCCACTAAGAATTAATTGCTTGGTAAAGACTTCGCAACTCAGTGAACTCGAGAATTCATATTGCTCCGACCTCGCTCGGTAAAGACGGGTACCGACCTTGCTCGGTGAAGACTGATACCGACCTCCCTGTGATCTTACTGCATCTTGTATGCTGATTTGGATCTTTCTTTTAATTTGGTTTTGGAACTGCTTGAGATTGGCCTATGAGAATACAGTTCCAGTGCTTTCTTGGAAATTTAGTTTGAGTCGGTAGAGCCATCCATTCCATTACTTGGATTGGATTGCTCGGTAGATTTAGGAATCCATTTTTGTCTCACCTATTTCCTAACCTTAGTTGCTTCATTCTTCTTTCCATCTTCAACTTCACTTGCATTCATGTAGTTTCTAGCTATGTGATCGAGTTTAGTGCATTTGAAGCATCTTACGGTAGTATCTCTTTTCCTTAGATGATGTTTTATGCAATTCATGCCAATGTGTCCATATTCTCCACAGTAATGACATCTACACTAGGTGTTGTAGTCCCATCCAAACATTGCTTTCATAATTTGTTCTGCTGGATTAAATGTTTTGGATCTGCACTCGGATGCCTTGTGACCTTGTTTGTTGCATTTATGACAATTACCTCTGAATCTTGGTTTTTCCCTGCATTCATTTGCTTTGTGACCAGGTTGATTGCAGCTGTAACATTTTCCATTGAATTTTTCTTTTTCATTATTCCAACATTTATTTGAAGTATGTCCTATTTTACGACAATGATCACAAGTATGTTTTTGATTTCTTTGAGTACCTTGCTTAGAAGATTCACCTTCTCCTTTGTATCCAAGTCCTGCTTTTCCTTTTTGCCTATGAAGATTTCACTCATACAGTTGATTCAAGTCTTCTTGACTTTTCAGCATTCCTTCATTGATTTGTTTTTCAGTGTTTAGGTCATCCACCAATCTTAGATTGATTTCCTTTTCAGATCTTAGTTCTTCTCTTGTGCTTTCTATTTCTGATCTTAGATTCAGAATTTCCTCATTTGTATGAGAGATCTGATCAATTAGGTTTTCTAGTTGAAGGGTTTTATTTTGGACTTCAATGTTCCTTCCATCTAATTCATCTTTCAACTTGTTTCTTTGTTCCAAGATCTCACAGAATCTTGTAGAGTGTAGCTCTTGTTCTCTTTTTAATTTTCTCACTTCTTCCTGCAGAGACCCATTCTTTTCTAGGAGTTCTTTGACAACATTGTTTGCTTCGTCTGAGTTATTTGAGGGAAAAAGATCTTCAATCTTTTCTTCAATGTAATTTTGATCATTCATCTAATTTTCAAGTTCCTTCCTTCTTCTTAGGGATTGGGAAAGATGTTCTTTTGCTTCTTTGAGTTTAGCTATGGCCATTTCTAGATCTAGCTTTTCATTTTCAATCACCTTGTTCAGTTTGAATACCTCCATTGTCCTGGATCTTTGCTCAAGCTAGTTAAGCTTTGTCTTGAGAACCAATGCTGCTTTGATACCAATTGTTAGAAATATTCAGGAATTAACCGAGTTACTGAGAGGGGAGGGGTGAATCAGTAACTCCAAATTTTCTTTCAATTACAGATGTACTAACATGTAATTTACTTTAACCTTTGCATACAGAAAGCATGAAACTTAAAAGCATTTACAATAATGACACATAGATTTGGTTACCCAGAAACCTTCCAAAAAGAAAGTAAAATTGGGGTGGGGATGAAACCCACAAAGCTTTAATACTGCAGAATAAAGTTGGCCGGTTAAGGCTTACAATTTGATCACTTCTGATGATCTGCCCTGTTAGGAGCAATAAGGATTGCTAAATCCACCTTGTTAAGGATTTACAAAGATACAATGAAGTATGCACTTGGTAAAGAGATTTTACAAAAGACTGTTAAGTCTACCCGGTTAAAGGATTTAGTACTGATTCACCTGTTAGGATGAAACAGTAGATCTCTTGATTTGCAACTGGATTGCTGATTGAGATTCGCTGATGTACTGATCACCTTCTGTGATGAATTTGTCTTTTTTGTTCCTTATACTGTTGAAGCCCTTTGTAATTTGCTTATCTCTACCTTTCTTTCTTTTTCACATATATGCTTCTTTCATTCTTCTTGACATTTTTACAACATTGTTTATATACAAGTCTTAAACAATTAATTACAATTACAATTACAAAGTCGGCTTGACAAATAAACATAAGTGCTACTAAGTCGGCCCAAGTATGGTTACACAGTTCCTTCAAACTAACTCAGTGACTTTCTGATACTCGGCATCCACTGCATTACTTGGCATCGTCATGCACTCGGTAGAAGTGAAGGCACGGTTCATACTGATCACTCGGTAGGTTTTGAACTCGGTAAATACTGGTGACTCGGTAGACATGATGTTACTCGGTTTACACTGTTCTGTTCAGTTTGTACTAACTTGCTCGGTTTGCACTATCTGCTCGGTTTGCACTGTCTGCTCGGTTTGCACTGTCTGCTCGGTTTGCACTGTCTGCTCGGTTTGTACTGTCTGCTCGGTTTGCACCCAGAATGCAAATAAGTGTTGTCACTAGTGGCAATTCTGCTTAATGCCAACATGACATAGTGATTGAATTTCTATCATTGATGTCAATGGGGGAGAGAATCATGAAAAACATTGAGGAACTACATTTGTTGGAGAGACTGAATGGAAAAATGAATCAAGATTTGATTGATGAAGAGCAATAGAGCAGTTGAGCAACAGTGATTGGATTTTTGGAACATTGGATGTTTTTCATCTATGTTTCCATCAATGCCAATGGGAGAGATTGTTAGGAATGAATGCTGAAGCCTTTGACAGTCATTCTGTAGCAGTGGTTGTTGCATTCATGACTATGATTGTCATTGATGTCAACACAGTGATATTCTAGAGTTTAGCAGAGAAGTAGGCATAGTTTTGTTTTGTACACATGTTATATTGAAAATTGAGTTATGTGCAGTTGATGGTATGTTATTTGGTGTGTTATTAACCTATGGTTAACAAAACTAAAATAAATTCATTTATTCATGAAAGTTATAAGTATTTTGGTGGAAGCAATATTCTATCAGTGTTCTTGAGTAGCAGTTTTTGGTAATCAGAGGATATCTCCTAACTGGGATGGAATCTAATTCTACGCAGTTAAAGGGAAGTTTGAGACTCATTTGTGGTGATGTGGTTCACAATGAAAACTTTGAGGTCACATGATTGGAAAGTTATTGTATCTGGAAGCTGACAATTTTTATGTAATTTTGATGTAGCGTGTTGAAATTATTATTTTATATTTGGATGCTGAATCATTTGTAATTATTTGAGTGTGGTATAAAGGAAGGATTTTTTTCCTTGTTGAAAGATGGGATTGTAATAGTTGTGATATGAAATTGTGAAAGTTGTGATGCGAATATATGCATGAGGTGAAGAATAGAGCTAATTCAGTGGTGAAGGAAGACTTGAGAAGTACAAAGATCTGGATTTGTGATCTTGTGTAGCAGAGAGTGTGGTTTTGGCATAGTGTGAAGGAGGTAAAATATTTCATATTATTCTATTGAATAATCCTAAGATCTATTGGACAGTGAGTTCAGAGATCTTGCCTTGAAGCTGTTTGGGCAGTGGGTCCTTCTGTCTTCCATAACTCCTAACAGGGTTAGAATCTTTTAACTGGGATTCAAAATCTCCTAACAGAGATTCATATGTATTGAATGTATTTCATAAGACTCCTAACAGGGTCCATCCTCTCACAAGGAACTTTCATTTTAGTGCATCATTCCCACTGGGGTTTACTCTTTGATCAAGAGGTTCCCTAGTTAACATATCTTGTGTTATTGTGTCATTGTGTATGATTATCTTTCTATGGTTGGTTACTGCATTGATTATATAGTTTAAAGCTATTGAAGTTGATATTGAAGTTGATAAATGGTTTAATTATTAGATAACTGATTCACCCCCCCCCCCCTCTCAGTTATCTTGGGGATCTTTGCTTTCTAAAACATATTTCTTAAGGAGAAGCTTCTAAATTACCAAATGACTTGCATAAGGTGAGATATGTCTCCATTTTTACAAGAACCCCTTGAGTTTTCCTAAGCTTTTCATAACTCTCCTACAACCATTAAAAAAATTTTGTGTGAGCATTTTCTCCACAATCTAGTAGTCCCTAATGATAGAGTTTGGAAAACCTTGTTGTATGTTGGGGATATCCAATGGAGAGCTCTCATGTCATGGATTCAAAATGAAACCAGTCAAGAATCCCAAGCAAAAGTGTATAGAGAGTTGGAGGAATGAATTCCTCTCTATCTAAAACTGGAGGCTAAGGCCCCTAAAACCTATTACTATGACTAGTTAAGGATTCCTCCTTCAAATTCATGGAGTAAACTCATTTACCCTCTCTGGAATGTAGCTTTTGATGAATATGTTCAGATAGCTGAAGCTGAGTTGCAAGAAGCTTTGAACTCCATTTAGTGGTGATGAATCAGTTTGACTAAGGAATTAAGGAATAAGGGGTCACATTCACCTCTTAACTTCAGTATGGAAAATAGGTGTGCTCCATGGTACATTTCCTTGGGAAGAGTTGGGTAGAGTTTTTGGATTCCTCTCACATTTCAGCCGCCCTTACTAATTTCCCCTTTGTTAGAAAACTCAAAATTCTTAGAAGATTATGATATGGAGGGGGAAGTGAATAGGTGGGAGAAGCACAGAGAGACCAAGGGATTTTACTAGAGCTATGCAAAGGAGGGTAGTGGATAGAAATCAACTATAGATTACCAAATGACAACAAGGCTCAAAAAATTTATGTTTGTTGTGGGACTAGCAAAAGTTCAAGCTAGGAGGCAATGATGAGCCTAGTTTATGGCCATTTGGTTTATGGTTTTTTGGTTAAAACTTGAGTATTTCATGAGTTTTTCATAAACACTATTCAGACTTTTTATGTTTTGATGCTATGCGTATGTGTGTATTTTGATACTTTTAAGATTGAAAGAATATGCTAAATATATATGTATTAAATGGTTATGTAGAATGAAATATGGTATTCTTTCCATTCCGAATTAATGGGATAGTATCTCCTATAGCCATGTGATGAGGACAATACTAGAGTAGGAAAACTTATTGTAAATCTTTATCTTGGGAATGTGTTGCAGTTTTTGTGTGCATGCTAATCTCTTGTAGGAAAGGATGAGTCAGTGGGAAAGGAAGACTCAACATCAAAAAATGAAGTGGCATCATCAAGATGAATAAATATTTTCAAGTTTCATAAATATTCCACCATTTCCAGTCAGTAGCAATTACTATTGTGGACTGGTTCAATTCAACTTGCGGCCATTTTGGAGGAAATCTAGCAGTCATGTGTTCCTATATACCTGTGTAGTTGAATGTAGCTTAATCCTGCATTAATTGATGCTTTCTCTTTTGTATCTGAAAATTTTTCATATCCATGTATTGGAGAATCCTATTCTTTAGGATTTCTATTTTAAGTTGTTGATAAATAAGATGGATTTGGTGATTCCTGGTTAGCTAGTTTTTCAGGAAATCCTTATTGTAATCCAAAAAGTAGTGAATACAACTTTGTTACTGCAACTTATGTTTTTATGAATGAATGAATGACATTTCCAGATCTTAACCTTTGAGTTTTGAGTCCATTCACTCTTTTTTTGGGGCCCACACGGAAGGTGAACTCACTTCATGATTAAGTAGGAATTAGTCTTAAGTTTTCTTGAATATTTAATACTCTATTGCTCCTGCAGCCACTCGGTAATATATGGAACCATTTGTTGTTCCATGCACCATAGATGCATAGCTAGTTTAATATTTGAAGCATTAATTTAAGTTCTAGGTTAAGTTATTGTTCCAATTCTTAATATAGATTTCTCATAGTATTTTCATTACTTAAGTCATGATGAATTTGAAGATGGACTAGTGCATATATTTTGTAGACATCATTTCAAGATTACATTCCTTCTTGATAAATCTAATGAGTTTAGTATGCTATCTTAAGGATGATACTTGATACCATTTAACCATAGAATCACTATAAGAGGATTTCCAATCCTTAGTCACTAAGGTATTATATTGACTAGTCAGTATTAACTAAGTGTCATTAATCTGTAGTTTGTGAAGGAATTGAGAATCTCGACCAACATAGTTGAGTTCTTGGGATATGTAAAATGTGTTGAAATTAATAATGAATGATCTAGAGAATTTAATGCATGGTAAGCCATTTTCTTATGGATTCAAGGAGACGTTTGGAGAAGTATCTAGTGTTGGAAATATAATATGGGAAAGTGAGATTTTGAGAGGGGGGGGGGTGAATCAAATATCTACTATTATCACCATTTTGACATAAATTCACTTGCATAACATAAAAATAAAATTCAATGCTATAATATATCTAACATTCAAATCTTCATCTATGAAAATGAAACATAAACACAAAGATTTTGGTTACCTAGAAACCCTTGATAGGTAAAAATGGGGTGGGGATGGCACCCACAAATCTTCACTACTACAGTATTAAAGTTTTCTTGTTAGGGCTACAAAATTTGATCATAAATTAATGATCTACCCTGTGAGGGGCTTGCCATGCTAAGAACTTTAAGACTTATACAATTGACCTTGTAAAAGGATTTGAACTTACAACCAAGTAAGAACTTGGTTAAGAGATTTAATTAGGCCTATTAGGACCACTCTATTAAGAGATTTACCCTGATTCACCCATTAGAATGACTCAGTACCTAATCCTTTGGTTTGCAGTGTAATGCTAATAATAGATCTTCTCCTTCTAGTATAGATTTGATCTCCTTTATCAAATATATCTCTATTCTATCCTTCACTAATTAGCTCGGTCATTGATCTCTACCTCTGATGATCAAAAAACTTCTCTATTCTGCATGTATGAGATCCCCTTCATACTATTCTCACATACTACATTTTAGGATTCATATCTCATCTTATAAAGACAACAAATCAAATTGATAGATCAAGATCAATGGTCTAGATTGTCTACTTATGTCACTTAAGCATTCCCTAATTCTAATTGGTTACATAGATTTCATAGGGATCAATGATTACAATTATAAAGCATAATCACCTCCCTGATTTCCTCAAAAAATAATAAATATAGTGTAGATGTCTGCCAAAATGGTTTACCTAAGTGTTTGTGCCATTACAAACACATATATCAAATCTAGCTTACTTGACATATGAAGTCTCTCACACTCGGCATTAACTATTCTTCATTTACTGGTGCTTGACATTGACATATCTACACAACTCAACATAAGATTTCTTGGCTATTACTGAAATACTCAGTGACCTTTGACTTTCTTGGCAATAACTACTTCTTGGTAAATGTACAATATACAAGTATAGACTTTAACTTGGCCTATACATGATGTCTTGGTCGCAGTGATAACCACCCAACATTTCCTAGAAAATGACTAAGTGTAAGACATTAATAGACAAAAAAACTTAGGGATCAACATCTAGAAGGATAAGGAGTAGAAAAAATGATGGAAGGATTTGATGAATCTGACTTAAAATTAAGATCTACAGAAGAGATCAATCATCAAAAGATTAATCTACCTGATCAAGGAGGTATAAGAATGACCAAATTGTGAGGTTATGAAGTGTGTGTGGAAAGATGTTGATGTTATTGACTAACAAAGGTAAGAAGAAGGATTAGAAGAGTTGTGAATAACTGAACAAAGTTAAGGTGATTTCCTGAAGAGATGTCTGAGCAGATCAAAGATGGAGATAGTAATGAAGTTTAGTTAGTCAATCAACATATGAGCATATTGGATCTATATTTACAAAGTGAGTTATATATTTTAGATCAGAACTTGCTGTTACTTTCTAACCATTGTATCAGTTAAAATCCTTTAATCAAGGTTGACCTAATATCTATTTTTCAAACCCTTTAATCAAGGTGAAATTATAATGGAATGTTCTTAAGCCCTCTAACCAGACCTATCTTAATAGGGTGATTAACTCCTTTAATAGGGTCACACCTAATAGTGCGTATTGTAAACCTTTAACATTGTTGGATTCTCATAGAGCTCACTTTAGAAGAGTGAAAATTTAGTAGCATGTTACTGGTGGTTTTTCCCATATTGGGTTTCCACATTAAATCTTGGTGTTATACTTTTGTGAATGTTATTTGATGTGTTATGTTGTTGGAAGTTTCATATTCTGCAAGTTGATTACTCTTGGACACTGGACTGCAAGTTTTATGTTGCTGATATATTCTATAGAGACCAAATGAATTGATGAACATACCTAAGTGTGTTGAAGAGTTTAAAAGTTGAATTGGTACATCTGGACCTGAGGATAATTGATTCAGCTCCCCCTCTCAATTATTCTAAAATCATTCTCACAGTATCATGATTTCCTAGATCAATTAAATCCCTCAACAAATCATTGATATGAGGGACAAAAATTCATGTCAAGAAAAATTGGAGGTGAGGGTTTAATTGATAAAATATATAATATTTCCAATGCATGAGTGCCAACCTCAGGCCTTGAAATTTTTATGGTGTGTAATGGATAGACAAACCTATAGTCCCCTTTCTCTAATACTTGGTATTATGATTTAGGAAAATTTGCAATGTTGAATATCTTCATGGATGTTGATTTTCACAGAGCAATAGCAGATATATGTGACCTGATTCTGAGGGTTGTGAGGGATAATTATGGGAAGGTGTTGTTGTTATTCAATAGGAAGGAAATTCAAGAGGTTTTTGTACTTATGAGCTTGCATCCTTCCTAGACCCTATTAATATAGATTATATAAAAGAAGAATACATTAGATTGAAGGATTTTGTTAGGGGAACACTTCTACCTACCTATCTAGCTAAAGCAGTAAAAAAATAGTATTACATTAGCCAAAGATCTATTGAACCATTCCTAATTGAAAATTTTTATTCGTACCTTAAAGATACATTTTTGTCATTACCTCAAGTTTTAGGGTTCCACCCAAGAACAACCATGCCACAAGAAACATTTATATGGCTATACAAATCCAACAAACAAATTTCATAGTAATTTATGACTATGCACCTTTTTTAGAAGAAAAGATACATGAGGGTTTTCTAGCACTCAAGAAGGATAAGATTGTGAATTAATTCTTTAGGTACTATATTGATGCATATGTTTTTGTACAAGAATATGGATTTCTTTGAGGAATATATGACCTTAAGAATAATATTTGATGGGGTTGAGATGCTAATGGAGTTATAGAGTATTGGTATGTCATGGGATCAGGATGATTCCAGTTATGTCAGATTTGATAATTGTTTTACTTGAAGACTAAGGGATAGGTTATTAGTTAATACCAATAGGATCCCAGTGAAACTACATTATTTCTCAAGGCACAGGGAGAGGGCCCTAATCTCAATATTGAGCACAATTGGGGTGACATAATTCCCTATCCTATCAATGCATTTCTAAGAGTTTGTGATTTTGTAGGAAAACCAAATGTGTTTCCATATTGTGGTCCATTGAGATTAGAATTTGTAGAAGTATCATGGTAAATTGGTTGCATTCAAGAGAAACAATTGAAAGTAAAAATTACGGGTACACATTCACTGATTACACAATTGCTACATATTTTGTGATATCAAAAGGTTGTTGGATTCATCTGGATAAAATCTCCAATCCTTATCATTTGGGGATTAGCATTTCAAGATGTAGTGACCTTGAAGGATTTTTCAATGTGTCCAGAACTAAAAATAAAAGAATCCTTTCTTCCCCATGAGTTAAATTTCCAAGAGGATTTAATGAAGAATGAGTTTAATGAAGATATCCAATAGGACATGAAAGATAAACAGATTTCCTATGGTAAGCTTTTGAATATTGTCCTAAAAATGGATCATAATTATATTTGGTCCCAATTTCCACCCCCGTACACATTCACCAATTACACAATTGCTACATATTTTGTGATATCAAAAGGTCATTGGATTCATCTGGATAAAATTTCCAATCCTTATCATTTGGGGATTAGCATTTCAAGATGTAGTGACCTTGAAGGATTTTTCAATGTGTCCAGAACTAAAAATAAAAGAATCCTTTCTTCCCCATGAGTTAAATTTCCAAGAGGATTTAATGAAGAACGCGTTTGATGAAGATATGCAATAGGACATGAAAGATAAACAGATTTCCTATAGTAAACTTTTGAATATTGTCCTAAAAATGGATCAGAATTATGATCCATTAAAGACCTTAAATCCTTTCTTTTTTAAGATGAATATGTTAGAAAACCATTTTCATGAAATTATTCCTATTCTTAAGGAGAAGAGGGCTAGATTAGTGGGAAATAAGACAAGTGAGGTGAATCAATAGATTGAAACTCCAACAAAACAAATAGGAACTAGGACTATGTAGTTAGAGTACCACAACTGCCACAAGATATAGGTAAATAAGAAGATAGAAGGCCCACCTAATTACCATATGTGATAGAAATTTAGAGAGTCTATATTAGTGATAGTGATTTTGATGAATATAGAAGAATAAAATTAAAGAAGCTAATGGGTATGTGCAAGATCATGGTATGCCAAAAAGTGGTGATGCGAAAAAGAAGTCATGATTGATAGACTCTTTGAAAAACAAGTATAACTTTAAAACAATATAACATTTTTGAAATCTAAAATATACATCACATTCTATGCTTCACCTAATACAATAATAATAAACAATTCTCTCAATTTGATGAAGTTTAGACTAAGTTAAGGTGGGCAGACACGACATTTTTTATATTCAGGAAAATTTGTAGAAGAAAAATCATAATTAATTATTTACTTGGAAAAATAATACAAAAAAATATACATCACATCTAGACATCAGTCTACTACTTTTATCTAGAATATTATTAAATAATATTATCATTTGATTTTGTGTAATGTGGTGACACATACACCTACTCATTATCTTTGTAGTCCTAATTGACAGACTTATTGAAAAATAGCTATAACTTTCAAACTATATAACATTTTTGAAATCCAAAATATGTGTCACATTCTATGCTTTTCCTACTACAAAATTTTTTTTAAAAAAATTCAATTTGATAAAGTTTAGACTAAGTTAACGTGGTCAGACACGAGAGGTTTTGTATTTTGGAAAAGTTATAGAAGAAAAATCATAATTAATTATTTACTTGAAAAAAATTATAAAAAGATATGTGTCACATCCGGACATGAGTCTACTACTTATATCTGGAATATTGTAAAAAAAAATTATCATTTGATTGTGTTTAAGGTGGTCAGACATACACCTACTTATTTTTTTCTAAAATTTTCCTACTACTACATTGAAATTTGAAAATTTCAACATATAGAATAATTGTTTTTGAAAAAAGGCCTAGTATATTAGAAACTAAATTCAATTTTATACAGATTCTCTTTTTACATATTTTTGATATAATATTTATAACTTGTTCAAATTTTTATGTTAACTTGCGTAAACCTAATTTTCTGAATTTTCATTGCCATTTAAGGGCCTAGTTTGGCATACCCTAATCCTGTACATACCCTAATAAAATATAAGAATGCTCCAAAATATCATTCTAATCCATTGAAATGAATCAAGATCATTTATTTGGATTATGAGTCAAGGAAAATCCCTTGACCACCTCCTCTACCTCATTCACGTCTAAAGAAGAAGGGAAATGAACAAATAAAGGAGAAGGATGTTGAACAATTTGAGGAACATGTAAAGGAGGAAGAGGAGGAGGATATTGTCATTTTGACTAATAGAGAGCTACAAGTTGGTATTTCTCTAGTGCAAAAATAATTGGATTGGGATTTTACATTGCTTGATATCCAAGAAAGATATTTTACGGATGCAAGGAAGAAGGTGTGTGATGAGTTTCTTAAGGACAAATTTTTTGTTAAGAGCCAGTCATTCCTATAGTTGGTGTGGAGAGTTAAAATTATTGAATAAAAAAAGAGATGTGAGGAGAGGAAGACTAAGAAGCTTAAGAAAATTGAGAAAGAAAGAGATGATGAGATAAATAACAAAATGATGGAGGATTTAAATTCCATTACTCCTAAGGAAGGGAAGAGAATTGTAAATCAAGAAAGGATACTAATTCTCCCTGATTGGAATATTGTTTATTTTGTTCCTTTTTATACTATAAAGAAGAATAAAAAATTTTATAGCTCTGAAGAGGAGACTAGAATGGCTCTAAAGGGATTAACATCAAGTCAAGATTATGTCACATTGGAAATTTGGTCATTATCTCAAGGAGCCAAAAAACCTGACATAAGAGACATCAACCCAAATTTGAGGGGAATTCTTATAGTCAAATGAGCCTCAGAGACTTTAGGAGTTGATATAACCAATTTGACATAGGATGTGGCCAAGTTGAACAAGTAAATTACTAAGAGGGAAGAAGAAGAGAAATTGGGGTCTAAATCTAAGTTTGAGCATATTTTTGGGAAGCATATAAAGATGCATAAGATAAATGTTGAGTTAAAGTCAAAATTACAACTATTAGAATAAATATTGTTACAAGAACCCACTTCTACTCCTACAAATACATCTGCCCCTTCCACATTAGGGTCACATTCTACCACATCTATTGATGCAACCCCATAGTATCCTATGTAGATTACTCTTGGATCTGCAATAGAAACAATTACTGAAGAACTTACTTAATCAACTAATCAAACAAAGGGTCAATTGGTGGAGAAAATAAAAGAGTTGGAGAGTAAGTAATGACAAATAAAATTTCAACCTATAAATAGAAAGAGATAGTCAGCTCAGTGTTGACTCATCCAAATGATAAAAATAGCAGACTGGCTCCCATCCATTCTTCATATTCTTTATTATTTGAGGCTATAACAAGTTTTGATAGGGACAAAGAGGTGGTTGCACCACTATTTGACAAGTGGATGCAAAGGGCCAATGAATTAAAGACAATATTTTTAGCCTCAAAATTTCATGCTAAGAGACCACACACACTTCAACCAACCCTTTATTGGTTAAGTCAATTAAATTTTTTATGTATTACTAGAAGATATTGAAAGGAAGATTAGAGAGTTAATAAGCAATTTTAATAAAATCCAAGATACAGTGTTTCTTAGGATAGTAGATGAGAATGGAAAAATTAAACCATTGCAATTATGGAGGGAAGAGGTAGAGAAGGTGATCAACTCTCAGGTGGACCCAATTTGTGAAGATATTAATATTGATAAATAACATGGATACAATCATAAATACATGAACATTATTTGAGTCTTTTGAAAAGTAGGAAAATTAGGTAGCCATCAAGTAAAATCCATACAGAGAAAAGGAACATGAGGTCATGGATTTGAATTGGCCAACATATGAGGAATATGCTCAATGAGTAAAGATATACCTGGATGAAGAGCAAAGCACAAACAATTAGACTTCTAGTTTTTGATGTGATAGTATGGGGTACTCTTTTGGCATATTCTATAGTAGTTATATTTTGAAGGACCTATTTTTAGTAGCCACAAGCCCAAGTGAGATCTTATTTACCAAATTTCAAAGAAGGAACTTAGGATAAAGGATAATTTGTAATGGAGGAATGATATTTTTGTCTTTTATGAGAGTTTGTTGTAAATGCAAGTTGTGTAGTCCAATAGAATAATGGCATGTGTATCCCCTAGCCTAAAGATTTCTTCCTCCCTTGTAATTATAAAAGGGAATTCAAGCCTAAGAGATAGGCTTTTGAATTCATTTTATGAAGTCTATGTCAAAGTAGTAAAGTCTAGGTGAAAAAATGAGCATATTGTAAAACATTTTACAAAGCAATTTGAAGAGTCTTATGTTATGTATTGTAGGTTTTGAGTTCATGAATTTTATAAATTTTGTATAATAGAGATAGTCATTGAAAATTAATGAAGAATAAAAATTTATAATTAAATTCACTCGTTTATAAGTTTTATGAGTTTTGAGTGAAATAGAATCAATGATTTTATTTTATTTAGTACATTGTTGTGATGTATGTGAATTTTATTCGTGATTTGATCTAATGGGTCAATTAAATTTTTAATTATACTTATAGATTCTTAGTTTTTTCACATGGATTTTGATAAGAAGTTTGGATTAGGGTTGCTATTGAAAAATGTTGTAATGCAACATTATCTTAGATCTTTAACTATTCAGTCAAATCCTGTCATATTGCAATTTTATTTTTTTGGTTTTATTACCCAATGGAGTGGGGCACTGATCACTATTTTAGTGTTTTTACTAAGTCTTGTGGTGTTCAATTTCATATAATCTTTTGGCAAAATTGATTAAATTATGCCATATTATCTTAAAGTTTTATGTTGTATGTTGTTGTTATTGTTGTTATTGCATGCTCCAATTTAGTTGACGATCAATGTAGAATTAACCATTATTCAATATTCTCCTATTTAATTTGATTTTTATTTGAGATATCTATTGGTTTTAATTCTATTAAAAATCTTTGTACAAAGGTTGTGAATGGGTTAATGGATTACACTTTCGGGTTTTGGAGAGCCCAAAGTGTAGAAGGGTTAGAGTTATCCTTGTTAGTTGTTAAAGTGTGGGAAATTATTGATAATTGGTGATGACATATTCATATCTAATCTAATGATTAAATTGGTTAATAATTATAGTGTAAACCCTATTTTAGGAACCAACAAGATGGTGACTCTGCTTGGTAGATCCTTGTCAAAAAAATTTCTTAGTGTTGTTATCCATTATGATATTTGCATAGAGTTGTAAGAGTATTTTTTCGATTTGAAGGTTGGGATATGGGGTTGTATTTGTTGTCTAAATTATTTTTTTAAAGGTTCTATCGAGTCATTTTTTTAAATGCATTTATATTTGAGAGTGAATTTGCATGTATCATGTTAAGATCATCAAATATTTGCTAATATTTGATACCCCAACTTAATTGTGTGGAAAATTTGAGATCTCTGCACGAGTGCATATATTTTAAATATTTATAGAACATATTTTGAAGTATATCTCACCATAAGTAAAGATAATAATATGAGAACCTTTTTGAAATAGCATCCATAAGAGAAATTAGAGGGTGAGCGTCCAAAAGCCTCAAAGAAAAGTTGGACAAGAAGAGATGCAGAAACTAGAAATGCTCATGCATCATGGAAATAAAAGATTACGAATACAAGTGAGTCTTATTTATATCATGTTCCTGAAATTTCTAAAACATCCTCTAGTATTTTTGAATTAGATAGTATAAGATTTTTTGATTCATTATTCAAAACACCTTTTGAAGAGGAAATACCAAAATATAATAAGGAAGTAAATCAAGTCCAATACTTTGGAAAGAGAAGAGGATGAAGTTGATGTAGAAGCCACCAAGTAGAAAGCACCCTTTGTGTACCTGCTTCTCATGGATTTACAAATGAATTTCTTTATGTATTTTTTTATAAATGAAGGGACTAAGATCTAATTGATCTTGGTAATACTTATAGATCTAAGATAACTTTACTAGAGTCTAAATAGGTTATTGGAGATATAGACCCTCTGAGAAGAGAACTCCATAAAAAATGCAGTTAAGAAAGAAAAAAGAAAAAAAAAGAAAGAGTATGAGGTTATCAATATTATTATTGAGATATATCATGATAAGAAAATAAGATACACTTAAATCTATTAATCAAGAGGAGCCTAAAATAAGTGTTGAGGGACCTATTATTAGGGAAATATTTGATTCAAAATTTGAGGTAATTTATATAGATAAAACTAAAAGCCAAGTGAGTCCTCAACCTAAGATAGTAGTGTTAGAGTAATAAAGTGTTTTCTTATTAATTAAATCATGTTTGATTTAATTACTAAGTCACTTATAATCTCTTTCTACTTAAGCTAAACTTTAGGCATATAATAATTAATTTCTTTATTAATTATTATGTGCAACCTATGTTTTACATTTTTAAGTTTTCAGATCTCCTTTGTTTTCATAACTTTTATAATAGATTATTTATTATTGAATTATAGCTTTTGTTTTTGCATATCAAGAATGACTTCTCCTCTCACATGGATCAATGTGTTTAGGCCTCCATAGCTTCTTTCTTCTTCTCTCTCTTCCTCTAATAGATGTTTGCATGCTGGTGTTCTTGGGAGATGTGGGTTGTTTACTCATCAACTCTAATATGGTATTAGAGCTTTAGAACTATTTTCTCCTGTCCTATTCAGTTGTATTTGTCAGATCTACATTTTTTAGAGGGTTTTCTGTCATATGTGAGGGGACCTCTTTTTCTACTCATCTTGGCTTCAAATGGACCTCACGATTGCTTTCACAACATCCAATTACCCATATATCCATATTAAATTTGTCCAATTTGGACAAATTTGGAATCTCTGGCAAAAAAAATTTGCAACTAGCCTTGACACAGATCTCGAGGCAATCACTATTTTTGGAGCATTTCTAGCCCAAATGGACCTCACCTTTGCATCCACAACATTTGAGAACCCCAATTTCCAAATAAGGCACGTCCAATTTGAATGATGTTATATTCTGTGGCAAAAAAAAATTGTGTACCAGGGTCGTACAACCCTGGCACGCAAATCAAGGCATGTGATTTTGAAAAAAAAATTCAGGCAGGAGCCACCTAGGTGCCACCCACACACCACTCCAGGTGGTCCACGACCACCCCACGGTAACCACTGGTGGCCCGTCGTAACCACTAGTGGCCCGTGATGATGTCACCACTGACATCACCAGATGGTGACTGCAGTGGCTTGTAGTGACCACGTAGTCACCGCTGTGGTGACTGGCCAATGACTGCTTATAGTTAGCCCAGAGTCCCCAATCTTGAATAGCTTAGGGTTTTATGGGGGACCAACCCTCAAGAATTTCATCCCTCAGGTGCAGTCCCCTGTTCACCCACATGACCAAGGGCCCAATGTTTGTTTCCCTGAGGGCCGATTGGATTTTCTCCATTATGACCATTTGGCCATCAAATTTATGCCCATGGAGTGACATCAACACATGTCAGAAAGCTTGCAGACACATTTTTGGGCCCCCCATAGCCACTATTGGTTTTTTGCTCATAACTTGAGCATATAGTATCATTTTTTGACAAATGAGATACAGTTGGAAAGCTTGTTTCAAGATGGATCTTTTTATCTTTTCAGATTTTGGATTTTTTGCATCTACTTTTTGTACCAGGAGTTCAAAGATAGAGCTTCTTTTATGTCTTCCATATGGCACAACTTGTGGTTTTTTGCTCATATCTTGAGCTTACAGAGTCAAAATTGGGCAAACATGATATCGTTCGAAAGCTAGTTCTGAGATTTATCCAAATCTGGAGGTTTGAATTTCTGATTTTTCTTTCTTTATGATGTTTTTTTACTTTCAAAGACATATGTTCATTTTTGCACTCTAAGAGCTCTATCTTGCACATCTGGACTCTATTTTTGGCAAATGATATATCATTGGAAAGCTTGTTTTGAGAGATTTCTAGTGTTCTGAGTCTTTTTTCTAGATTCTGCTCTAGGTACATTTTATTCTTTTTTTTTCTTTTTTGCAATCTGGTGGATATCTTGGATGTTTCAGGTCCTAGGATCTCTTCCCTTTGAGGGATAGCTCATCTTAGGATATTATTTTGTTTTGGAAGCCTTTTCTCTTCTTTGAGTAGTGTATACTTCACTTTTGTAGCATTCTTTTATGCACACACACTGAGATAAAGTGCCATTCTATTGCATGTATGAGATTTTGCACATGTTCATGCTCTATGTACTTGCACTCCATTATAAAGTGCTAGGGGGGGTTTTATGTTTGCCTTTTTTTGTCATCTACTTTTATCATGTGAGCATTCCTCTAATGACATTAGCCTCAGGTATCTCTATATGTGTTTGTACTCTCTCTGTAGTTCATATTGGATGATCTTTTCAGTGTACCTTTCATTACTCCCTTGTCAAAATTATGGGGGGTTTCTATTGTTGGTTCTATTGCTTCCTTAGTTTGATAGTGTGAGCTATATATTAGCTATATATTCAATATTTGATTCTATGTACTAGGAGGATGCAATGGTTGGGTACCTATGAATTATAGTGAGATGGATCATTTACCATATGGACACTCTTTCTTTCCTATTTTTGGATGCACTCTTCTAGCTTTGATTGATCATCTCTTGAGACTTTTGGTGTTTTTATGCCATCTATATTTTTGAGTTCATGTGTTTTCCTTTGTTTACCTCATGATTTGAGTAGTGTCATTTGAGGGCACTTGTGTAGATTACAATATTTTGTATCTTTGACTTCAGTTGTTTGTCTTTATTTACCTCTTGATTTGAGTAGTGTCATTTGAGGGAACTCATACATATTATAGTCTTCTATACGTGGTCATATTTTAGTGGAGGATCTTCAGATCATCAGTTACTTCTTGACAAATTTTACAATTTCTTGCTTTAGTGATGTTGTACATATTCATCCTTATTCCTATTTTCTGGAACATTACTAGTTTTGGAGGCTTCTTTAGTCCTTTAGACTACTCTTTGTCCCTTTTTGGAGAAGAGTTTTTCCCATGTGGTTTTCTCTATTTCTCCACTTTATAGAGACTCTCTTTTGTACTTGGGTACTTGATTAGGCCTTTCATTGTTAGGACCCATTTGCTTTCAGTAGTTCTTTCTAGGTTTTTAGCTTCTCCCAAAGTTCATCTTAAGGGGGGGTGTAAGAGTAATAAAGTGTTTTCTTATTAATTAAATCATGTTTGATTTAATTAATAAGTCACCTATTATCTCTTTCTACTTAAGCTAAACTTTTAGGCATATAATAATTAATTTCTTTATTAATTATTATTGTGCAACCTAGGTTTTACCTTTTTAGGTTTTCATATCTCCTTTTATAAGGATTGATCTCCTTTGTTTTCATAACTTTTATAATAGATTATTCATTATTGAATTGCAACTTTTGTTTTTGCACATCAAGAATGATTTCTCCTCTCTCGTGGATCAATGTGTTCAAGCCTCCATAGATTCTTGATTCTTCTCTCTCTTTGTGTGATAGGAGTTTTCATGTAGGTGTTCTTGGGAGCTGTGAGTTGTTTACTCATAAACTCCAATAAGTAGATCGTGTTAGTCCTGAGCCAAGTGTTCAAACTTATAAGCCCAGTCTAGACTAAGGTAAACAAAAAGTAACTAGAATTAAGATCAAGGTCAATTGTCACATTTTTTCTTCCAAGTTGATCTAGAACTAGAAAAGGTAAGAAAGAGAGTGAAACTCTTTCCAAGGAATTAGAGAGAGTATAAATGGAAGCTACTAATGTAGAAATGAAAAGGAAGATTGAATTCCATAAAACATGAATGATAAATAATTTGTGAAATATTTCAAGGACCTATATGGTGATAAAACTAATGCTATTTTGATGTTGAATGAAATCAACAATAGTAAGAAGTCACCAAATGAAGAAGTTACTAATTTCAACATAAGATTTCAAAAGGATATGCATAAGTTATTTCAAGTTTTAAGATTCGAAGAGAATGTATGCCTGAAAATTTGTTTCAATTCATTTTATCCAAAGATACTTTGATGGATGCTTTTAGGATGGCCATAAATATTGAAAGCAATAGAAGAGATTATGATAAGAAATGAAGAAGAGAAGGTACAAAATTGTTTAAGAAAAGAAAGAAAGAAACAAAAAAAAAAATCAAGCTCAAAGCCTAAAGAGGAAGAAAAATGAGACAAATTCCCAAATGCCTTGAGGGATATGAAGCTAAATACTACTACAAATGAAAAAAGTATTGGAGAGGAGAATCAACCATTCATTAATTTTAATAGAAAACCTAGAATGAAAAATCATCCTTAGAATACTCAATGGAAGGATGGAAAGATGATTCAACAACCAATAAAGAATAAGCAAGAGCCGAATACTCCCGACCCTTTGCAGAAGCAATCTATAAATGTTAGTAGATATTCACCATGGTTTATGGTTTTCCAATCATATCATTCACCTAGATAGTGTGCAGTTACACAATTAATTACTACTCAAGAATAGTCACAAGATAAATAAGAGGAAATAGTTTTAGATAATGATGTAGGTTGTTTGATGACTAATTCCCATCTTGGAGAAGTAGAAGATATTTTTGATATCAATTCTCATGACTTTGATATGAATGAGAAGAGGCAAAGATTGAATATTATCATAAAAAAAAACTTTATGATGAGAATTGCAATTTTGATGACAAATTGTACAATGTTGAAAAAGGTGAAGACTTAGTGTCTTTAAGAAGGCTTTATAATGAAGAAATTACTAAAATAACTATTGATATGGTAGAAATAGTAAAAATTAATTACCAATTGAGAAATAGGATAGTGGGTGAAGATTAAGAGAAACCATTTGTTATGTTCATCAAAGAAAAGAAGAATAAGGCTAAAGATATTAAAAAGGATAAGGGAAAGGATGTAGTCAAGGTTAAGGAAGTTAAACATAAAGTATCAAATCCTAATGAGTAGGTTCCTAAACCTAAAGTGAAATTAAAAGTAAATCTCATGTCTTCTAATCCTACTAAAGAGGATATGAAGTATGAACAACCTATGGAAAGAAAAATACCAAATAAAGTTGACAAAAAACTAGGTATGTCTCTTTAATTGTAAGAATACACACTTGGGGATATGATATAGTTTCTTTCTCAAAATATAGTTAAGTTCCCTTTACTTGATATGATGAGAATTAGTGAATATAATGAGAAGGCTATGGCCTAGGTTAGAAGTGATTCATCTGTCAAGATTGAGAAAATGGATTATTCTCAAAACGTAAAGAAAGAGGGAAATAAAGAAGAGAAAAATAATAAGGAACCAGAGGGAATTTTTCCAAAGATTCCTCAAGTGTAGATTGATAAATTAATGAATTCATATTTAGGAAAAAATGATCCTTTCTTTCTATGTGTAATCGTAAATGGAAAAGTAGGGAATAACTCTATGATTGATTATGGAGCATCTAACATTGTGATGCCAACATGATAATGCAATCCTTGGGTTTTAATGTTGATACTACCCTAGGTAGGTTTTTTGCTTTGGATTCAAGATAAATACCTAGGATAGGTACTATAAGAGTACTACCTTATAAATTGGAATTTTTTCTTGAGAAGGACTTGACCATGAATTTTTAAGTTGTTGATATCCCAACTCATTATGGGATATTACTATCAAGAAAGTGGAGTGCTTCTATGGGATGGAGTTAGTAGTGTGATATTTATTTTACAACTTTCCATATTGATGATAAGCATGTAAAAATTGAAAGGTATCCAAGAATGTCACACATGATTGAACATGATCTAGATGAGAGCATGACTTATTTTATTGAGACAATTATTAATGAACTATGAGTTGAATAGATCGTAAGAGAAGAAGAAGAACCTATTAGATTTATTAGGCACTGAGAGGTGGGGTGAATTAGTGGAAAAAAAATTAAAATTAATTGAACCACCGATCTAATTAACCTTACTAATACCTTCCAAATTGTAAAGTATATAACTAAAGTAAACAAATAAAATATATCAATATCATAAATCTAAAAAATATTACACATGACACAATGATTTTTGTATGCAAACCCTTGGTTATAGGTAAAAACCACAATGGGGATGACACCCACAAGCCCACTATTTCATTAAACGAGTTTCCCCTGTTAGGAGCTTACAATTACCCTTTTTTGAGGGTTAACCATATTAGGAGAAATTAGTACGTTGTTAGAAGTAGAATCATATAAGTTAAGATCTACTTTGTTAAAGGATTTCAAAAAGCTATTAAATTATTACCTGGTTAAGGTATCTATAATAAGAACCTATTAAAGTTCATCTATAAGGGATTTGCATGCTATAACTACTAGGGAACAACAAGTTGAGTGATCTGGATGTAGAAATGACTACTTGACAAATCCAATCTATTTCTTTGTATCTACAACTTCTCACCATTCTAACTCTATCAGGTCCCTTTATTTCAACCCTAATTGATTTCTTAATCAATAATAACATGCTTTACAAAAATATAACAACAATAACAACACAAAAACTTCAATATGAGCAGTACCACTTCTACACATTTCTAGCACCAACTTCATAAGAATTATACATTTTCCCTCCAAACTAAAAATCTCAATGAAAAAACATATTTTCATATGATCACGTTGTCTTATAATAAGATCTACATCATATTTCTCCTAAATAATCAAACACATTTTGACTTTTTCATGCACCGCTTTAGATCTTCTTAAAATAATATCCTCAAATCCATAATTAAATCCTCATCGATTGTATCTCCATTTTTACATGTCATCATAACACTACGTATCATCACAATCACTATGTCACTTACCGATCTAATATCTTCCAACTTATATTTAAGAACAATAAGAATTCTTAACTATCTGAATTACTTTGTCACCAAGATATATATAACCGATCAAAAAAATGTTTTTTGTTCAGAACCACACTTTACTATGACCATGTTGATATTATATCTATGACCGCACCTCATATTTTTTTACTATCACAACCATTACCATATTATTGACTTCTCTGTCTACTGATCTTTTTGACTTAACCATTTTCTTGCATAAGTGATTACTTATCCTTTACACCACTTTTATCCTGTGCTTCGCCAATATGATGTATGACTAAATTGACTTGGTTTCCATCAATAAAAACCAAACAATTTTTTTTGAATTATTATAACTTTTCCAAATCAACAAAATGCCCAAAAACTCCCCCTTTGGAATTGATGGATAATAGTTTATGGTTAATTATCCCTTAGCATATTTTCCATCTCAAATAAATTAGAAATTAGCTTCTCCATACTCTCGAATTTTCTTAAGTCAGATATAGAAATTATCCCTTCAACCTTCTTCAAATGTTGTTGCATGTCTTATAATGCAAGGAAAAAGAGTGATTATATCTCTAGTATAAAGACTATTTTTTTGGCTTTCTCCTACTCGATTTTCTTTATCTTTTGAGTTAACTCATTCACTTGACTACTAAAATTAGCAACTGATCCTGAATTGGGATCAAGCTTATCCATTAAGATTTCTAAATCCTTTCAAAATTCAACTCTCTTTTTCTCTAGATCTTTCCCAAAATTTGAGTGATTATAAATTATACTGAATATATGTCCTTCTTTGGCCAATGAAGTCTTAACATATTTTACTAAAATTGTTAATTTTCCTTTATCTTCAATAACCTTCTCCATTAGTTTTCTTGGCATCTTCTTCTCTAATTTCTTATGTGCCATTTTCACCACTACAAAATACAAATCTTGTCATTGTTCTAAAATGTCTTTTATCAATATATGCATTTGATCTATCACAAATTCTTCTTCATCATACTCAACCTCAGGAACCAACTCAGGTCTAGTATATCTCTTGATTGTCTCAATACTCTTGTTTTCTTCTTCTTTGATCTCAATTTATCTCTTTCAGTTTTCTTCATCAATTATTTTAAGTATTTCATCATTTATTTAGGTTTTATCTTTTTTATAGCTACCAGTGTGGAAAATATATCTTCCTCTTCCTCTTCTACTTCATCTTCTTTTTATTCTTTAGTTACTTGCACTAGTGTTTTCTTTCTCATGCTAGTCTCTCCTAGACTTATTTACCTTATCACATCATATTCTACTTAAACTTCTTTAAAACTTTCTAATAACTCATTTACCTTCTCAAGAACCACTTGTTATGAATATTTCACAAGGGATAGTGAGGGAGTATTATGTTTTCCTATTATATCCTTAATAGTTACCTCATCTTAACCAATTTTTTCTTGTGCTTCTTCTCCAATGGCTTGTGCTTCACTAGTTTGTGTTAGCTTAGCATCTTGCTTCTCAATGTCTTGAATATGAATAGTAATATCACTAAGAACATCACCTATGATATCTTCATGAGTACATATATCACCAATATCCTCAATTACTAGTTCTTTAACCTTCTTATTATCTTCAACCTCTTTTTCTTCCTTTTCTACGTTTTCTCCTTCCTCTATTTTTTTTTCCATATCTCAACCATCTCATTGAATACATTATGTTCCTATCCAACTAATATTCTTGTTTCTCTATTTCTAATTTTGAACTCCTGTCTATATTCTCCCACCATGATCTTTACACCTTCAGGATTCAACTATGTTTGCACTTTCATAGGTTCCCTTTTTCATAACTTCTTTCTCCATTATTAAGGAATCAGTCTATTTGGCATGAATTATATAATAAATACCTTTATGTACAAATTTATATAACTCGATTGGAGTCATAGAAAACCTATGCAGACTAAATAAGATCACTTATTCTATTTTCTTCATATCTTCATTATTTAGAAATCTATATCTCCTACCAACATCTCCATTTTTCCCTATTTCCATTATGTCTTTAGAAATATAATCAAAACTAGGAGATTTATTCATACAACTCTCTTTTAAATTCTTAGCAACCTTATCTAATGTAGTATGAATAACTTCAACTTCGATAAAATCCTTTTGATCAACCTTCATTTCTATAGATTTCCTTTTCCTTTTGTAGGTTTTCTTTACCAGTTCCATTATAGTTTCAACTTCTCTTACAATAGGTTTACTCTTATTCCTCTTCAATTTTGCATAAGTATATGGAAAACTTTATGATGGGTCTTCAATTGTATCTTTAGAAATACCAAATGTACCTTCTTCATCACTACTAAACTTCCTCTCTAGGGTTGATAACATTCTCCTAGTTTTCCTTTCAAAGACCGGTTTCTTTAATTGAATATTGATCTTAGAAAATGCCTCTTCATAAGTTCCAAACCTCTTTCCTTATCTATTTAAGGGTTTAGATAGTAATTCAATTGCATTAAGGTTCACTAACTCAACATCTACTTCATTACGCATAGGTGGAACCATAAGTTCCAGGTTCAACCGCCATTATAATACACAGATCTATATATATATTAGGAAACATATATCATCTTTGTATTTATCTACAATGGTGGAAGGAATTATTTCATACTTGTGCATCTTAGATTGAAAGTATTTTAAGTAACTCCACATAACAATGTTAAATTTTTCACCTAATTCCTTGATAAAATCACTTATCTACACAACTAATGGTTTTTCCTTTGACCAAACAACATTTCCTCTACCAGGGAATATATTTTGGATATAGAATAACATACATGGTACCACTATAGAAATATAATTGAATGAATTCTTCTTATCTTTGTTTATTCTCTCCATATTCACCAGGAACTGACTTATGATCACCTCACATAAGTCATATATTGAATCATCTTTCACAATCCTATAGCCTCTGTGTATAGAATCAATGAGCATGTTTTTAACTCTACTAGACTGGTATACCCAATAACTTATTACCATTGATGTGAACTAAACATCTCTATCTTAAATATCATCTACTGTCATGGCTATTCCATCTTATCTAGATTCAGTTAGTTTGGAAACCAAATGTGTTGCAACTGTACTTAGGGTACATTCCAATCCTTGTGCTCAAAAACTAGTAACTCTATGAATCATCTTGAAAATATTATATGTTTTTTCAAACAAAATGAATTGGTCATGCACTCTTCTCAATACATAGTGAATCTATTTAGGATGGAATTTAGTGGGAATATCCACCATTTTTGTTAAACATTTCTCTTATAGATGTTTGAACTCATACCTCAACACACCATCACTAAAAATACTTTCATATTATCTCTTAATAGCACTAGATCCTATCTCTTCAATCTTATAATGAATATAAGAATAAACATCTTCAATCAACAACACCTGTAGAGGAATTATGGATAGGGAACCTGTTATATTAATCTCCATTTCTTTGATTGGATGAATCTTTAATATTGGTTGATGATTATCAACAATGTTCATTAGAATAGGTGTATCAACTCTCTTATCCATACTAACTGACTATAATCAATCAAAAGAATTCAACTATGAACCAAATAGATAACTTTGCACAATATATTAGTTAGGGCTCTTGATAATTTGATAGAAAAATAAGATCAACTGATAAAATTAATGTAAACATAAAAAGTGAGATCGATTCCCTCTATTTAACATTTAGTTTTAACCATTAAACTCTTTTAATGGTAAAACATTTATGTCCCAATGGTAGAATAGTATTGTATCACCAGTTTAATGCATATCCACTGATAGGTACTTTTTCAACTATTATAACTGATATTAAATGCTAAAAATATATATACCATAAAATTTCAATTCTAATTTCCATATAATCATTAACATCTCTAAAATATTCATAATACCAAAATCACAACATTTTATAGTATAATGTGCATATAGATATTTCCGCTCTCGGATCTAGGGGATTAGTAATGGAATTTTCTTTAATGATTGTCCTAAGAAAATACTTTTCTTAGTTTGAAGAAGAATCCTCTGTACCAAATGATGGTGAGTTCCCTTTAGATGATTTTTCTTCCACTTGTTTACCATCCTATTTATCTCATTCTTTCCTCCAAATCTTATTCATTTCTTGATCAATTGCCTCAACATTAATAATCCTTTTACCTTTTCTATCCTCTGACCAATAGGATGACCAATTTCTGAACCAATAGTCCTTTAAAATATGGCCAACCTTATGGTAGACATAACATGCCATCTCATTGACCTCTAAGGTCCAACATTACCTATTTGTGTTCTCATTGTGTAATTCATCGCTAGATGACCATAATTTCCACACAAAAAACATGTTATATTAAATTGTCTTTCTCTACCATTAGGGCTTACCAGTTTGACTCGAGACCTAGGAACATAAGCTTTAGTCCTTCAATTCTCATCTTTATGTCCATATTTGTTGCATTTAAAAAAATATCTATCAAATCTACCATCATTGGATCCATTGCAAGATCTATTATTGAATAAGGATTTACAATCATATACAGTATGGAAATACTTATGAAAATTATAGAAATAACCATGAAATAAGTAGGGTTTGTTTATAGGTTTTCTCTTACATACATTTACAGTGTGACCTATCTTTCAACAGTTATAAAAAGTAGGTATATTAAGTTTCTTACCTGCATTTCTTGGATCTTCCTTCAAGTCTTGTAGCTTCTTCAGTTTAGATTTGGATGAGTGTCCAAATTCAAACATTCCTTGACTGATGTAACCAAGACTGGTTTTATAATTGTTTTAACTTTGGTTATTCATTTTTTCATCAATATTTTGGGAGATTTCATTGTACTTTCTCAATTTCTCACTGATTTCTTTCTCAAATTGTACCTCATTCTTCATTTTTGCATTCTCATCTCTAAGTATTTCATTCTCACTTATGACTTCCATATTTTCTTTAGTAGCATCATGCATCTAATTTATGTATAAGATAAATTATTTCCTCAGTTTATTAAGTTCTTCATCTTTAGCATTTAGGAAATCCATAATAATCTTTCTTGCACTTCCATCTATTCTGTTTCCTTCTAGATCTTTAAGCATCCTGTCAGATTGAATTTCAAGTTATCTTTTCATATTTGTCACTACTTATTTAAGTCCTTTATTCTTTTCCATCTTATCTACAGTTGATTCTTAAGATTTTTCAGACATAATACCTTCAGATAGTTTCTCAATATAGTCCTCAGTCTCATTCAACTATTTAGTAAGTTTTCTCCTTATTACCAATGATTTATTTAGTTTTTCTTTCAACTCATGGATCATTTTGTGTGCATTCTCAAGTTCCATTTCATGCATGTAACTCTCCATAGTTATAGATCTTTCTCTCAAGATGTTATAATTATCAAAAATAAAACTAGTGCTCTGATACCAATTGTTATTTCTTAGGCACTAAGAGGGGGGGGGTGAATAAGTACAAAAAAATTTAAAACTAATTCAACCACTAATCTAATTAACCTTACTAATTCCTTCCAAAGAGTAAAGCATGTAACTGAAGCAAAAAAATAAAAGATATAAATATTAGACATCCAAAAAATCATTACACATGACATAATGAAATTTACATAAAAACCCTTGGTTAGAGGGAAAAACCATAGTGGGTATGAAACCCACAAGCCCACTACTATAGTAAATGAGTTTTCCCTGTTCGGAGCTTACAATTACCATTTTCTAAGAGTTCACCCTATTAGGAGTGATTAGTACATTGTTAGAAGTACAATTAGATCTATTAATATATATGTTGTTATAGGATTTCAAAACTCTATTAAGAGATTACTTGATTAAAGCATTTACGATAAGAACCTATTAAACTTCACCCAACTAAGGGATTTCCTTGTTGTAATTGCTAGGGAACAACAATTTGAGTGATCTAGATGTAGAAATGACTTTTTGATAGATCCAATATGTTTCTTTCTCTCTATAACTACTCACCATTCTAACCCTATCAGATCTCTGATCACAACCAAAATTTATTTCACAATCAACCATAGCATCCTTCACAAAAAATCAAAAAAATAATAACACAACAACAACTTCAGTATAAGTAGTACCACATATATATATTTCTAGAACCAACTTCATGAGAGTTAAATGTTTTCCCTCCAAAGTGATAATATCAATGCAAAATCATATTTTCTATGATCATGTTATCTTATGATAAGATCTACATCATATTTATCCTAAAGAATCAAACATGTTTCAACTTTTTCATGCACCACCTTATATCTTCCAAAAATAATATCCTTGAATCCATATTTAACTCATCATCGATGCTATCACCATTGTTACACATCATCATAACACTACATATCATCGCAATCACTCTGTCTCTTACTGATCTAACATCTTTCAAAATACACTCAAGAACAATACATGGTATTACCTATCTGAATGACTGTGTCACAAAGATTTCTATTGTCAATTAGTAAAATGATTTGTGGTTAGAACCATACTTTACTTTGACCATGTTGATACTATCTATGTGACCACACCTCATAATTCTTTGACTGTCACAACTGGTACTATAGGATTGACTTCTCTTTCTACTAATATTTTGCACATAACATTTTCTTGCATAACATATTACATATGCTTCACACCGATTGCATCCTGTACTTCACTGACATGATGTATGACTAAACTGGATTAGTTTCCATCAATGAAAACCAAACCAATTGCTTCCAATTAGTGTAACCTTTCCAACTCAGTAACCTTACCAACTAAGAAAAATACCAACACAATCTATGACACTAAATAAGGAAGTGGAAAATACATTATATTATGTGAATATATGGACCATGTGATTTGATGGATCATGTAAAAAAGAAGGATTAGGTGCAGGAAGATTATTGATCTCAGCCCATGGAAAACATTTAAGTTTTGTTTTAATCTATCTTCCATATGCCAAATTTTTTTTGAAGAATATGAGGCATTATTATTGGGTTTGAGAATTATAGAAAAAAGTGGAATAAGTAGTCTCAAAGTTATTGGAGATTCAAAATTAGTTGTATCCTAGGCTAGGTCAAAATATGTATCCAAAAAAAAAGATTAAAATAGTATAGGAATGCAATATGGTATGAAATTGAAATGTTTTATGGATTTTGGATAGAATAGATTGAAAGAAGACACAATAGGCTAGCATATATGTTGGCTAATATAGCATTGAAGCCAAATGATGTAACGTTTGCAAGGATTTCAAAAGAGGAAGTGTAAATTAGACCATCAATTTCTAATAATATTGAGAGTTGACAAGTTTTCAATGATGACAATGATATTTTTAGATTTCTAAACTTTGAAGATGAGTATGAGGGCCAGGAAATTGAATTTAATGATTTTGTTGAGATAATAGATGGAAAAGAATTTTTTTCTAGGAATGAGGTGATTCACTTGAAGAAAAATAAGGTTCCCTAAGGTTTGGTTATTTTGGAAAAAGTTTTTGACAATCTAGATAAAACCAAATTTGTAAACACTGCCAAAAATCTTGATGATTTGAAAGAGATTAATCTTGGAACACAAGAATCACCAAAAAAATATGTATATTGGTAAGAAGATGTCACAAAAGGTGATAAAGTTTCTAATTTAATTATTAAGGAAATACATGCATGTCTTTTCTTAGTCATATGATGACCCAAATTCCTAGAGGGAGGATTTATTTCAACATATAATTCCCTTAAAGGAAAATGCAAAACCATTTAGGAAGAAGGAAAGACCTATTAACCCAACCTTAACACCAAAAATGCACTGGTAAAGGTAGTAAAAGTATTCAGATGTTATTTGGTTAGAGAAACAATGGTTACTTGTGTGTCTAGTTCTATAGTCAAAGATATTTTCACACAAGAGAAGGTATGAGGAAGAAGATGTAGATGGATCAACAAGATCCATGAATTTAATATTGAAATCTAGATTATGAAGATAGTATGGGGACAAAGAATAGAAAAAATCATGGCTCAAATAAATCTTGATGCTAATCATGTCAATTTTGGAGAAGAAGAATATAGGACTTATATTTGTGATATGGATCATTGTGAGTGGTATGCAGACATGATTTATAACTTGCAAAAAATACCATGTCATGATAATATGGAAGATAATAAGAAGAGGACATTAAAGTTACATGCTATTGGGTATGTCATAATAGGTCATAAACTCAGGTGGAAAAATAAAAATGGTGTCATGTTCAAGTGTGTGGACCAGAGCCAAGATAAACATTTTCTATAAAAAAATGCATCGTGGAGTTTGTGGAAAACATTACATGGCTAAAAAAAGTGCATTTAAGATACTAAGGGATGGGTCCTAGTGGCCAAATTTTTTTATGGATGCATGCCAGTTAGTAAAAAATACTGATGCTTTCCAAAGGATCTCTTGAAAATTAAAGTTTTCTGGAAACTTACCCTTAGAGCCTTTTGATGTACAAGCTCCATTTCAAAAATTGGGTATTGATTATATTGGAGAGATAGCATGCAAATTAAGTGGTGGTCATTCATGGATATTGGTGGAAACTGATTATTTTAAAAAGTGGGTGGAGGCAATACAACTAAGAAAGAAATCATAAAGGTGGTGATTGACATTTTGATGAATAACATAATAACCAAGTTTGGAGGCCCTGATAAGATCGTGTCAGATAATGTAAAGTTCTTTAGATCTAAGGAATATACAGATTTATGATAACAATTTGACATTCAAATATCTCTTTCTCCACCTTAATTTCCACAAGGTAATGGACACACAAAATCAAGAAACAAGAACTTGATGAAAATCATCAAAAGAGTCCTAGAGAAGAATAAAATAGCGTGAGACTTAAAGTTGAGGTTGGCTATTTGGAAAGATAGGGTAACAATAAAAAATGTAATAGGTTTTTTTTCCTTTTGAATTAGGGTATGGGATACAAGAAAGGTTTCCCCAGAACAACTTGATTGAGATGTATATGATTCTCTAGACATATGATGATGACATTAATGATGATATGTAGTTGAGGATGGATGATCTGATCCATTCGGATGAAACTAGAAGATAAAATTATGCTAGATATTCTAAGCTACAATTTTAGGTCAAGAATTTATATGATAAAAAGACAACTACATGGAAATTTGAGATTAATGATCTTGTTTTTATGTAGAATTCCAAATTGGAGAAGATGGGAAAACATGGAAAGTTTGATGCAATCTGGTTAGGTTAGTATTTGATCCACACTAAATGGGGGGAGGAATCCTATTTTATCAGAGAATTAATTAGTGATGTTCTCGAACTGCTAGTTCATGGACAATTCTTAAAACCCTACTTCTCTTGAAATAGTTCTCTTCCATGAACAATAGTTCAAGGTTCTATATATATGTATTTTAGTTTCTTTTCCTCCTTTTGGTCATGTTTTAAAGTTTTTATCTATTAGTGGTATTATTAACCATATTTTTTGATGTTCTCATTTCACTCTAGTGGTAATTAACATCTTCAACTAGAGCCACTAGTAGTGCTTGAAATTTCCTTGCAAAATTTTTGGGCTGCCTTGATAAAATATGGTTTTCATCCCATGATTAGTGCTCTCTATTGATGGTTTAGGATTTAGAGTTTTATTATTTTGATATATATTTTGTGAAAAACCTATGTATATTATATTTCATTATTAATATTTGGTTCATAAGGCTAAGGGTCTTTATGTCGTGATAAGGGGCCACCTTTATTTCATAAGTGTTTTAACTTATTCAATTGTCTTTTATTATTTTTCCCTAAGTCTTAGTTTCCTAAGTGTAAGTATTCTTGTGGTTTTGTATTATCAATGAAAAATTTATGGGTGTGGTCTTTGTGCTAGGTAGGCCCCCTTTATTGTAATAGTAGTGTACTACGTGACCCCACAATATCGTGATGACATATGCTTGAAGAATTTTTCTACAACAACATCACATCAAGATTCCATTTGTCATTTGTTTACTAGATGAAGGAACCTTATGAAATGTTTTAATATATTATGCCAGATGTATTATGATTATTGGTCAATTTACTTAGAGTGCATCATTCAAAATGCAGTCAAAATGTGTGGAGATGTTTTAAAATGAAGAAAAAAGGCGATTAAGAGTTAATGTTTGGGCTAACTGATGTATTATAAAAAGAGATTAATTTGCAATAAAATATAACAGTACTCGTGATCCTACGATTGAGAGATGCTAGATGTACACTTAAATTGTGCATTTCTCTAAGTCATCACTTACAAGAGAATCCATGGATTGGAAACCTTGAGAAAGTGACCTAGAGCTTCCTAGGCATGGAGTCACAAGGATGTGTATAGTGCTCTTAGCTAGAGCTATTGAAGCATGCAACCTTGCTAGTAAACCACACAATCGGAGATTCAAAAAGACAAGGGAAAGAATGCCAATATCTTCAAGAATCAAGATGGAAATGCAATGAAACTATGCTAAGAATGAAGATGCAAGAATGCAACCATGATATGAAAATGAAAGTATTACAAGCCTTACTAATTAAGCTATGTGAGCTAATCTAAAGCATAAAGGAAATCTAAACTAAGAAAGCATAAACATGAAGCTATGATGCAAGAATGAAATCTAGAATGCAAGAAGATCTCCAAAGCTCAAAATTCACCAAGAAATCCTGCAACATAAGATTAGTCTTCAAAAGTTGGGATCCTAGAATGAGAAAAGAGCTCTCCTTTCAAAGGAATTGAAAAGGAATGGACCATGGAGATTAAGAGGCAAAAGATTTAATCAAGGGTGGAGCTTGAAAGAGGAACAATCCATGTGCACAAATCTCCTCCAATGAGAAAATAAGAGTTGAATTTTGTGCTCCATATGAGACAAAAAGGCCTTTTCTTCTTTTTATAAAATAAGAATAATGCTTTATTTGTGCAACTTAGGATAAGAGGAAAAGTGGGGGCTTTTTTTATTTAATAAAAGGGGAGAGAATTCCTTTTAAATAAATAAAGACTTTAGGCTAAAATGGTTAGCCCATAGAATATAATTGAATAAATGATAAAATTAGGATTTGATCAAGGAAATTGATTTGAATTAAAAATACTGATTCAGGAAATTGATAAATTGCTGAATGGGGGCCCAAAGTCTAGGCGACCATTTTAGGGTGCATGCATTTGCCCCTCTTTGACTAATGTGAGATCAATTTGGGATCACATGTGGTCAAAGAATGGAATTGAAATTTGAGATTGATTTGGAATCAAAAAACAACCCAGACATTTGTTCGATGGATGGGAACACATCAGGACAAAGATAAGCTGAAAGACAAGGCCAACATACCTTTAAATAGTAAATTGTCAAGTCTCAAATAAGAGATAAGAATCTTAAGCAAGGTTTGATTGATAAAGTTGAATCATGGATTGAAGTTGATAGGTATTGCCCCCTCATAATTGAAATCAAAATCAGGTAGAGGAGAAATGATAAATTGATAAATTTAATCAAATCACTAGAAATCATAATCGAAAATGAAAGAACGATAGGATAACCATTAAGCAGTGAAGATATGCCCTAGTTTTACTAGGTTTGACTGAAAAGGATATAGGATAAAAATAAAGTCAAACCTTAGAGAAATGAAGTGAATGAAAATGAATGAAAGACTAGAAGGTTGAAAGAGATGGGGATGAAGGAATGAAGATGCCCAAGCAAAGATCGAAGGATTAGGCCTCAAATGGTCAACCAACTGCGTAGAAGAAGGGGAAATTTTGAAATGTGATTTTGACTATCAAGATGAACTTGGATTTCAATTTCAATCCTGAAAATGGATCCAAGATGTCGAAACTAGCTAGGGGTGCAATTTTCATGAAATTTTGAGATGTTTTGAAAATTGGTCAAAAAGTCAAAATGCTATAAAAGGGGAAAAATTGTCATTTTCAAATTCATTTGTCTTTTGTGATATTGAGAACTTTGAGAGATTCGAGAGAGAAAATGGCCCAGCAAGTAGCAATTTTGGTCCACACACATCGATTTGAGCATGGTCGGTTGCACAACTGGCCTCCTCAGTATGGTGCCTTGGTAAGTTTTCAGAAAACTCACCTTTTGAGTCATTTATGAGCTATTTATGGCATTTAAAACATGTTTTTAATTGTTTTTTAATATTTCAAATTTCATTGGTGTGAAATTTTGTATGAAACTTTAAAGTATCGTACACCTCGATAATTTTTATTGTGCGTTAATTCACGGGTCCACAAAGCATTGCGCAATAGTTCAATCCAGTATCACACAATACTAGATGAAATATCACGCGATCTTGTGTGAACTATCACAGAACAAAATAGTATCACACTTCTATTAAGGAAAGTATCACATGATACTATATCCAAAAATAGTATTGCACTAGTATAATAAGAAATATCGCATAGTGTTAATTTGATAAAAATAACATGGGTCTAGACAATTTTTGCAGTTAATGATTTCTTGTACTGATTTTAGACATCCATCATGATATGTTCTGACATCTAGTTTGGGGTTATGGCTTGCAGGAGGCTTTCCAAGCACTGATCATTAGAGTGCCAAGAGTGACCAGGTTATGCTACATGAGAGATCTAGACATTCCTAGGAGAGAGGACCTCATCAGTATGGGATTTAGGTTTCTACTAGATATGCCCCATATTCAGGCAGATCACAGGTTATTGATAGCATTGGTTGAGAGGTGGCATAGTGAGCATAACACCTTTCATTTGCCTACTAGAGAGGAAATGATCACCTTAGAGGACATCTATTGGATCCTCTGGGTATCTAGCCATGGTGATCTAGTGAGTATAATCATGTTTCTAAATGTGCATAGATGTAAAGTTTCCATATGATAGAAACTAGCATGAATTTTCTGTTGGCATAGGTCTACTATGATTAGGATCTGACTGAGGGCCAATAGGCCATGCAGGACATGTTCCAGGGTGTGGCCATCATTGATAGACACCTTAGTTGGGACCAACTGATAGAGGAGTTTGGTTGTGATTATCTGGTTCCATGCATAGTGTGCTCAATAGTAGCATAGGCCTTGATCACAGACAGGAGCCAAAGAGGGTTCCCATTGGGCTGGGGAAGATTAGTTGCTAACTTGATAGCACACCCTTGATATAGAAGGCATGGGGCCTAGCTATCCTAGCTAATATGTATCATGAGGTCCATGAGATAGTCTATAGGGATAGCAAGACATGGGCGTGTGGTGTGGTTCTATCACAGGTATGGGCATGGGAGCACATCAGTGTTGTGTGCCCACATGTGTAGCCTAGGGAGTAGAGATGCCCCTATATCTATAGGTACATGGGATTCATTAGCCAACCCCATAGCGGAGACCTCACATACTATAGGAGGCTCCCAGATGAGCTCACATCTTTCGAGTGGAGACCATACAGGGCCTGTGACTAGTAGAGTGGCTGAGAGTGGGAACTTGGATATATGATGTGTAGCTAGCCACTATTAGGTGGCCACTCTTAGATTATTGAGCATTTTGTTATCTCCTAGGTATGGAGGTAGTTTGGGTAGCAGTAAAGGGTACCTATAGAGATGACTACATATGCCTAGGCTAGGGATGAGGAGGGACAGGGATGGCTGCCGATGCTAGACTACCAATAGGAAACACAGGGGAGTGTAGGTATATTTAGGGAGCTATGGGATTACCTTCCCAATATGGTGGGTGTAGGTGCAGATGCAGCCTATAGGGAAGAGTGGTAGAGATAGCCATTCCCACATTTTATTATTCCTGATGCACAACTATCGGCATAGGGTGGTGATGGGAGTGATGGAGATGGAGGAGATGGGGGAGGGAGGGGAGTGGATAGGGGATAGGGATATAGATCAAGTGGTTAGAGATGGTCATGGAGATAGGTTTCTGATGATGAGGGAGATGATGTGTCAAGATTAGTTTACTGATAGGTGGATGCAAGATAGGACTAGCCTGCAGAGAGGGGAGGAGGGGAGGATCTCAGAGCTAGAGTACAAGTTTTGGAGACTGAGATCCAGTAGCTCAGGATCACGATTTCTATACAAGATCAGTACCTAGCAGATGCACAAGCTGAGATAGATTGGCAAGAGAGGGAAACATAGGTTGATGTTGTAGAGATCTGGAGAGAGGTGGCATGAGTGGCCTATTACCATGGATTATATATATTAGTCATCCTTACAGCATAGAGAGAGCCACTCTACTCTGAGAGGGTAGGCAGATTTGACATGGTATCAGACAGAGTGGCAGCATCACCTACACCACCACCATGTGATGGGGAGAGTCATACTTAGGTGTAGGGTAGATGTATAGAGTCATATCTTGGGACATCATCTAGTTTTTGGATCCCACATTTTATTTTGTATCATGACACACACACACACACACACACACACACACACACACACACACACACACACACACATATATATATATATATATGAGATTTACTGGATTTGCGATGTGTCTTGTGTATTTGTCCCACTTGTGATGGATGTTTCAATTTTATTGTCTTGTTATATTTCTCAAATGTATGATGTATGCTTATATATGCTCATGTATAATCCCTCTCATAGATGTATGTTTAGTTCTCATGTTTATGCTATAGACTTATGTTTCTAAAAATGATCTTTTTAGGATATAGATATGATGATAAGATTAACCCCTTGTGATGACAGGAAAAGGATGTGATGTGAAGGACAAGGATTGAAAGACATGATTGAAAAAAAAGTGAAAGGTGAGCATAGTTGACCAACAAGTCCATGAAAGATGAAAGGAGAGCTCTCTCCATATGCAAGATGCAAAACTAAACTAACATGAACCTAAAAATGCAAGCTACTATGAAAAGAGGTTTACTTGCAAGGTTAAAAAGCCATTAGTCTCTAATAATCATCATCGAGCATTATTAGTAGTGTTGCAAGATCATACAATGCACACTGGTATAGCTATGTGAATCTGAATATGATCTATGTCAGATAGGTATGTGGGAATCCCACCTAGGCATCAAAGACATATAGGTCAAGATGACTAGTGTAGTGAGGTTTCCTAAGTTTAGTATAGCAAGATTATACTCGCATCGAGACACAAGGAAAGTCAAGATGGCTATAAGTATGAACTTGTGAAAAATAGTCAAGGATAATACCTTGTAGACCCTAATGTCAGGTGGAACAAGAGTAAATGCTTATGATAGTTAAGATCAACAAAATATACCCACAAGTAGAAAACAAATAAACATGTCCTTGTGCCCCTAGTCTTCTAGCTCAGAATTATCAAAAACTATTAGGGAGAGAACACTCATCAAAGAAATCATCATAGACAACACACAAAGAAATAAAGTCAAACAAGTCTCAGCGAGTCAAGTGTTTAAGTGCATGTGTGTAGGTCATAGAGTCAAACTTTGAGTATCACATCTTCCACTGGGAAATATCATATCATGGTAGACTATGGGTAAGGTATCTGATAAGTGTTGAGAAACACTTGACGCTAGGGTAATGTTGAAAAACACAGTTGGGGTGGTGTTGAGAAACACCATTTGCAAGATGTCCTAATGACCAATGCATCCTAGAGACCAAAGCTAACATAGTGATGCCCCCTAGACAAAGACAAAGACCAATTCCAAACCAAGGCAACAAGGTCAAGGGATGATGGAGAAAAGCTAAGTGTTGAGGATTCATGCTAAGAAACAAGGGTCCAAAGGCCTCAAGTAGTGCTTGTTTCCAGGTTTTCACCACTTGGAGATTTGTTGATTTTTTCAATTTTTTTGTATTTTTTGCTACCAAGGCGCCTATTTCCAAGTTTTCACCAAGGAACTTTTTCTATTTTTTTGAATTTTTTGCAATTTTTTATTTTTTTGTATTTTTTCAGGACTTTATATGCTTTTTAAGATTTTTTCAACATCATATATAAATTTTTTTGGAATTTTTTCAGGATCAATAAATATGTACAAAGGATGCCCCCAGACAGAACATGCATCATGGATAGAACTTGTTTAGGTGAAAGACATTGATAGGATCTGGGAGCTATTCTCCCTCTTCAATAGATAAAAAATAAGCACATGTTCCAAAAGAAGTAGTAATGATGTATGGTCCAAGCCAATTAGGTTCAAATTTTCCCTTTTGTTCTCTATGTTGTTGGTTCTTAGGGTTTTATCGTAAGACAAGATCTCCCACTTGAAATTCTCTAGGGAAAATCTTTTTGTTGAATGCTTTGGACATACACTTTTGGTGGACCCTCATATGGTCAAATGATGCTTTAAGCTTCTCATCTAGAAGTTCTAATTCTTCGAGTCTCATGGTGTGGTAGTCTTCATCTATCACCAAACCTTTGAGGGAAACTCTAAGGGAAGGAATCTCAACCTCTAAAGGTAACACTGCTTCAGCACCATAGGTAAGGGAAAAAGGACTAGCCCCAATTGGAGTACAAATACTCATTCTATAAGACCATAAGGATGGATTTATCTATAGATGCCAATCTCTACCATTCTTGTGAACTATTCTATGGGGAATTTTGAGAATGGTTTTATTTGAAGCCTTTGTTTGTCCATTTCCTTGCGTGAAGTAAATGGAGGACCAATGTTGTTTTATCTTGAACTTCTTGCAGAGTTGTTTAAGGTCCTTGTTTTTGAAGTGACCTCCATTGTTAGTGATTATTTTAGAAGGCATGCCATACTAAAAAATGATATGGTTTAAAATAAATAGAGAAACTATCTTGCCCGAGGCAACAGAAAGTGGAACAACTTCTATCCATTTGGTAAAGTAGTTAGCAGTAGTGATGATGAATTTTTGTCCACCTGATGAGTTGGGATGAATCTACCCAAAAAGATCAAAGGCCCATCGCTAAAATGGCCAATGAGATATAGATGGAATAAGCTCACTTCCTGGAGCATGTATTAGGTTACCATGTTTCTGACACTTTTCTCATGATTTAGCAAAAGCTACTACATCTATCTGTATGGTAGGCCAATAGTACCTAGCCCAAAGAAACCTTCAAGTGATGGAAAGACCATTGGAATGTCCTCCACAAATTCCCTCATGAATGTCAGCTAACACTTGATCAGACTCATCCTTTTTCAAGCACCTAAGAAGTGTCCCATCTAAACCCCTCCTATACAGATCACCAAAGATAAGGGTGTGGTGAGAGGCATTTCAGGTTAAGTTTCTTCATTTAGAATGGTTGAAGGTATCATGAATAATGCCATCATGGAGATATGAGTAAATGGCACCATAGCGGAATGACTCATGGCCAACAAGGGTACATATTACATGGCTTTCTTGGGAGTCATAGATAAGATAGTGTAGCTCTTCCACCAGGAATTAGAATCTAGACTCATGTTGTTTTAGCTGAAGAAGTGAAGCCAATGTAGCCATAGCATCAACTTCTTTGTTCTCTACTCTAGGGATTTGTTGAAATGTAACAAAGGTGAAATATCATCTCAATGAATCAACCATTTTCTTGTAGGGTACTAGTTTTTTATCATTTGTCTAGTATTATTCATTAACTTGGTTAATTATTAATTATGAATCCCCATAGATATGAAACTCTTTGATTCTCCATTCTATTGCCATATTTAGTCCATTTGTCAAAGCCTCATACTCAACAATGTTATTTGTACATGGGAACAATAGTTTGTAGGACTTAGGAATTGTATACCCATGAGGAGAAACAAATAATACTCTAGCTCCTAAACCATTTTGCATAAAAGAGCCATCAAAGAACATCTTCCATGTTCTTGTAGTCATGTACATTATGTGCTCATCTAGAAATTCAACTTGAGTAGGCATGCTATCTTGAATTGGGAAATCAGCCAATTGATCTACAATGGCTTGTCCTTTTATAGCTTTACGCTCAACATACTCAATGTCAAATTCTGATAAGATCATCATCCACTTAGCAAGTCTACCTATGAGAGTAGCCTTACCAAGAAAATATTTGAGAGGATCAATCTTTACAATGGGGTGTATTGTATGCACAAGCATGTAATGTCGCAACGTTTGGGAAGCAAACAACATTGTAAGACAAGATTTTTCAATACTAGTGTAATTAAGCTCATATGACATGAGAGTATGACTGATGTAATATATAGCTCTTTCTTTTCTAGTGTCATCAAGTTGAGCTAGTAATGCCCCCAAGGAAGATTTTGTTGCTGAAACATACAATATGAGTGGTTTTCCTAGGATAGGAGGCATTAAGATTGGAGGATTGGCCAAGTATTGCTTGTTTTGGTCCATGCTCTTTCAAAAATCTTCACTCCAGACACATTTAAACCCCTTATGAAAAGTCTTATTAAAGGGTTGAACTCTATCTGCTAGTTGTGAAATGAACCTCCTTATAGATTGAAGGCACCCTTGAAGACTCCTCATTTGGCTAATGTTTTTGGGAGGTGGCATATCCAAGATTGCTTGAACTTTCTCTGGGTCCACCTCTATTCCTTTGGCTAAAATGATAAACCCTATAATTTTTCTAGAGGTAACACCAAATGCACACTTTTTTGGATTTAATCTTAGTTGAAACTACTCCATGTGATCTAGAATGACTTCCAAATCACCTAAGTGTGTATCCCTTTTCTTAGATTTAGCCAAGGTGTCATCCACATAGTCTTCCATATTCTTATGCACCATGTCATGAAAGATAGTTGTCATAACTCTTTGATAAGTAGCTCCTACATTTTTTAATACAAATAGCATAACGTTCTAGCAATAGGTTCCCCATGCGCAAGTGAATGCAATATTTTCCTGGTCTTCAGGAGCTATTTTAATCTGATTATATCCATAAAAACCATCCATCAAGGAATAGATCTCATAACCCACAGTCATGTCCACTATCATATCTATGTTTGGGAGTGGAAAATCATCCTTTGGGCATGCTTTATTAAGATCCCTAAAAGCTATGCAGACGCGAATGGACTTGTCATGTTTTGAAATTGGTACAATATTGGATATCCATTTGGCATAATCAATGGCCCTTATAAATCCTGCGCTGAGGATTTTTTCTAATTCAATTTTGACGAGAAGAACTATGTGAGGATGCATTTGCCTCAATTTTTGTTTCACTAGTTTTATACCTGGAGCTATGGACAAGTGATGCATAATGAGATTAGTGTCCAAACTTGGCATGTCTGAGTAAGTCCAGGCAAAATTAATCTTCTTTCTTTGTAGGAGCTTGGTATATGATTCTCTTTCTTGTGTTGATAGAGACTGAGCCAAATGCACTATTTGTGGTGCTTCTTCTGTACCCAAATTAACTGGCTATGTAGGCTCAACAAGCACTGAAGATCTATCTTGAAAGTACCTTGGGAGATGATCAAGTACCTCATCCTTAGGTGCCTCCGAGAGGTTTTCACCCTTGGATATGTCCTTTATTTTTACTTTTTTAGGTTCTGACACCACCACATAGTGGTTTTCGCCATGAGAACTCTTTTTCTTTTTTTCATTTTATTTTTTTCATTTTTTGACTAAGGTACTTGATATCTGGTTCTATCATGCTTGTAGTTGGTTCACTGGTGGAAGAGACTATGGGATCAAGGGCATTTAGGTAACATGCTATCGCATAGTCATTTTGGAAAGTGAAGAGGTGAGGCTCTTGATAGCATTGAGACCAATCAATTAGGTGAGGGTGAGAAAGGGGTAGGTCAATGATGGCTTCAATGTTGTGGATATGAATGGTATCATGTCTAGTAATTGTAGAGTTAGGGTTTGTCAAGTATCCCTCCAAGGTACCCAAATCAGGATTTATCCTACCAAGTGTAGCATCATCCACTAAAGTGACTTGTAGATTCAAATCCTCTAATCTTACACTTGACTCGTTAGCTACCTCAGGTTGGGAACTATAAGTATGGACAACATCCATGTCCATGTCAACTGTAGAAGAATCAGAGAGAGATTCCCATTCATACTCATGTGAGTTCGTATCTAAATCCTGACTGGGATGTTTACACCAAGCATGTTTATGACATCTAGATGTGGAAGCCCTAATGTCACCAAGGGTAACACCTTCTTGAATGCCATTCATGTATTGAATAGGATCTTCAATAGTGGATTCCTCTTGTTCTAGGCCTGAAACTGTTGTATGGTCAACTGGAGTATTTGAATCTCCCCAAAGGAGATTAGTGGAAGGGACCCAATCTTCACACATGTCCTGTTAGTTTGTCAAATTAGGTGTATTCTTTGTTTCATCCTCACTATCTGTCTCACCAAGGATAGGAATAGGTTTCTTGCTCTGATTTTCAAAACCTAGGCCAACCATTTTTTTAGACCTGCAGCCAAAAAGAGCATGATCAAGAGGTTCAGCTCTAGCATCTAATCTGTGACTAAGAGGACCATGACCTGGATAGCCCATAATTTTGACAAGGGTTTACCCTCTTCCATAGGCCTTAGGAGAGGGAGAGAAGTTCTCATTATGAATGTATTTGTCTTGTCTATATATCCAGTCCTTAACAACTACCTCTTCTTTTTCATCCTGGATAGGCATTGAGGACTCTACAAATGTACCAAACAAAGTCATGGCTGAAGATGAAGGATGCATCTCTTGTGAAGGTTTTCCATAGGATCTAGATGAGACTAAAATTTTTGTAAAGGAGTCAAGTTGATACCCCCCATACCAAGGTCTACGGACTTGAACTTATTCTTGCATTGTGCTAGAGTTGCATCAAAATCCTCTACTTCTCTATTATGAGGAACATGAGTCCCTGCTAAAATTGCATTTACAGATAGTGTGCTATCCCTAGGTATACAAACTTCTACTCCATTATAGGGGAACTTAACACATTGGTGGTACGTTGATGGCACTGCTTGCATGTCATGGATCCATGGCCTACCAAGTAGGATATTATATGATAGAGGACTAGCATCAACAATTTGGAACAAAATGTCCTTTTCAATAGGCCCAATCCTGATAGGAAGGATGGCCAAACCTTTAGAACTCCTCTCTGCCTCATCATAGGATTTAATGGTAATTTTCTTTTGGGTATCAATAACTTGCTCAGAATAACCCAGTATCTTCAATAGACTCAAAGAACAAATGTTGAGCCCAACACCCCCATCAATCAACACACACCTGACATAGGTCTTGTGAATCATGACTACGATATGAAGGGAAAGATTATGTGGATGAATCAAAGCTCTGTCATCTTCTTCTAAGAATGTTAGGTAATGAGGACTGGCAAGGTGGTTAACCATGTTCCGGAATTGGTCAACATCTATGTTGTTAGGAACATTTGTTGTACACAAAGCATCCTCAAGGATTTGTTTATGTCTTGGAGACAATTCTAAAAGCTCAAAGATTGAAATTTGAGCTGGCGTTCTTTGTATCTGATCAACAAGGTTATAGTTCAATTGAGGATTCACAACTGATTTGGCGGTGACATTCTTTGATGTCACTTGTTTGGGTTTGCTGGACTGGTTGGAACTAGGACCTCTAATAACCACAGGACCTTGACTTTGACTTCTTATGATAGTGTTGAAATCTTGGGATGACCTTTGAGAGTGAGGACCCCTAAGCACCACCATAGGTTTTGCATCAAATATAGGAGGAGAGCCCACATCATAAACATAAGGATCCTTGTCCCTCATCATGTTGACACTTTCCTCCACAACCTCAAGCATATTTACCATGTTTTCTATAGCTGTGTAGGTATAGTTGATTTTAGCCTTGCCATTCTTGGGTTTAGAGGTTTCCCCCTTTTCATATTTGGGCAAAGGCTCCTTGAATGCCTTATGGTCTGCATTGGTGTTCAACCCATCAATTTGAAGTTTTCCACTCTCAATAAGATCATGAATAATGTGCTTAAGTTTTTGGCAATGTTTACTATCATGTCAAATGCCATTGCAGAACTTGTAGAAAGATATTTCATTCCACCAATGTGGCTTAACATCAGGTATGCAAAAATTTGCTAGATCTTGCGGTTGTACAAGGTTATTGGTAATAAGTGTCATGAAAACATCCTCATACGAGTCACCAAGTTTAGAAAATTGTTGCCTCTCCTTTTTAGGCTTATCCTGATACTTTGGTTTATGCTCTTGTAGGTTAGAGGATGTGTTGAGCTTCATAGCTTGAACTACACTAGACAAATGAAGGACAACTTGATCCTTTGGTTGAGAAGAGTCCACAACTCCATCGTTGACTACTTGTTTGTTCTTGTTCCAGTGTGAGTTCTTGCCTTTGTCCTTATTAGAGCTATTAGTATTTTGACCATTATTGTTATTGTTATGTTTGGTCAAAATCTCTTGTTCTTTAAAGACATCCTCAATTCAACATGTGGTTTTGACCACAGTGTCGAAGGAATCAAAGACCATCTTCTGAACCTCATACCACATTTCGGGCACCAAATTGCTAACAATGATATCAATCCTTTCATGCTTAGGAATAGTCCTAGAATAGTGAGAGCACAATCATCTCCATCTTTGCAAGAAGGTGATAAAGGATTCCCCTTGGTTCTACTTCAAATTGCACTAGTCTAACATAGTGACTGATCTTGACAAGTAGTATGTAAAATGTTGAACAAATATGTGGACAAGTTCTCTTAAAGTTTTGATGGGAGGGTTTATGTTGGTAAACCACTTGATGGCTTGTCCCTTGAGACTCCTCGAAAATAATCTCATAAGATAGGAGTCATCTTGGTGAAATTCAAAACTCATGATGTAGAACTAACACACATGATCATGTGGGTCACCATTGCCATCATACTTGTCATATTGGGGGATTTCAACTTTTCTAGGAAAATCCTTCATACTCACACTTTTGTTGAAAGGATTGGGATAGATGGAGTCAAGTGAAAATGAACTTTTAGGTGCCAACACCTTTTCCATCATACTCTTGAGTTTCTGATCTCCTCTTCTTAGGATGGACCTTGTTTCTTGATTTTTCTATCCACATCAAAGTTGTAAGGGACTCTGGCACCCTTATTGATCAATCTCTCTAGGGACTTACCCTTGTTTTGATCTAGATACTTCTCCACATAGTGTTGGAATAATGGTTCTTGTTGCATCCTCATAAAGTCTTGATCATCAAAACTTGCACTACTTCCTCCATGTTGGGACCCATGATGAGCTTGTTGGGAGGGTTGTATTGAGTTCCTAGGAGGTGTTTGTCTCCTATGTTGTGAAGTACTTCTTCCTCTAGGACTAGGAGATGTTGAAGGGGTTCTTGACTGCCTCCTACTTCATGGGGTTCCTAAGGGAGGAGATGGTGGAGAGTTGTTTCCACTGTTGGTACCCCTATTTTTGAATTAGTTATTGAGTTTTTGGGCTAAAAGCCTATCTTGTTCTTCCTGAAATGATTTTCTTTTCAATTCTAACAAGGCTTGTTGCTCCCCCTCTAGGAGTCTAAACCTCTCTTCTTTAGCGGCTTGTTCATCCAAAAAGGCTTTCTTTTCACGTTTGATTCTTTTAAGCCTTTCATTCACATACCTTGAGGTTTTTTTGAGTGGAGAGTTGGGCCTCGAATGTTTGAACAAGTCATTAGTAAATGTTGCATTCACATGAGCATCACAAGATTCATTGTTTTGGTCTTCATGTTATGACCATTCATTTTGGTGAGCTCATCTTGTATACCTTTCAATTCTCTGATGGGCATCTAAATATCTTGTGTTTATAGGGGGTGATTCTAGTTGATTGTCATCACCAAATAGCATGTTATCCCTATGTCTTTGAAATATGTCATCAAGATTTTGATCCATCACTTCTCTCTCCTTTCTAGTCATGGTGTAACTCATGTCCATATCTGATTGAGAAGGTGCTAAAATGGTACTCAACTCACTAGGATTGTTCTTTGGGTTATGCTAGGAATGAATGCAAAGTATTTTGGCAGTCATTCTGTAGTAGTTGTTGTTGCATTCATGACTTGGATTGTCATTGATGTCAAAATAGTGATATTCTGGATATCAGCAGGAAAGTAGGTATAGTTTTGTTTTGCACACATGTTTTATTGCAGATTGGATTTTGCATAGTTTATGGTATGTTCTTTGGTGTTTTATTAACCTATGGTTAATAGCACAAAAAGAAATTCATTTATTCATAAGAGTTATGAGCATTTTGGTGAAAGCAGTGTTTAGACAGTGTTTCTGTGAAGCGATTTTCAGAAATTGGAGGATATCTCTTTGCTGGGATGGAATCTAATTTTGTGCAGTTAAAGGGACATTGGAGACTCATTAATGATGATTTGGTTCATAGCATAAACTTTGAAGATATGTTTGGAGAAAGTTACAGTATCTGGAAGCCGACAGTTTTATGTGAAATTTTGTGTAGCATGTAGAAATTATTATTTTGTAATTGAGGACCGACTCATTTGTAATTATTTGAGTTTGGTATGTAAGAAGGAATGTTTTCCTTATTGAAATATGTATTGTGAAGGTTGAGATGTGAATATATGCATGAAGTGAATATAGTTAGGTAAGATGTTTGAAAACATCTCATGCAATTTGGAAAGCTTTACATTCTACTTTTGAAGGTGATGAACATGCAAAGAAGACTAGATTACATAATTGGATTTGTGCATTTGAAGATATTAGAATGATGGAAGATGAATCTATTAGAAGCTATATTGGTAGGATGTCTAAGATTATAATAGGAATAAAGTCTTGTGGAGGTGATAAGACAGAGAATGAAGTGATATGGAAAATTCTCAGAACTTTGACACCAGTATTCAAGTAGACAACACAGATAATTGAACAAGTGATACCTTGTAATTAAAACTTTTCAAGAGAGACTCTTCTTGGAAGATTAGAAAAAATAGAGATGAATTTGAGATTATCAGGAGAGCTACCTAGAATGGAGACAACATTCAATGCTCTTAACATTAGACCTACAAGAAGTACTAGTGTGAATGGAGAGTATGCCAGCAATAGCAGATCTAAATTTAAGGAAGATAAGAAGATTGAAGAAGGTATTGCATTACTTGTAAAAAGAGAACCAAATGGTAAGAAAATATTTAAATGTTGAACTTGTCAAGAATATGGTCATTTTGCATCTAAATGCCCTAAAAGAGTTAAGAAGTATAGAAACAACTTTAAACCTAAGAGGTCTAAAGAATGTTATTATGAAAATGATGAAGATCTTGAAGTAGGAATTGAAAGACATTTAAGTGACAATGATAATGATAACTTTGAGGAAATAGGATTTGTAGCAATTAAAGAAGAAAGTTTTGAATCTGATGAAAGGGAAGAAAAAGCATTAGTTTCTCAAGTTGAAAAGAAATCTGATTGGATTATAGATAGTGGTTGTTCACATCATATGACTGGAGATAAAAGAAAGTTTGTTAAGTTAGATAATTATGATGGAGGAATTGTTAGGGTTGGTAATAATGCACCTTGTTTGATTAAGGGTATAGGATCTATTACTCTTGATGGAAAGACTAACACTGATGATGTTTACTTTGTTGATGGATTGAGACATAATCTACTAAGTGTTGGACAATTGGTTGATAAGGGTTATCAAGTTTGGTTTGCTGAGAAAACTTGTGTTATAAGAGATAAAGATGGAAATATGATTGGAAAAGGATCTAAAACTAGAGGTAATGTATTTTAGTTGAATCCTACTGAGATGACATGTTTGATAACTAAGATTGATGATAGTTGGTTATGGCATAAAAGGTTTTGTCATATAAAATTTGATAATATTGTCAAGGTGAGCACTACACTTGTGGTAAGAGATTTACCTAGAATTATGAAACCTACTAACATGATTTGCAAAGAATGTATGATGGAAAACTAGAAAAGGAGTTCATTTCTCAGCAAGAAGTTCACATCGATAGAGAAGTTGGAGATTGTTCATATAGACTTGAGTGGTCCTACTAGGACTAGAGGATTCTATGGAGAAAGGTATTTTATGATTCTTGTTGATGATTTTACAAGGATGATGTGGATTGCATTTTTGAAAGAAAAATTTGAAGCATTTGATAAATTTAAGATCATGAAAAGAAAAATTGAGAATGAATCTGGAATGAAGATTAAGTGTCTAAGATCTGATAGAGGTGGTGAATTTACATCTAGAGAGTTTAATACTTTTTGTGAAATGAATGGTATTAAGAGACAACTTTCAGCCCCTAGAACACCAGAACAAAATGGTATTGTAGAAAGAAGGAACAGGTTAATAACTAAAGCATCAAGAGCTATGTTGTTTGAAAATGATTTGGCTAAGACTTTTTGGAGAGAAGCAATGAACACAATAGTATACACTATGAACAGAGTACAAATCAGAGTAGATACAAACAAGACACCTTATGAATTATGGTTTGGACATGCACCCTTAGTTAAGTATTTTAGAATTTTTGGAAGTAAATGTTATATTAAGAGAGATGATGATATAGGAAAGTTTGATCCTAAAAGTGATGAAGGAATATTTTTTGGATATTCTTTAGAAAGCAAAGCATATAGATGTTATAACAAAAGAACTAAGACTATTGTTGAAAGTGCAAATGTAAAAGTTGATGAGAAGTTTAAAATTCAGGAAAGAATGCCTGATTATGAATCTGATGGAGAAGCACAACCTCAACCTAACATTGAAAATGCATAATTATTTTTTGAAACTAACAGTGATTTGCTGAATGAAAGTCATACTGAAGAAAATAGAGAAGAAAATAGAGAAGAAAGAAGAGAAGAATCTGTAGTTGGAACAAGATCAGTAACTATGACACCTAACAAGTATATTTCAAGACATCACCCTGTTAAGCAAGTTATTGGAAGTTTAGAAAGAGGAGTTTTGACTCAAAATAAGGTACATTTATGTTTGATTTCTCAAATTGAACCTAAGACTACTAATGAAGCTTGTGAAGATGAACATTGGATTAATGCTATGAAAGAAGAACTGGAGTAGATTGAAAAAAACAAGACATGGGAATTGGTCCCTCGACCTGAAGACAAGAATGTGATTGGAACAAAGTGGGTATTTAGAAACAAGATGAATGAACAAGGAGAAGTGATAAGAAACAAAGCAAGATTGGTATGTAAAGGATATTCACAACAAGAAGGAATTGACTATGAAGAAAATTTTGCACTTGTGGCCAGACTTGAAGCAGTGAGAATGTTTCTAGCATATGTAGCTTACAAGAAATTCAAAGTGTATCAGATGGATGTGAAGTCAACATTTTTGAATGGTGAATTGGAAGAAGAAGTCTACATTGAGCAGCCTGAAGGTTTTCCTTTGACACAAGAAGGAGATATGGTATGTAAGTTAAAGAAAGCTTTATATGGATTAAAACAAGCACCTAGAACCTGGTATGCAAGATTGGATAAGTATTTATTGAAATTGGGATTTATAAAAGGAACAATAGATAGTAACTTATACATAAAAGAAATTGAGAATGTTTTGTTGGTTATAGTTATATTTGTTGATGATATTATCTTTGGAGGAGAAGATGAAGCTAGTGACAAATTTGCAGATGAAATGAAGATTGAATTTGAGATGAGCATGATTGGAGAAATGAAATATTTTTTGGGATTATAGATAACAAAAAGCAAGGAAGATATATTTGTAAGTCAGACTAAGTATTTGAATGACTTATTGAAAAGATTTGGAATGGAAGATTCTAAACCTATTGGAACACCTATGGTAACTGGACATAAGTTATCTAGCAAAGATGAGACACCAGTAGTTGAGCAGAAAAAATACAGATCTATGATTGGAGGATTGCAGCACTTGACACATACAAGACCTGATATAGCACATTCAGTTGGGATTGTAGCAAGATTTCAAGCAGAACCTAGAGAATCACATTATGTAGTAGTAAAGAGGATACTGAGATATCTGAAAGGAACAATGGATTATGGATTATGGTATGAGAATTTTGATGATTTTACTTTATGTGCCTATACTAATGCAGATTGGGGAGGCAGCGTTGATGACAAGAAAAGCACCAATGGTGGAGCCTTTTTTCTTGGAGGAAAATTGGTCTCTTGGTTAAGTAAGAAGCATAATTGTACTTCACAAAGTACAACAGAAGTAGAATATGTTACAACAGCAAACAATTGTAATCAGATTATTTGGATTAAGTAGATGGTGAAGGATATTGGAATAAAGTTTGATGAGCATATTGTTATACATTGTGATAACACCAGTACAATGAGTATGTCAAAAAATCTTATTTTACATTCTAAGACTAAACATATTGAGATCAAGTATCATGTTGTAAGAGAGAAAGTTACAGAAAAAGAAGTAAGATTGGAGTACATAAGCACAAAGGAATAGATAGTAGATATATTTACAAAACCTTTACCTAAGGATACATTTGTGTATCTGAGAGGTATGCTTGGGGTTATGCCCCAACCTATTTTTGAGAATTGATGTAGATGATTGCATCCGTCCAGTGGTATATGAGCCCTATCTTTCTTCTGGATTGGATGTTGGAACTTCCTCTATGGGGGAGTTTATGAGCTGAGTCATGAGGACTCTTGTTATTGTATTTTTCTAAAAAGTGTCTTTTGACATTAAGTTGTTGTTGACTTAGTGATGGAATTTCTTTCATTGATGTCAATGGGGGAGAGATATACATGAAAAACATTGTGGATTGTATGAGAGCTGAATAGGAAAACAAAGCAAGATTTAATTTGATTTTTTGTAGTGATGTTGCAGTATTGGATTTTTGGAATATTGGATGTTTTTCATCTATGTTTCCATCAATTCCAATGGGGGAGATTGTTAGGAATGAATGAAAAGTATTTTGGCAGTCATTCTGTAGCAGTTGTTGTTGCATTCATGACTTGGATTGTCATTGATGTCAACACAATGATATTCTGGATATCAGTAGGAAAGTAGGTACAATTTTGTTTTGCGCACCTATTTTATTATAGATTGGATTTTTCATAGTTTATGGTATGTTCTTTGGTGTGTTATTAACCTATGGTTAACAATGCAAAAAGAAATTCATTCATTCATAAGAGTTATGAGCATTTTGGTGAAAGCAGTGTTTAAACAATGTTTCTGTGAAGCGATTTTCAAAAATCAGAGGATATCTCTTAGCTAGGATGGAATTTGATTTTATGCAGTTAAAGGGATGTTGGAGACTCATTAATGATGATGTGGTTCATAGTGAAAACTTTGAAGATATGTTTGGAGAAAGTTACAGTATCTGGAAGCTGACAGTTTTATGTGTAGCGTGTAGAAATTATTATTTTGTAATTGAGGACCGACTCATTTGTAATTATTTGAGTTTGGTATATAAGAAGGAATTTTTTCCTTGTTTCAATATGTATTGTCAAGGTTGAGATGCGAATATATGCATGAAGTGAAGAAAAGAGCTAATTCAGTGATGAAGGAAGACTTGTGAGTACAAAGATCTGGAATTGTGATCTTGTGTAGCAGAGAGTGCAATTTTGGCATAGTGTGAAGGAGGTAATATATTTCATATTATTCTATTGAATAATTCTAAGATCTTTTGGATAGTGGGTTCATAGATCTTGCCTTGAAGCTGTTTGGGCAGTGGATCCTTCTATCTTCCATAAACTCTTAACCAGGTTAGAATCTTTTAACAGGGATTCAAAATCTCCTAACAGGGATTTATATGTACTAAATGTATTTCATAAGACTCCTAATAGGGTCTATCCTCTAACAATGAACTTTCATATTAGTGCATCATTTTGTGGGCATCATTCCCACCGGGGTTTACTCTTTTCAAGAGGTTCCCTAGTCAACATATCTTGTGTTATTGTGCAATTGTGTATGGTTATCTTTCTATGGTTGATTAGTACATTAATTATATTGTTTAAAGTAGTTGAATGGTTAAATTATTAGATAACTGATTCACCCCCCCATCTTAGTTATCTTGGGGATCTTTACTTTCTAACAGGTTAAACCAAGCTTCGGACTTGCTCCTAGGTGATTGATCAAAGATGGGCTCTTTCCCCTTTCACTTTTGATGAGTTTGGACTAAGGGTAACTGGTCAAAGACAACTTGAGGTCATTTTCCTTGACTAACTTGGTACCTTGTCATAACAGACATGAAAGAAAAAGACCCTTGGTGATAAGATGACCCTACAAAACATCGATACCAAACTAGGATAGTAAAAGTGTTCAATTGTCCAAAAAGAGATGGTAACATAGAAAATTGCAATAGGTGTAAACCAACACTACCATAGAGGTGCCCAATCAAAGGATAAGTATCCTAGCACATATGGATCAAGAGGATGGATTTAACCAAATTATATTTGAGATTGAAATTGATTTTTGACGGAAGTGAATTGGACAAGAGACTACTAGGACTCTCCAAGTGTGTTACCAAAGAATCTAAAGGTTTACTTTTTCAACAAGGATGACTTCTAACTAATCAGCTCCAAGCAAGATTACTTGTAAAATCAAAGAATTATAATTCAAGGGGTCAAAACATAGGAACCCAAGGTACAAATGGGCTTCTAGCTGTAAGGTAGGAGACCTACTAAAATCTGGATCGACCAAAAGAAGACTGAAAATGGCACAAATTAGATAGATAGAAAATTTACCCTATGTGACAGTTCACAGAATACTGGGACTATATAATCTGGCTAGGCGATATTTCTTAGAAAGGTTATGTGATAGTTTCTAAGTAGCCTGTGTGATGAAATCCAGGCTAGCTATGTGACAGTTGTTCAACAATGAAGTATCATACGATAAAACTCAGAACAGTGTGCGATGATTTTTCAGGATCGTACGACTCTTAACCAGTAAGTGTGAAAATATCAGCTTTAAAGGTAATTCAGTCAAAGTTGCAATCTGATGGTTAGATTTTTGATTTCAAACATAGTACTAGTAGCAATTAGACAAGTTTGCAAATAGTAGGTGATCAAACATGTCACAAGATAGTTGCACAAGGGCAAAATCAACCTTGCCAAGACAAGCAATTGTGATATCAAAAAAATAAAATCCTATGAATGCTACCATGATGTTCGATGTTTGAGAATGTTTACATGGGTAGATCATCGCAAGAACACTTCAAGCACTTACTAGCCTAAAAAGACAAATGCTCAATACTTAACAACTTGGCCCACACTTGATACCCCATCACCTCACACAAAGTGGTTACCCACAATAGATGTTGGGTTTGTCGTGGAAGTGTCAATGACACAACCAAAGGAACATAGATGGTGAGTAATCTTGGGGTGATCTAGGTTAGTCCACTAGGATCAATCCTTGCACCAAGAAGATAAGCAGAAAAATAGGGTGGCTTCTATCTATGGTTCTTGGTAAGGGCTTCCATTCATAATACCCCTCTTGCTCCCCAAAGGGACTCCTTACCTTGCGACAAGTAACCAACCTTGCATCCACAAGAGTACCTTAAGCATTCTTGCCTAGCACTTTCCTCATGGTCACAATCCCACAAGTACTCACACCAAGCGAAGACAAGTACTATGTCTACCAAGGTTTTGTGTCCTTGATAGCCTTGATTTTATAGTGGGTTGGAATAGCTTGGCATTAGCTTGTCCCCACTTGGGTCATTCCTCTTGATTGCTCAAGAGCAGGCCCACTAAAGGATTCTAAAACTAAACAAAGAGTGGATCAACCTTTGAGTTTCAAGATTTCTCATTCACCTCAAGGGTGAAGAGCATACTCTCCTATCTCAAAAAAATTTCCCAAACACACCAAGCAAAGGTTCAATTACCCTCTTGCCTTCAAAATCCAAAGATGGGTCAAGATTTTTGTTTCACCACAAGGGTGAAGAGCATACTCTCCTACCACCAAAAGATTCCTACAACAAGATATTAAGTGCCTATGAAAAGAAACAACTAGTATATGCCACACTCAAAATGAAAGCAATAAACAAGCACTTGATTTGTTTTTATGCATTGGGCAGCCCTGGAAAAATTATTAGTAGCCCTTATGCATTTGGAGCTTTGAAATGCATTCTTTTGAGAAAATATTTCAAGCAATGAAGGCACCTAAAAGAACAACTTGTTATCTCCATAATGGTTATCACATCAAAAATCAAATAATCTGCAAGTAAAAACTTTGTCTAGCTACAACAATTCAAACCAGAAAGCTAAAAATCCAAATCTTGTAAGTCAAAAGAACCAAAATAGTCACCTATAGGTCTAGGTGATAGTTTATTAGAAAAAGAGATCGCACAATACTTCACAGTATGGGAGTGCAAAGTTTTCTTTCTATGTGATAGATCATACTATGTCCAGATGATGAAGTTCTATATGGCTGTGCGACAGAAACCTATATGACCGAATGATACTTTTACTAGAAAAGTATCACATGAGTATGTAATAAAATATCACATGAGACTGGAAAAATATTGCACGATAATCTATTAGAAAAATAGAGAGCCGAAACAACAAGAAAAAATGATGACAAAAATTTTACGAAAATGCATAAAAAGAAGGACAAAACAAGAGTGTTATGCCTCACGGGGGGTGTAAAAAATGTACACTCAAATTGTGCACTTCTCTAAGTCATTACTTCCAAGATAATCCATCGATTGGAAACCTTGAGAAAGTGACCTAGAGCTCCCTAGGCATGGAGTCACAAGGATGTGTATAGTGCTCTCAGCAAGAGCTATTGAAGCATGCAGCCTTGTTAGTAAACCACACAATGGGAGATTCAAAGAGACAAGGGAAAGAATGCCAATATCTTCAAGAATCAAGATGGAAATGCAATGCAACTATGATAAGAATGAAGATGCAAGAATGCAACTATGCTATGAAAATGAAAGTATTACAAGCCTTACTAATTAAGCTATGTGAGCTAATCTAAATCATAAAGGAAATCTAAACTAAGAAAGCATAAACATGAAGCTATGATGCAAGAATGAAAGATAGAATGCAAGAAGATCTCCAAAGCTCCAAAGTCACCAAGAAATCCTTCAACATAAGATTAGTATTCAAAAGTTGGGATCCTAGAATGAGAAAAGAGCTCTCCTTTTAAAGGAATTGAAAAGGAATGGACCATGGAGATTAAGAGGCAAAAGATTTAATCAAGGGTGGAGCTTGAAAGAGGAAAAATCCATGTGCACAAATCTCCTCCAATGAGAAAATAAGAGTTGAATTTTGTGCCCCATATGAGACAAAAAGGCATTTTCTTCTTTTTATAAAATAAGAATAATGCTTTATTTGTGCAACTTAGGATAAGAGGAAAAGTGGGGGCTTTTTTTATTTAATAAAAGGGAAGGGAATTCTTTTTAAATAAATAAATACTTTAGGATAAAATGGTTAGCCCATAGAATATAATCAAATAAATGATAAAATTACGATTTGATCAAGGAAATTGATTTGAATTGAAAATGTTGATTCGGGAAATTGATAAATTGCTGAATGGGGGCCCAAAGTCTAGGCGACCATTTTAGGGTGCATACACTAGATCTTTAAGCATTTCTTCATTATGGGATGCTATCACATTTATTCTATGAGACAAGAAAAGCTGATGGTTCAGCCAAAGGATTGAGCTTGAAAGGATGACAAGCTGGGTATTTCTTATTGCTTGTTAAATGGGCTCATGTACCAAGTGGGAAGTAAATCTTAGATTGAATTTAATGTGATCCATCTGATTGGTCAAGGTAGATGAAGATCAAAGGCCAAAATTCAAACTTGTTCCAAACTAGAGTTCAAGCCATTTTTTACCTCAAATAAATTTTATTGGCAAAAAAAATGGAAATAACTTGATTTAGACAAAGATAAAAGAGGATTTTTATTCCATTTTGCATTCACCAAAGCACCCAGAAGTTGTAAAATTGGTCTCCAAAGCTAGAAAGGTTTGAACTGATCTTTTCTACAAAGAGTTCAAGGGTTTTTTGTGATAAAATAGTATGTAGCTTTTTGTGCTTTCTCTAGTCATTTTAATGTTATTGTTGGATGAATTATATTTGAATTTGTGGGGATTATGTTTGGAGGGTATTGAGGAATCAGGGTTTGATTGAATTAAGTGAATATTTACAAAAAATATATTTTAATTTCTAAATTTCTTGGAAAGCCCTACTTATTCCCCTTTTATTTTTGAATTTTAAATTTGAAGCCATATTTATTAAATTGTCACCCAAAAGACCTCATTCAAGACAAAAAAAATATATCAAAAAAGGAACTTGTATGATGATTTCCTAGATAAATTAAAGCCCTCAGCCAATGATCGATATGAGGGACATAAATTTATGTTAGGAAAAACCTTATGTGAAGGTTTAATTGATATAGTGTATAATATTTCAGATGCATGAGTGCCAACCTCAGGCGTGGAAATGTTTATGGTGTGGTGTGGATAGAGAAACCTATAGTGACCTTTCTCTAGCTTTTGAAAATATGATTTAGGAAAATTGCTAATGTCAAATATCTTAATGGATCTTTATTTTCTCAGAGCAGTGGCAGATAGGTATGACCCAATTATAATGGTTGTGAGGGATAATTATGGGAAGGTATTGGTTTCAATTAATAGAATGGAAATTCAAGATTTTTTTGGTACTTATGAGTTGTATTACCCACAAAAATCTGCCTCTAAAAGTAACCCAATTTTTTTTTTAAAATGCAAAAAGAGTAATTATAATGAGTACCCAAAAGGTTGATTTACCTAAGATAGAAATACATAATCTTTTTTTCACTATTTATAATGCAACACTATTTAGAAATTTATAGTATGGAGAGAGTACTCAGTTTTATTTTTAGCTTAGATATAAATGTTTGCACAATAATTTTCATTTACTCAGTTTTCAAATATAAAAAAAATGTAAAATGACATGCTCATTAGGCATAAAACTATTCATGCTTTCTTTTGTTCTTAACCTTTTGTTGGGGACTAAAAAAACAACAGGTTTGAAGTCTTCTCATGGTATATAGATAAATATACTGATTTACATTAGGATACATTAAACTATCAATTTTTTTTTCTTAGAGATCTAAGTTTTACATATGAATGTAAGTGCATATTTAGTTCTATAAGGCCAATACTTAGCAACTACATGTCTAAATATAGAACAAATAAGGAAGATAACCTGCATCATATTGATTTAACTAAAAATAGAATATGTAACTATGTTTCCTTCCTATATAATAGATTTCTATGAAATTCATGCATATACAACTAGCCTTTTCAAATGGATAGAAATATGCAAATAGATAACTCCTACTTAATTTCCATTTTATTCTTATACAAAGAGTGATGCACAATCCTTCTCAATCTTTCAAGAGACCAGTTTACATTTAATCTCAAAGCTCTTACATAACATTGCATAAACACATTTCTTCTAGATGTATTTTTCTTTTTTTACAAACTAAATCTTCCACTTCAAGAGCTCCAAGAAAGTCCATAATCTACAAAAATAATAAATCAAAAAGACCATGGGATGCTCACCTCCCAACCTAGGTCTTTACAAGACCACCCCGGAGCTAGGGGAAGCAAACATAGGTAGGATACACACAAGCAAAATGAATGAGAAAATCAACAATCTAACACATACAAAAAATAAAACTCCCATCCATGGATTTCACAATGGGTCACATATTGTCCCATGAATTTGGGGTGAAGTTGACTAAAACCCTATGGAGAGAAAATCCATTCCAAAAGTAAAATAAAAACAAGCCTTCACATGGCTTAATAAAACTCTTCCAACCATACTTGGAAAGCCCATATCAAAAGAGATCAAAACAAGCCTTCACATGGATTAACAATATCTCTTCCAACCATACTTGGAAAGCTCATATCAAAAAGGATTAGAACAAGCCTTCACATGGCTTTACAAAGAGCTTCTCCACCATTTCCCAAATGCACAACAATCCCTTATGACTCCCAAGGCATAAAGCCATAAAAACTCACTTATGGTCCCCCCAAAAAAGAGTGGAATGGATACATGGAGCCCATACTTCCATGTTTTATCCCTCTCCTCCTTGAGGAGAGACTCTATATCCATGGATTGTCCTAAAAACTTCACCCCAAGGCTACTCTTCTCTCCAAGGGTGAGTGTGGGCTTGAGACTCCCAAATCAACAACACAAAACAAAAAAAAAGAACACTGCTTCACATTTTCAAATCAAATAATAGACACTAAACCAAACACATGAATTATAAAACACATCTACTAGCATGTAAGAACAAACAATCCTTACATATCTATCAAGAACATGAAGAACTCTGCAACACAAACACCATATTTTACTCATACCAAAAGAAATAGCAAGAAATTCTAAGTTGTAGCCACCAAAATAAGTCTAAAGTATAAATGGAAGGCAAGTGTTGATGATGAATTCCCTTTTGTCCAAGATTTTCCTCCCTCCAAATCTAGTCTTAGTCTCTAAGTTAGAGAGTGGGTGTTGAAACTCTCCAAAATGAAGGGTCCCCACTAAGAAGGCCTCCACACAACTTCCCACAAACACCTAGGGATAAGGTTTCTTTTTCATTGGGTGGTCTTCCCTAAGCCCCTTACAAGCTTTCTATAAAAGAACTCTTACAAAGGTTGGCCCAAAAGGTGGGCAAAGGACTATCATTCTAATGGATGGTGTTCTTACCAAGGCCTGGTTTCAAAAGTTAATTTTCGGCCATCTAGGGAATCCAACTTTTAGATAGGTCTTTTGGTCAATTATGGGTTATCCTATGGTTAAAAGTGACCCTTACCCATAGGTATACCAAGTGGACTAGCTAAAAAAATCCTAAACACACCCCCAGGCACCTTTTCAACCCCCCAAAAACTCATGACAAGTTCAAATTCGAAAATTTGTGACAAGACATCACCTCAAGCTCCCTAACCAAGGGATTCACATGGGGATCCTAAAGGGTACTACCCTAGGTTAGTGGAATCCAAACTCAAGTGGGTCATGTCCTGGCCACATGTACATTACATGTGTCAGGTGACACAACAAACTTTACACATCACAAGCCACATGGCATTTCCACTTGAGCACTTCACAAAACAAATTACAAATTAAAAATTAAATTAAAAAAATTACAAGCTCATTACATTTGGAAAATAAATACAACACAATGAGGTTTTGACTTTCATTAGATGAAACCTTGGCTCAGACTGAATTCACATTGGCCTATGTTTGGATCCCCGATAATAGCACCATGGTCTATTTCCCTGCACAGTAAATCCAACATCAGTAATCACAGTAATATAAATCCACATCATATATGAATCAATTATAAACAACGTAACAAATCATTTTCACATCACATTATCAATTGAAATTCTTTTGCACATAAACTTTAACTTTTCCCATTCGTGAATACTTATATATACACACATGTAATTAAGAAGTTTACTTTCAACACTTAATAGGAAACCATAACATCATAACTACATCAAATATCCATTACCTAATAAGAAATATAATTAATTCTCATCATGTCTTGCTAGTATTCATAAAACAACATTAACCATAAATGCAAGACCATAATAATGGCACAAGGTAGTGATCATAACATCATAAAGTAGTGTGCATCTAACATGTAAAGAGTATCAAATAAGTATCTCTCTCAATCGTACAAACTAAAGAGCTATAATGGGATAGGGTATCTCTCTCATTAATCCAAGAAATATAATCCTCATCGTATATAAATCAAATATGTTTAACTTACAATTCACTTGCAACATCACCTATTCAATTGAAATTTCACTTTCACATAAATTTTATCTTATATCATTCATTAAAACATATATATATCTACACATCATGTAATAAGAAATTTTTACTTGCAACACTTAATAGAAATCCAAAGCATCATAATTACATTAGATATTAATTTCCTAATAAGTCTTATAAATAAATCTTATCATTTCACCTCAGCATTCATAAAACTAGATTATCCATAAGTACATATCCATATTAGTGTCAAAAGGTAGTTGTTAGACATCATAAGGCAAAGTTCATATAACATATAAAGTGATAAAATTTATGACAAAAGATTCTAAAACCATAGTGAATGAAAATAAAGTATCAATTAAGCATTTATCAAATGCAAGAACTAAAAAAGCTATGATAGGCAAGGGTCAGGGCCTCACATCCTCCCCCCCTAGGCATGAACTTCCTCCTGGAATTCATCAAAGAGATGGGGATATGGTGCTCTCACTTATGTTGCATCCCCTCACAACTCTGAAACTTCATCATAGCAATTTCACATGTCCCTAACCTGATCTAGTCCTTGCCTTTGACAAGCTAGCACCTGGCATGCCAGAATGTGACTGGGCCCCAAAGTCAAATTCTCATTTGACTCCCCCTACAAGGCATCTCAATCAAAAGATATGAGAGTCATCAAATAAGTACTTCCTCAAAACTAATACATGAAATGACATCATGGATGCGTGACAAGCTAGGTGGCAAAGCTAGACAAAGAGCAACATGACCTAGCCTCTTAAGAATTTACAAAGGACCCACCCATCTAGGTTCAAGCTTAGAGCCCTTTTCGTAGCAGATCGGACTCCTTTGTGGCCATATTGACAGAAAAAATCTATCCACAACCATAAACTGACATCCTCTTTCTACACGTTTGCATACTTCTACTACCTACCTTGTACTTTCTTAAGACGATGTCAAAAACATAAAGGTTACTTTAAGCTCCAACCTTTGAACTAACTCAGGACCTAGAGAAACTCTATACCCAATGTGGTCCAACTCAAAGCAATTCTACATGGTCTTTCATAAAACACCTGATAGGGAGGCATACCTCATGTATTGTGATGCTCATAATGGTACAAAAATTCTTCCAAAAGAAGGTACTCCTCTTGCCTAGTCTGATGGTCCATGAAATACATGCAGAGTGTAAACTCCAAGACCTAACTAACCCCCACTAAGAGACTATCTAACTCATGGTGCTAAGAAGGGCTAAAAAGAGCTAAGTATCCAAAGTTGGCTGCAATCCCCTCCAAAAGGGTGATGAGTAGGGAGAATATTGACTGAAAAAAAGGTCTTACAAGAGATGTCATGAACTCTAACAGTATCCCGCAAGGAAAAGTTGTGCCACTACTGGGGCTGCAAAAGAGGTATGAACAAGTGAGATGCATGATTCCACTATAGTTGTCATATCTCCAATCTAACTTTGACAAGCCTTTTACAAGGGGGTGGATGGATATCCTAGATCCCGGGGCTAATTCTACTTCTCATCTAACATCTTGTCTAGTTGCCACTAGTTCGCAATGCTCCCCAACATAGGGAGAAACAAAAGATTCGATAGAAAATAAAACAATATAAGGATAAAATTACTACCTCCAAACATACCTATGGCCTCCATAACTATGGCCTAATTCCCTTCCTAGTGGTTAACCTTTTTCGCAAAAGCTCTATGGGGATTACCCATATCCCCATCATAGGGCTCTGATGCTATTGTGCGATGAATACCTATCTAAGGGAAAACTCTAGCAATGTGTCCAATGGCACCACAAGTGTAGAAGGGTCCATGTACCCTCCTTTGCATGCCCTAATGTTTGGAATACTAAGGACCTCTTGTGAAAAAGGACCTGTTACGACTGCCTCAAGAAGCCTTTACTGATCGAGCTTGAGGCAAAAAGAGTGTTTGTGGCCTCATATTTCTCTGAGGGTCCATAGTCTACCACTACTTGGATTGAGAGCTTGGTTGACTTTCTACAGGACTAGGAGGCAGACTCCTAGATCATTCTTTAACTGAAGTCATATGCCCTTTTGGACTCTAGCACATAACATGTTGTGAAACACGACGCATTATAGCAAGAATGATGTTGACAAGATTCTGTATTGTTGACATAATTTCACCATCAAAATCTTGAGGAGGTTTGGGGAAAGGATTCTAATTTTCTCTAGCATTCTCTGCCTCTAGTTGATCCTTCTTATGACCTCGAGGGGTATGGCTACGACCCCGTCCATGACCACAAGCTTTCTGTGTTATCAAAGGCATCCTACACAAAAATAATTGAAGTGCATAAGTCTTAAATGTAAGGTAATAATTTAGAAAAGGGGTGTTAATAGTTGTTGTGGTTTATATACTAAGTTATTGATCTAATTTATGAAACCAGATTACAATACTTGGTGTGATACCTACATTATTGTAAGATTCAACATGAAAATTGAGAAGATTAACAAGAAGATTGCAAACCAAAAATTGGTCCATTCTATTCGAATATAGGAGTTTATACAAATTTGATGGATCCCAAGGGTCATCAGAATCCCTTGGAAATGAAATGAAGAGCTATCATAATATTTATTACAAATAAACTATCCGAACTATCAAAAATTATTAAAAAAAAACTATATATAAAAATTAGGTCTACTTGGAGAAGGCATAACTTTCTAGTCTTAGCTCCGATTTGTGAACCGTTTGATGCATTGGAAAGGTATTCAAAAGAGGTAAAGTCAAATTTAGGAAACAACAACTTCTAGTTGGCATTTTTTGGAAATGTACAAGCCTAGAAATGCTCTGAAGACCCCCAAAAATGTAGTTTACTAAAACATAGGAAAATTAGAAAAAAAATAAGATTTCAATATTTTC